>CM063510.1:40953581-41123581 GCA_032207245.1 Pardosa pseudoannulata | reverse complement strand
AGCCCTATTTCTCTAAAAATTTTGATTGGCAAAATCTTAAACATAACATATTTTTAAAAGATCCGATTTCGGGGCCCGTCTCCTAAGAAAATAGACTTTTAGGGATCAATTTCGTCAAAAAAGAGACAAAAGTGATCAATTCACAGTGATTAAATTTATAAAAAAAAAAGAGAGAGAGAGAGAGAAGTGAATCCTTAACATGCTTGAAGCTTAGAAACTTTTCCAAAGTTCAGAAACGTGAACAATCTAATTTATGAAGTTATTTTGGTTTGGTTTGGAGCGCTACGATCTACTGTTTTGTTTCCCGAGGGCTCAAGTGATCGAAGTTACACTGGCGTGTCTCGGCTAAATGATTCAGGACGATTTTATAGGTCCGTATAAGTAGTCATAATCTGCAAAATGCTGTGCATACTCGGTCCAAATATACTCGTTAAATAAACCTAAACCTTCCCATATATTAAAAAAAATCATTGTTAGACACAAGTAAAATTAAAATTTCCAATACTCCTCCATTGAATGACTCATTTATAAGAAATTGTATCAGAGGGAGAAAAATCAAACATCAATAACAAGTAACCGTGAATTACGAACAAAAGTAATGATAAATATTCTGGTTTGATTGCAGTGGAGTGTTTGCTGTTGCAAAACACGGATCAAGGATCAGACTTAAAACGGAATTTCAGCAGAGATCATATTTCTGCGTTTCCACATGTTTCTTTTCCTCCATAAAAAACTATTTACTTCAAAATTTAATTTATAAACTTAAATTTCATCCTTATGTTTATCTGTCAATTCAAATGAAACAAAAAATTTTCGACTTAGCTACGAGAAATTCGGTCGTGCTGCCATCTCTCGAAAAAAGGAAAAATTTAAGCTTAAAATGTTGCGTACATACGGAATCTTCGTTATTGTTCACATAAAACGGCCATACTAGTTTTTGTTTGATGTATTTTTTTCCCTATTCATCAAGCCAAATCTATTTAACTACTAGAGAAGCTTTAAGCATCTGCCGATTAAGACGTTAACTTTGCATTTAATCGCTGTACACTTACTTAAAGTAAGGAGTTCACAACCAGAGTGAACAAGAGTTCATTTTTGCTTTTTACAAAATAAAACTGTTTACAGAGGTGAATAACTCGTTTTTTATATGAACGCATACATGAATATGTTATAAAATACCGCAGTTAAGAATTTTATAAGAAAAAGGTTAAATTTGTAAGAATTAATCACAATTCAGACATTTTAGGAGTGAATTTCTGTTTACCAAATGGACTGGCGTCACTCTGGTTGTGAGCCTCTTAAATGGTGATCAACTTTACCATGATGACATATTAGAATGTTGTCATAAACCCTCTTGCGCCTGGAGGGCCTCACGGCTAAATGGGCCCGGTCTGCGCTTGATTGTCATAAACCCTCCAATGTGGTTTGAAATGTTTTTAATCAACATATATTTTATCAAAATAGTTGCAAGAGCTATAAATTTGAACACCAGGAAAAAACTGTAGATCTTTATGAATATTTTCTTATCGAAATATTAAAATGCCTCCCAAATATTACATGTATATTAAAAAATAGGCCATTAATACAGTTTATGGGTCGATTTGGAGCACTGCGGTCTACTGTTTTGCTACACGAGAGCTAATGAAACCAGAACCTATTGCTTAAAGCAGATTCTGAACGGCTACGAACATCCATGCCACTAATGGGATTTGAACTTCCGAACTTGTACCAAACAGCAGCGCCCTACCATTCGGCTATCAACACTGTTAATCGATTAAGTTATTGTTTCAATCACAAATACTTAAGATATTCATATCCATAATGCTTAAGATTATTGGTATCCATTTCACTTCGAACAACATTTTTATGTTGATTTAAGGTAGCACGAATCTTAAGCGATAAACAAAGAAATCAACTGGCTACGCCAATTTGGTTTAGTTAACAACACTACGGTCTACTGCTTAAAGCCGAACCCAAACGGCTACTTATATTCATGCCAGTGGAGAAATTCTATCCCGCGAACTCCAACTTCAAAGAGCAGTGCCTTAACATTCGATCATTGTTTGGAGGCAAAATTTAGAAACGGCAAATTCGCATAAACTGCTGCGGAAAAAATTATTTCGATAAGTGGTATCTAAAAAATAAATGAACAGTAAAATCAAAACGAGCAGGAATTGACAGTCGTCTGGCATTCCTATCTTTTCAGATGTCTACTCAAAATCATCTTAATGGGTTTGCAGTGTTGACTATTGAACATGAATTAAGTAATAAATCCTATACTATAATACGAGGAATGGTTGTCAAGTCGAAAATCGCCCCAGAATTAATAAACTGTAGTAAACTTGGGGATCTGGGGTTTTTGGTCACGAGGAATCGATTGGCATCGGTTTTGACGCGCTGATGTCACGTAGTTCGGCGCTACAGATAGGGCCGGGTTCGAACCCCGGTGCGGGCAAACTTTTTTCTCATGCGTCCAAACCATGTGAAAATTGGTACCCGGGGGTTTTCGACCACGAGGAATCGATTGGCTGTAGTTCTGACGAATTAATAATAATAATAATAAAAGTCTTTATTGATTTGTCTTTATTCCTTGATATCGGTTCTATTTTCTATCAACTCTAAATATTAAATTAATGTAGCAAAGTATATATAACACATAAACGATATAGTAAAAAAAAAATAATGCAAACAAAAATTTTGAAAACCAACCACAAAAAATTAAAAAATAATGCTTCACCAACGTGACGAAACAACCTCGCCGTTCAATTTCCAAAGCCACACTAAACACAGAGCATATAACTTATCAAAGTCCGTCGCCGCGTTAGTGCGTCGTCGGCATACCAGGAGGTGCCGCTCTGACGCGCCAGTGCGTCGGTGGCAGCGAACGTGTTAAGGAACTGATTTCGATTTCAAATCACCGTCAACAAAGTTCGACATTTCAACATTCATCAGATTTCAAGCTACATTTTCAACATGCAGAACGCACCTCTACATGAAATGCTTCAAGGAGCCGGAATTTTGGAACAACAAGCGATCAACTCAATTATACCCGCAAATGGACAATTAGAAGGTACCGTCATTGTCAGAATGCTTCTCCATTCAACACACTTCAATCTTTACACTGCTCACTTTGTACCATTTCTTTAATTGTATAATTTTTTGATATCAATTACATTTTATTTCCTATGACTTTTCAAACTTTAATTTTGTATAGAATAGTTCCCTTTCCAAACAACTTTGTTTAGAATAGTTTACAATGGTGCACTTTAACCGGTTATATTTTCAATAATGGTTTCACAAATTTTCTTATGGCATGTATTGTTTTGATAAATCACAATTGAAAATTTCTTCTTCGAGTTTACTTCGATACCTGTTTTCTCCGAGCGGAGCTCGGTCACCCGGTACTTAGATTTGAAAGAAGTTATTATCGATTTTGTAGAAAAGAAAGTTATAATGTTTTAATTAATATTTAAACTTTGAATGTTGTGACACTAGTTTTATTCATTATGATAAAAAATATATTTAAATTATCTCTGAAAATAGTACGCTCTAGTGGTAAGTTCTTAGCCATTAGCTTGTCAAAAATGCAAATTTTGTTTGACGATAAAAGAGTTTTTTATAAATATGTAGAAGTCTATCTTAATTCTATTATATGTCATTTTTCTGGTTAACAGACTCCTTTTATAATTCTATTTTCCCTTTAAAGAATTTTAAAGTTATTTAAAGCTTACACTGCAGCAACAATATTAAGGTCGGTCCTGCTTAAGGAAGGCATTTTTAATTGACCTCTTACAGCATTTAAAAATTTAACTCTTTTACATCTGTAATACAATAGAATATTCTTTGTGGTATATCTATCTGTACAATTTTTTAATTAATTAATTTATTTATTTTTATTATTATTATTATTATTATTATTATATTTATTTATTTATTTTTGCAAAACCACATGGAATATTTAAAATTTTATATTACTTGGGAGACTTGATGGTATATTTTATTCAAAATATTTATTTTTAATTTTAAATAAAAGCAGCTATCTTTAAAAGGGCAGGAAGTTAGAAAAACATTCAAGTTATGTAAAAGAATGTGAATTTGATTATTTACAAAACTGTAAGAAATAGATAATTTCAATTTATCATGCTTAAACCTTTTACTCATGTAGTGGAGAAAGATAAATGGAGGGATTATCAACCATTGTATTTTGAATACCCATCTCAGAAGGAAACACAAGCTAATTGCTTTTCACCAAAATATTCCAGTGAAAAGCAATGCTGTATTCAATACTCTACTGATACAAAGACAGCTTAATTGGATACCCAATAGTTTGAATGTAAAATAAAGACACTATAGGTAATATTGAATGTTTCAGATCCCTTTCGTATGCTTGTAAAAAGTGAGAAAATTTTTAAAACAACCTCAGATAATGTAATACAGTTCTGTCTTCTCTGTACTGTGTAAAAAAAATAAATAAATAAACAAATTTATCAAAATAACGGTAAATCCCATTAAAATATATAACAAATTATAATAACATTATCAAAATGCAGAAATGTATCTTCGAACACCTCATTTACAAATTACACCATAAATTCTAGGTAAGATAGGATCCCAGCATCCAAGATTCCTACATCATCTGAAAGAAAACTAGGTAGAAAATATATTTAGATTCAAAACCTGTAAATATCAAATAGACATGAAATAGCATGTTCATTTGATATTGAGTTCAGTATACATAATACACTTATTATTCAAAATGTATACAACAGTACTAAGACAAATGTGAAGACTACAGATAGTCAGTTTATACACAAATTAGTAATATGTCAAATTATCATTTAAGCTGAGATCCAAATTTTTCTCATTGGTAAAATTCAAATTTAGGTTAACAATTACAAAATGTATATCATACAAAATAAGTCATTTCCCAGTGATTGTATGAATCCAAAACACAACTAACATCCAAATAAAAATAACAATTTTGACAGTGAAACATACACTTTTCTAACTACCCCAAAAACCTGAAGTAATACTACTCTCAATATAAAAAGTACATCTTTTATAAACACTGGAAGTTCAAGCATTTGTAGAATTATTTGGAGAAAAAGATGCATCTTTAATCTCTATTTCCAATAAATACTTAGTATATATATTGAAATATAAATGATGATCAGGCTCAAGTCAAGCCTAATCGGTGTCATTTTGCAAATGCCTAATGAGCACTTTTATGCAGTGGCAATATTAGAAAATAGCATATGGTTAACATTTGAAATGAAGTTTTACTAATATAAAAAGATAAAAAATTACATTTTGCCTTTGATTTTTTAAATGTGTAAATATTTTGTGTTTTATTAAATTCTATACTCAAACAGATTTATTCAAAAATAATCTAGCAAGACCAGAATTTTTATGTTCAGATAAGAAGTAAACAAACTGCTTGTTTTAACAAGTATTAAAATTTTGCTATCAATATAGATATAATAAAATGTTAAATTTGATTTTTGGAAGGGAAATTTTTTTCTTCCCATTTGAAAATTTTTAAAAAGGGTAAATATCTACACTTTGAGTTATCATGAGGCACATGACTTTACACATATTGACGGCATAGGTGGGATGATGATTTCCAATACACAGCTGCAAGCCTCGTTTCATTCCATTGTATAAAGATTTTGAGATGTTTTACAAATCACAAATGAGCCTCAATGTCATTATTAAAAAGTGTGTAACAGAAATGATCAGTGTATTAATTTATTTACTTATTATTATCGTTGTAATTATCAAATCAACAATACCAATAAAATCAAAATTATATGTTTTATATTTTCAATCCAACTTAAAAATATATAGTAGGAACATTTATTTTAATAAAATGGCTATAAGGAAAAGTAATTGAGGTGCAATGTCACCTGTGCTTGGAGGTTCTTTATGACCCTCCTTCATGTAACAAAATCAATCTGAGTCATATGGGTATTCAGGGTAATGAGTTAGCTGATGAATTTGCTAGGAATGGGTCCAATATTTCCTTTACTATTCCTGAGCCCATTCTTGGTATTGTTCATGAACCTATCAGGCACTCTGTTCTTTATTATTTTAGTAGCTTAGTAGTAGTTATTTGGTATGCTAACCGGCAAAGTGGAGAGGGTCATAGACAAGCCAAAGGGCTCAACCATGACTTTCACAGTACACATCGTAAACAGCTTTTAATGCTTTATAGAAATGTCCTGAAGAAGACTGTTGTTTCTCTTGTGAGTCACTGTACCCTAAGAAGTCATCTTAACATGACAGATATCAGTTCTGATCCCTTGTGTTGTAGATGAAGCATTCAGGAGGAGGCCAATCGCCAAATTTTGTGTGATTGCAAATTTTTCTTGGCTTTTAGGAACCTTGGTTTGAGCACCTTAGTTCCACTTTCTTGAACCTTGGAAACAGCAGGATATTCCTGCCTGCTGTCTATTGAGGTTTGCTTCAGCCACTGGCCTTTTTTTCTTACGTGCTCTTGGAATTGTGTTTTCATGGGTTTAGGTACAATAGACCTCTGGTTGCAGTGTCTTGCTCTTGAGGACCCCCCCCCCCCAACCGACCAACACACACACCTCCCAGGAGCTGCCCTAAAGGTGATGTCATTCAGTCATACATTCAAGAAAATATAATGCTTTTCAGTAAATAAATGGATGTATTTTAATACTGCTATAATTAATTGCTACACTAAAGTTTCACAAATCACATACAAAATGAAATCCCACTTTTTTTAAAGGATGACATAAGTTTCGAGATTGCAAACACAAGCAAGGTAAAACTCAATATAGGTCCTTTCATCACAAATTTTATTTTTATTAATATAATTCTTCTATATGAATTATAAATGGTTTCTTCCTATAACCACTTAAAGTCAAATTCAGTTTAGAAAATCTGTTGAATTTAAAAAATACTACCTAATAAATGACATATAGAAAAAAGCCCATGCTGATAGTGAATGATGGGAATTAGCATGAGGATAATTTATTATTCAAAAAATAGATAACATAACCATGACAATTTACAAATTTCAAACCCAGAAACTTTAAATGCAAGCTATTTTTAGAATTGATGACAAACTCATGTCTATCTGAACAGGTATGTCAGACTGGCATTCATTATAACTGTACAAGAAGAAAAAAACACTTTTTAGCAATCAGACTTTTTCGTACAGGAAGTTTATAGATATCACAACAATGGTCCATTTAACAGTTCGTCCATTTAACAAATTGTACTTTCTCAATCTGAGCAAAAACATTTGAACTATATTTCCTTTTACATAGAAGAATTGTACCTGATGATATACATGCACACACCTGGGAATAATCTGAACAGATCTATTATCTTAGTTAAAACAGGAGGGAAAAAACTTTTAACAAAATCCTCTGAATATGAAGTACAAGGCAGGCATGTGCAACTTTGACAGGACTGTAAGTACCATTAGAAATTAGAAATATTACACAGGTTGGAGTACTTTAGGATTTATATATGAAAGTATATATAAAAAATGAGCACATCTTAATAAGCTTAATCTTTCTATTACTTCATATAAATTGCCACATAAAACGTATAAAAATATAAATACAAAATAACACTATATTCTTAAGTAATTAATATTCTTGAATCTGTCCTTTTATTCTTATGTCTATTAGTCAAATGAGCAACATAGCCATGACCACTGGAAAAATAATAGAAGTTAAAGTCATGTTGTAGTAGAGATGTACATACATTATAAAGCCCAACAGGAAAAACTAGCTCCACAGATGTATGAAATAATCCTAATAGTATGACATCCAGTACTTTTGCTTTGGTTTGGGAGTGCCATGAGGTTCTTTGTGACCTTGTTTCATACAACAAGGCCCAATCTCTACTGCGTGACCACCGGTCATATGAGTATTCAAGGTAATGAACTAGCTGACAAACTGACTACAAAGGTTTGTATTATCTCTTATACTGGTACTGAACCTGTCTTTTTGTTTTTGGACCAGATTTAATGATATTTGGAAAAGTCATCACAGGTAAGATACGGCTCACAGGCCTATGTTGCACATGCCTGTTGTAAAGTTTTAATATAATGCATGAAGTGTGTGAAATAGAGATAAAATGGATACTAAAAGTTTGCTCATTAGACCAATATATATAAAATTATTCACTGATTTTACAAGGTTAACCTTGGAAAGTGATAGGCAAGATGATAAAAGTCAGTGCAGTGTTCAAAATAAGAAACATATTTGAAGTTAAAACTTTGAAAAGAAACTATTAATCATAATTGAAGAAATTTAAGCATACAATGAAATTTAAAAAGTTTCAGCCCACTAAGAAACATAATCCATCATTTGTTACTGAAAACCTCTTCCCCAAAGAAAAACAAAACACTTTTGGTATAAAAGTGTACATAACTTAAATTTATTCATTATTACAGTACTTTTCACATTTCACACTGTTTTGGATTTTATAGTACTTTAATAATCATAAATTATTTACCATGTTATCAGGAAAATTACTTTGTAACCTAGAAGCAAAAACAGAGAAAAGAAACGTATAACAAATGTTTTTTATGCAACCAAAAAAGTCCTCCTGGTAAGTCATTGGAATTTTACAATTTGTTGACATAGATGAAATTTGATTCAGTCACGAAAAATGTTTGATGAAATCAAATAAAATTGGAGGATTTTTCCAGTGGCGTACAATCTAATCATTAAGCTCTACCAATCCTATGTGGTGACAACATTGTCAGGTGAGTAGACAATTGGAAAAGGCTGTACTGTCTTCGTCATATGGCTGAGGCTGACATACCCTTGGACCCCTCTTCTGATGCAGGAGGTGGGGCCCTTGGTACAGGATGGCCTCCACATCGATGTAGGTGGAACTCTTCAATGGCCCTCTCTTTGTCCCATGGTACCACTTTGAGTCGGAAAAATTTGGTACCAACATTCATTTTGTACCGATTGGAAGGCTGTAAGATATCAACCATATGTAGCTAAACATTCAAAACAATATTTAAAGATCCAGCAAACAACTAGTTTGTACAAAGACTGTAAACAATTAGTTTTTATAAACTACCAGATGCCTATTATATGGTTATTCAAAACTTTTATAAAAATACAAAACCAACTTTAAAATGATTTCAATAAAATAGTCCTTAATTTTTTTTTCTTTTTTAGGAATATGATAAAAATAAAATATAAGTACTAAGCTACTTTAGATTATGACATGCATCTAAACTTATTTATACATACATTTTACTTATACACCCCTTTAGTCAGTTGAATGATAAACAAATATTAAACCGTATTGCAGTTTTGTAAAGGATAGACCGTCAATTCCCCAAAAAATTCCACAAGTGGCACAAAGTGACTAAGCCAAAGTACAAAGCCATAACATGAAATGGCTTAGAATCAAGCTTTACAAATTCTTAGGTGGAAATGGAGACAGATTAAATATCAACTTACCTTTCGTGCCACACAAAATTCTTTACCTGTGACTATTCCCAAAGTCCATTTCTCTGATGGACCAGCAGCTATAACAAAGAAAAATTTGATAAGTCAACATATCTAAATATATATAGAAAAAGTACATGTGTTTTGAAGCATATTATATATATAGGCAGGAGGATTATTATAGTCTCACATCAAAATTTATTAAAACTACCATAGAGAAAAAATATATCAAATGATTCATACTAAAACATATGCATGCATTTAAAATCCAGACTTCAGAAAATTAATTATGATTATAAAAGAGCTTGGGGTAAATTTCAAATCCCTATCATTCCTGTATATGCCATGCTTCCCTTAAATTTAAGTTCAGAATTGATAATTACCATTGATACAAGATAAATCATATATATATATATATATATATATATATATATATATATATATATATATTTAAGAAACTATAGATATTTAAGAGTAAAAACGATGAAGTACAGAAGACTATATCCATATATTCCACTCATTACTCACTAATGTCAAAATGACACTGGTCAGCAATCAAAGGGACAAATTTTCCAGCATTCTAAACTTAAGTAAAGCAAAGAATGATATTTAAAAGTTGTTACATAATCCTCCAGACAAACAAAAAGTATTTTCAAGCTTAAAATTAAATGCAAGATTGGGAATAGTGATGGAAAACCGATAGTTTATTCTTACAATAGAATAAAATATATAGAGACTAACAATAAGTTTGATACGAACATTTAAAAATCAAACAAAATCAGAGGTATATACAAGACTTTATACATACATATAAAAAAAAACCTGAAAATTTTTTGGAATGTTTATGATTTAAAACAATGCAGAAAACTTGAAAGTTGAAACTTTTAATAGTACTTAAAGAATTAATTATTTAATTAAATATATATAATTTAGATATATATTTAAAAGACAGGAATGAAATTACAATATGTATTTCTCCCCTCAATAATTGGCAAATCATGCACAATATAGACCAGGGGTGATTGTGCCTCCTCAGTAAAAAAAAACTCTAAAATTTATATCATTCTTAATGAAAAAAAACCTTATACTAAAAAAATTAATTATATATAACAAATAACTTATTGCATGTTACTAATATTAGATTTAACATATTGTTAGTAAATTACAAACAGTGATTTTAAATGTTAGTAAATTAAAGCAGTGACTGCTTTTAACATTTAACAAAAACTTATTAAATTTCTTTTGATAAATCTCTCTCTTAAATGTTGAACTAACCTTCTTAGAATCTAATTTTTAAGTCTTGAATACAAAAACATTTTATTTACAATAAATCTATTTTCTGGTACAAAAACTGCTAGATTAAACTATTACAAAATGGGAAGAAAAGGCAAGGCTTCTTATATTTAATCCACATAATTCAAATTTTTCTTTCTTTATTATAATTAACCCCTTGCTTGTGATACCCTAACTGAGTTTGGGCAAGAGAAAAATTGGTATTTCAATTCCATGAAACCCAAAAAAAGGTTCTTCCAATGTATAATATGTAATTCACCATTTTCCCAACAAATGGCAATACCTTCCCGAGAAAAGTTCGGGAGTTTTGTACCATTTGTCAGATATTGTAAAGGATTTGTGAAATTCAATTCAATCTAAGGAACATGGAATTCATGACAATTGATATACGTAATAAAATTGTGAGATAAATATAATAGACTAATAATACAAATCTATTATATTTATCTTAAATTATGTCATTTGATTTATTGTGCTATAATTCAAGCAAAAATTACTGTAATCCTTTAACATTTTCCATATATGTAAAAATATTGAATATAGTAGTTATTTCACTTAAAATTTTGTAATTTTTTAAAAATAATCTATTTCTAACATTTTGATGATAATAATGAACAAATTTAAAGAGAATTTTTTTTTTTAATTTTTGGCATGTTTTTCTCAAATAGTTCCACAGGCAAGGAAAATATACATAATTATATACATATCATTCCTTAATGATCCAATTTTTATTTGTTTTGTTTTACTTTTATTATCAAAGCATAATTTCCTTTTCTTATTTTTTTTCTTCATTATTAGTTTCTTCCTCAGAATTTTTTTATTTCTGAGGTTATGTTGAATTTTAATGGCATAGAAATGCAGTCCTCTTTTCTTTGAGATACTAAGGATGTGGGACAATTTTTTTTCTTTTTTCAATTTGATAACTGTTCCAGCATTTTAGTAAATTCAATGGAAAATCTCTTTCAAGTGGTTCATGTACAGGATTTTTAAAGCCAAACACCACACAAGAATTTACATCCAAAGAATTTAAGTAATATTTTACTGCTTAAATACAGTCAGGCTTTCTATATTTAAAGATGTTCTTTTTTCTGATATGTTTTTCATTACATTAAAAGTGCTTTCAACAGAAAGTCCATGAAAGCAAGTAGGTACTGCCTTAATCCTTTTTGAAAGCACTGAATGCTTTAACTCACTACTCTATTAACATTCTACTACCTTTGACCAAAATTGAGTCACTTTTTCTTTTATAGGCAACAAAGAACTATTAATACCTTAGTTTCAGGTCCAACAAATTTGTCTCCTCTTTAAAAAAAACTGTAAGCAAAAATTCAGCATGTTTCACTAAAGCTGAAAAGGTAGTTGTTTCCAGTCTTTTAAAGCACGGCTTAAAGCAGACAATTTTATTAAAAAGAAATTCTTAAAAGGTATTTTCTTTTTCATATATTACGCTCAACCAGTGTATACTTCTTTTTTTGTAATCAATTCTTCCTCTTTATGACTAGAAACACTTTGGTTTTCCTAGCTAATACCAGTAAAAATAAGTTTATTTGACAAATAATTTTCAGAATGAGTACCACCAAGTTAAATGTCATGTTAATAAAATGCCATGAAAAGTATTATTCATACTACTAATAAGCTCATGTTTAATTTTTTTAAAAATGCAAAAACCTGCTTAGTTAAGTTGAACACTTGTATATAAAGTTCATGCAATTAACATTCCTTGTTTTGAAAAATTTAACATATTTGTTAAAATGAGGTAAAACTGACTGATACACTCCCTTAAAATGGGTTGTTTTTTTTTTTTTTTGTGTGTGTGTGTGTGTGTGTGTGAGAGAGAGAGAGAGAGTGAGTGAGAGTGTGTGTAAGTCATTTCTTATGCTGCCTGACCTAGCTAAAGCCATACGATGAGTCACCAAAACAACAATCGAGCCCAGTACCCAAACAGATAAAAATCTTAACCAAATTTAGATTCACGAACAAAACCAGGCCACCAAGCTGGATCTACTGAAACATCCCTCAAGAAGAGCCAACCACTCTTTATTAATACAAAAATTACATACAAAAGGTAAAATATATAAAATCATTATATCATAGACAACATAGTTAAAGTTATACAGATAATACATTCCACACATCTAACTGTCCTAGAACAGTTTTACAAAATAATCGACTTTGCCAAGTTACATAAATTAAAAACAGCAACTTGATAATTAGCAAGGAAATAATCTTTCTGAAATTTTTTTACTAAATTACAATCATATACATTCCGAAACTTTTTAACTAAACTAAAATCATATATTATATGTTTTAGAGTTCCTGTTTATGATCACACCAACATCTGGACGTCCTTCTAAAGAATCAGTTTTGGTAAACAGGTATCACCCTGTGTCCTGTATAAATTTGATAAATGTAAAAGTCTCCTTCAAGTCGAGTTTCCCTTACCTTCAGAAAATAGTCACAAGTTTTCCTCCCAGTAGATTCACTTGTCCGATTTGCCTGCCACTTCTTAATTACGTATATTTGCACTTTCTTCTCTATTTGTTGGAAGGACCACCCAAACACAATATCAATTTCTGTTTGCTTAGTTACCTCCTTAACAAGTAAGTTTACCCAAAGTTTTGCCGACACGGGAAGAACCTATTCCAGATTAACTATGACGTTTAAAGTTTTTATTTGTCTTCTTATATCATTAATCAAATTAATGCTTACTCTTGCTAGTAATAGCCTGTAAAGCTGAAGGAGGATCGGTCCTAATAAATACATTGTTCATACTTCTAGTTTTAATGAAATCAATTGCTTTAGCAAAGCAAGCAGGTCAGACTTAAAGACTCTACTTCTATTTTTAATTCTATACTGCTCCCTGTGAACCACTTCTTTATCAATTGTTACTACATAAGCAAATCCTGCATGGTTATCCATTTTTGAGCCCTCCGTGTATATCATACTCCTTTCCTCATTCAGTTTAGACTTCCTCTAATCAATCCTATATGACTCCTATGGAGGAATCTCAATGTTGCAATCTCATTCCACACCCTCATTATGTACAATTTCATCTTATAAATCTATGTCAATCTTATATTTTAAAATAAAAAGTAACTGCTTTTTCAAATAAATAAGTTCAATGGGTATTATACTACTTAGTACCTGTAAAGCTGAAGTAGGAGTGATACTTTAAGAGCGGTTACTAGGAGTGGTAGGAGTGTAAGGAGGGCTCTAAGGAGTGACTTTTGTTACTTTTAATAAGATAATTCGTTACAATGAGTTTAATAAATTGCTAACTGTTTTGGTACTTTATACCAAATCTCGGAATTATAAGATATAAGTGTTTCAAAGACATTGGAGTAAATTCTTTGAAGTTGACTCGCTCCAATACCCCATTTTTACCCTGATTATGTTATTTAATCTTACAACTTGAGCCAAGATTTTCTCTTTTAGAAAATGAAGATGTTTCATCCATATCAACTTATTATCAATTGTAGCTCCAAGGTATTTAATTTCTTTTTTATATTTTATCCTAACATTACCTATACAAATAGTAAGAAAAGGCCTAATACTTCTACCAAATTTAATGTATATAAACACTTTTCCTCACTTAATATAAGACCACATTTATTCATCTAAGTTCTGATTCTGTCAGCGATAGGCTGAAATAAGTCTTTAAAGTGTCTTGGGACACGAGCCTTTATCATTATGCAGAGATCATCCACAAAAGCTTGGATCATACTGTTATCATCCTCCATCAATACTTCATTAATAACCAGTAATCACAATTTAGGTCCTAAGCTTGAGCCCTGGGGGATTCCATTGTTATAGTTAGTTTCAAAATTTCCACATAGTACCCTCCTTTCATTTATGAAAGAATTAATACAAGATTTTAAATAGTCTGGTAGATTCAAGTCACTTAACCTTTCTCTTATAATATTCCACTCACTCTATCAAAATCTCCTATTATGTCTAATGTTACCAACATGGTAATCATTCCATCTTCATTTGCTACTTTAAAAAAATTCATTACATTCTGTAGGGCTAACATAGTAGATCCACCTTTCCTAATGCCAATTACTACTGTAAACTACTATAAAAATCCCTATTCATGAAATAATCTAACCTACTAGTTATGACCTTATCATATATCTTGCCTCAAACTGGGAGTATGCTAATTAGGCCTATAAACATCGATCCTCTGCAGATCCAGGATCCCTTCCATTTTTTCAAGCAGAGTTTCACTTTTGCTACTTTCCATGGCTTTAGAAAATAACCTATCTTTAAACAATTGAAAATCCTTAATATCAAATTTTTATTAGCATAATAAAGTTCTCGATAAGCCTCATAAATGATACCATCATATTCAGGGGCTTTGTGTCCTTCTTCATTTCTCCTAGTATATTTGCTTGTTCAACTTCCTTAATAGGATCATAGTCTATTCAGAATCAGCCTCATAAAACTTTTCATTATCACTAAAGGAAAAATGTCTTTCCATGATAAATTTCTCCTCTAAGTTTTTGGACTCCTTGTCACCGTTATTCTTAAAGACTATACTATGAGCCATCTTCCTATTTTTCCTAACAAAGTCCATGATGGCATGGTATTTACCTTGATTCAAGGTATTTGTGACAAATTCCTTGAACTTTTCTCTCTTAGCCTTTAGAATGGCCCCCTTTTTTTTTTTTTTTTTTTTTTTGTGTGTGTGTGTGTGTGTGTGTAAAAAGCTAGACTTTTCTTATATTTTAATTTCATAATATTCCCAATATTTGTATCAGTTCCTTTTGAAATCACCTCCTTAGATCCCTGACTTCACTACGCTGAACCATCAACTCATCACTCCACCAAGGGGCATTCCTTTTCTTCCTGTTAATTTTTACTTTTTCATTCCTCTTAGGCACTTTGAATGCATCTGCCTGTATCTCCTTAATGACACAATAGAGATTAAACTTTCCATTTTCATTAAAATGGAAATATTCAAATTTATTATATAAATCCATTTTAAATTGAAACCATCTTAATTTATGGAACCTGATCTTATCATTCTCGATGGGATCTTCGCCCTCAAAAATATCTAACTCAATCATATTATGATCACTATCTGTGATCTTATCAATTATTCTCATGTTTATATTGATGCCCTCAGTGTCCCTGCTCAAAGCTAAATCAATCCAGCTACACCCTCTAGTGGATAAATTGGAATCGAATCTTTAACGTTGTGAATTTCAATATTATGTCTAGTAATGAGACTAGGTAATTTATTCCCTCTGGCATCTAATGGATGCCTACCCCAAATCATAGATTTAGCATTAAAACCTCCCTTGATTAAAATGGTTTTATTACTATGTTTTTGAAAAAACTATTATGTCTAAATTGACATCAATTTCTTCATTCGGTGAACAGTAAACTGACAAACAGTACTTCCTCAAAATTAAATTGTAAATTAATTAAAATAATATCTCTTAGATATATATAAATATATGCAACTCAAAGAATTATGAGCTAGTATGCACACACATGGCCTAACTTGGCGATGAAAAATGAAATACTGAAGTGGAAAACCCACAACTTTTGTCATTTAAAAAATATGGCTCGTTGAGCAAGACCAACCTATAACCACTGCTAAATCCCTAAAAAGCTGGGTGTAAGCTGCCCGAGCATTCCCAAGATTAATGTGGGCTACTCGTAGACCAATGGAATCATCCGTAGTCTGTCCTACTTATAATCCTGTCTCACTCTCTTAGACTCATCTTACATTTGTTGCTCAAGCAATTAAGTTTGACATCATATTACATTCTAAATTTATCATTGAATAAACTGCAGTTAAAACATTTTTCAATAGCTTCTTCACATTCCTTTGTAAAGTGTGAATCTTTACTACACTTTAGACATATTTCTTTGTTTCTACAAACTTTGCTAATGTGGCCATACATCCCACATTTGAAACAAAATGTGGGTTTTAAATGATCTTAAAAACTAAGCTTTTGCCACCTAATTTTTATTTGGTTTTCCTTTAATTTATTAAATGTTTCTACATTGATCTCTATGACCTAGTTCATTCCTTTTATGGATTTAAATATATACTTAATATTTAATTTGTCCTCGCTACATATCTCTTCATTGTTTTCATAGCATTGTTTCCTAAGTTCTTCTTTTGTCACTTCATTGTCAACATCAAATACCACTATATGTGGTTGTCTCTGTTTTGCATATTGTATTCTTTATTTAATTCAGTTTTCTGTTCTATCTCAATAATTATCTTATCAAGATCTTCCGTGTTTATCAGTATTCCTCCATTCTGTACATACTTAACTTCTTTTATAAAAACACCTATATCCTTAGGGTTCATTGAATTTTTTACTTCTTTAAATGTTTCTTATCTACTCTGATTGCCTTTCAGTTTAATAATGGCAGCATAACTCTTCCTTATTCTACTTCTGCTCTTACTTCAGCTTTCTGTTCTTCTTCCTTTAGCCGTTCCTCTCCTAGCAACCTCCACATAGGATTTATTGCTATCCTGATATTCCACTTTACCTCGAAGGTAAGAGATAGCTTTGCTTTGTTCTATGACTATCTTTAACATATTTTGTACCTTGTGTTTTTTTTAATGTGTGTGTGTCTAAACAAACTGCTTTCGTATAATTCAGCTTTTTCTCCTCTTGCCATCTTTAGTCAAAATTTTCTTTTTCAAAACGTTCCAAATCTTATTTATGTACTTTATATCATCATCTGATAATACCCTCTTCTCACATATTTCGGTCAATGATTCCTCGTACACTAAGGCATCAGTTTTGAACTACGAATAATAAAAATGTATCATTGTATCCCATAGAAACATTAAGTACTCTGAAACAATCAGCATATAAATCCACCAATGTTCTGGCCTACATAATGGTTTCAGAGCTTTTATCTTAGCAATCTTGCGACTCTGAAAATAAAATTATTTTTTATTGGCACTGTTTAAATCAAAATAAATATCGTTCTATAAACTTTTCACATACTTTAGGAAGGGCTGACTTAATTTTTTCACACAATTATTAGCAATATGGTATCATTAGCCATCAATATCAAGAAAATAAAGAGGTTTAAGAGCTTTTTTTTCCATTCTTGTTTCTACACATCATATTGTGGAAATCCATTAAAACACTCATTATGTATTCACAGGGATGGTAATTTTATTCAAAAAAAGCTGTAATTGCTCTATCTTGACTTCTGACATCTGAATCCAAAATTGATAGTTTTAACAATGACAAATGTCTCAGAATTATTATTATTTTTTTTTTTTCAAACTAATAGTATTGAACTAAAATTGCCAAAATATTATCAGATGTTCTGCTTGTGTTTTCATCTATGCTGAGATAGAGAAAAGAATTTTTTAATTCTTTAATTTACTCATATTAAATAGTTTTAGTGAGCCCCCTTTAATGTATGATAGAGTAGTTCTACTAAGTTCTAATGAATTCAGAGTAGAATAATCCCTTGCTAAACATTAGCCTAGTTTAATAACATAAGGTGCTACAGAAAAAGAAAGCAAATACTTCGCTAAAAATGAAAGCACCAATGCTTCACCAGTTTGGCTTTCATTACTATGCATTAAATCATTGTTCCCTGTGAAAAGTGTATGTAATATTTTTTAATTTTTCACAGAATCTTGAGGCTTCTTGTGCACTGAAGTTCCAGAGCAATTCAAAAGAGACTAGATTACTTTGCTGCTGTATTTGTTTGAAGAGTTGCATAAGACAAAAGCATATGCCCAAAATATTTATTTTTTGGCACCATACTAGAAATTTTTTTTCCATTTTATAAACATACCATTCCCTTAGGAATTTACTTTTGCATCCTTTATCAAGAATGACAATATTATCATTTCATTTAAATGATTCATTATAGAAGAAAATGATTAAAAAGAAGACTTTTCAAAAAAGCATCCCATTCAGCTAGACAGCATTATAAGTAGTAACTAAAATCAGCATCAACTGAAAGAGGAAATCAAATTAATGGCAGAATTTTAAAATTAATCTGTCTTTCAATTCATTACTTTTCTCCTCAAGCAGTAGTTAGCCAATTTCTTCCCATATATTCCCCAAAAATTTCCCTTTCTTCTGACCTCTCAAATATACCTTTGATACTCACCCCCCCCCCCATACACATAAGAATGACGAGAATGAGTCATAGCAATGTTGTACTTATGCAAACCAATCAACACTCATTTTAAGGTCAAAGTTCATAATTTAGCAAGCATCTTTTCTCTACTACCTTCTATTATGACCAGAAACGTTGACTGTAGTAGAATACTTGCTTTCTGCAGCCTAAAAGCAAAACACATGCAGAAACTAAACTTTGCCAAAAAATCTTTTTAATTTATGTCTTTAAAAATTGTTTTTTGTTTTTGTTTCTTCTTTGAATTTAAACTACAATGGTAAAATTTTTTAACCTCTATAGAAAGATTTTTTCCAAACCTGGAAGAATAATGGAAAAAACCACAGAATTGCAGGATACTTCTAGAGCACAATCACCCCTGCAAAACATACTGAAAATCTATTCACTTGTGAACATATCCAATTTTTAAAAATATATAAAATAATGAAAACTCTAAATTTTATAAATAGCCAAAAACCCAGAATGCCAGATTTATAATGGCTAAAATATCTGGAATTCAAAGGAAAACCCAATATGCAAACACTATTGCAAAATAAATCAATGTTTACTACAAAATTGAAAAAAAAAAAAGTATGAAGCCATTATTATTGTCAATACTCACGAATTTTTAGCCCTAGGGGTTCTAGACTGTCTGGGTGCAAAAAGTGGATGAACTGTCCTAAGTGAAAGGCAACAAATCTATCATACTTTTCTTCATAGCACAACAAGACCAAATCCCCAATATCGCATCTGGAAATAGAGAAAAAATATTTGAATTCCAAATTAACAATCAAATCGGTATCAATAAATAGAACACTTTTCAAAACTCTACTTACGAAAGGAGAGAAATTTTATATGTACAATCGATGCAAGGATTTGTTCTGCTATGGCTAGTCAACTTGCCCTGAAAGTTAAATATTTGTTGAACATAAATGAAATAATACAATGATGATTATATAATAAATCAAATATAAGCTAATATATTTACAACTGTTATCATGTTCATTAAAGCTTTACAATGAATATCATATTAATTTATAATTTGTAAAGCTTCTTAACTTTCTTTTTGAATATATTCCCCCTTCCACACATCCACTTAAGCCACTACCAACCAAAAATATGTTTTCTATTTAAATCCTATCTTTATTAATAAATTGTTACTAAAAATTAGTTTTAAACTTTGATAAAATGCTCCAATTAATGTTTAAAAACTCTTTGAATGCTTTTTTGATCAGCTCTCAGAAAATTTGGCATTCATCTTGCCTAAAGTTAATTTTAGACATATAAGACATATTTTAGACATTTTACAGATATATTTTAGACAAAATTTTTACATAAATTCTTTTAGTACAGTTCCTATAAAGTTGAATTTCAACTATCTAGTTGAAATTCAACTTGATAGGTTAGATACTGAATGAACATTTCACCAAAACATTTTATTTATTTATGAAATTTTAATTTTATGCCATTAGTGTATATTTCTGAATATAAACCCATCTATGTATAAGACAAGAGTGTGATTTTTCTTCAAAAATTTACCCAATGTTCAAAATTTATATATAAAAGCCAAAATGAAAATAAAACTTTTTGTTACGTTCAAATATGTAACCAAGCTGGTAAAATGGGAGAAATATTTTCCAATCAAATTGCTATAAAATAAAATGCCACATCAATGCTTCTCAAACTTTTTTTGCAAGTATTGTAGGGGAAGAGGTTTGGCCGTATACTGAGACAAATACAAGGACACCACTTAGAGCATTTTAACAGGGGCAAGGAAAAATAATTTAAATTTTAATTCTTGAGTAATTCCATACTGCTTTTGATAATTTCCTAATTTATGCTGACTTTTCTAGATTTCTGAACACCCAATTTGAGTATCACGATACTAGACCATACAACCAATAATATTTTTACTTAGACATCAATGACAATAGTGTTACAATTCCTGTAACCCTATTTGAAGGTTTTCACTTTTTCCTAAATTTAAATAATATAAACTTTAAAAAAAAAAAAAATTAATGTGCTATTTTTTGGCAATTTATTGATTGTTTCCAGCTAACATAGAAGATTAGCCAATCTGCTACAGATGTAGTATTGCTATATTATTGTGTGATTATAACACACATATATGCCACTTTAAAGTTTGTCTCACAAAAAAGTTTCGCTTATTTTTGCCAGTTTGGAGACCTTTTGTTGCCAACAGCATAAAAACACTGCCAAGAAGGGAATATGCTACATCAGCTCCATGGATCTATCTAAAAGCCAAACCTTCGCTTTAAGTCTGTAAAAAGCCCTAAAAAATACTTGTCTTTTACACAGAAATATACAACAGGTATGATGAATTATGGATTTAGGGATTTAGGTTTTTTTAGGTTTAGTTTGGAGTGCTACGGTCTACTTTTTTGCAACACGAGGGCTAATGAGACCGGGACCTACAGTTTAAAGCCGATTCCGAACGGCTACGAACATCCATGCCATAGTGGGATTCGAACCCACGAACTCCGGTTCCGAAGGCCAGCCCCCTAACCAATCGGCCATCGTTCGGCTATGGATTTAGGGAAACTTAGTCTAAATTTTCATGGTAGCCATTAAATAAAAGAAAAAAAAAATTATCCATTTCCCTGTTCCCCAAATTCCCTGATATATTGCAGCCACACAACATTTTCCAGAAGAGTGCTAAATTTGGATCCAGCAAAGGTTGCCTTCCTACAAGGGTAGGGTATAAAAGTGTAAAGTATAAGCAAAGTATAAAGTACAATGTTAAGTTATGCAATACAATTTTTCCATTTGAATGCATCTAAAAATTTTATAACTCTTTCAATTAGTATAGTCAAAATGTCAGAAGTCAAAGGTATATCTCATTTAGAAATGCAGTGTCTATATCATAGCTAAAATTTCTCACCCAAATTGTCTAAATTGGCATATTATGAATACTACAATTAAAAAGAGATGAATTATTTTCCTTAACGCAGCTGGAGGAAGTGAAGAAATAGTTAGATAATTTATAAATATATAATAAATGTATAGCTAAATAATTTATGATTATACATGGCATATATGCGAATAATGCAACTATTATTTTCTTAAACTTCACTAAAGTGAAGAAATAGCTCAATAATTTAACAAACTCTAATTTAATGCCTATAATGTGTGGATTATATGTTAAAGAACTTTAAATTTTCTTATAATGTGTATAAGATGCCACATATTGGCTGTTAAAAATTATTTTTAAGGTAAAATTTACAAATATCTTTCCTAAACAATAAAAGATGGCAGCACCTGCTCATATTTACACAAAAAAAATTTTTGCTGGTGAGGATATCCCTTTCTGTCAAGAACACAGTGGTTTGGATAAAAGTTCCTAATTAGATATTTTCTATTTTGTATATTTATTTCTATCTCGAAATAACACCTATAAAATCTGGAATGATGGCATTTTGCTGCATTGTTCATTTGTTTTTCACTTACTGTTCATTCGATAGTGCCACAACTGCAGATTAAAATTTTAAAACAGATCTCAAATAACCATATTAATATTAAATAATAATTAAAATAGATGCATTTTAAGAATTCTGAATTTTAATAATATCATTTTTTTAACATGAATTCATATAACTTATTTGTATTATTATTTCTACAATAATTAAATAAAATTTTAATAATATATTCTTACTGTTGTTAAATAAAATATAAAATTTTTTAAGTCTATCTGAATTTTCACTTTGTCAGATTACTTTTTTAATTTAGAGAAAACATTATCATTAAATAAAGGAGTTTACATCTAAGTTTTTAACAATTTTATTTTTTGCTTTTTCCCATATGCCTTTTTATGACTTACAACACTAGTTGAAAGCCTAACTTTATTAACGCTAGGCAGCATGACTACTGAGAGACACACTGTACTACAAGTGCAATATCACCTGATCAAGATCATCACAGTTACAGTTATGAAAACTTAATGCATTTAATACATGGTACATAATATCTCCCTTCTTTAAAAAGAATAGAATGAAAAAAAAAAAAAGATAAATAAATAAAAAGTAAAGAGGTACATAAAAAGAAATCACTAACACAAGACAATTATTGAATAAGATGGAACAGAAAACTGACATTCATGCATAATCAGTAAAACATTGTGGATGATTAATTGTTCAACCAGAACGAGTTGTTTGAGCAGTATTACACACAGACGAGTGAGTTTGAATACCATTGAACATGAGCTTCCCACAGACTGATATATCTGAGCTACTGAAACCCTAGTAGAATAATTGACTGCAGGAGCTGTAAATAAATCTTCAGCTGTTGTTGTGGGATTGATATGACATGCAGGTTTAAAAACTTTTACATGATTTCTGGGGTATTCTCTACCATTCTTTCCCTTTATGATGTAAGACCAATTCTGTGGTCCAACTCTAAATATCTTCCCTTTACACCACTAATTATTAAGACAAAACAACACCTCCTGATTTTCTAGCAATGGTTTCAATGGGAAAGAATGTAGATTATATCTATGCTGTCGTTGTTGTCGAAAAAGCAGACATTTTTGTACAGAGCTGCAATTATAATGAGGTACAAGCAGGGATGGAAGTGTAGGAATCATAGTACGACCCATTAGAATCTCAGCTGGAGAAGGTAATCCATCCATGGGAATATTTCTATATTTCATCAAAACAAGATGAGCATCATTCTTGTCTTGTGAAGCTTTAACAAAACTTGATTTGATAGTCTGAATATATCTTTCAACTTGTCCATTAGAGTGAGAATATCCAGGACTAGATGAATTGAAGTGTATGTCCCAATTGAAGCAAAACTCATGGAATTCTTTAGAATCAAATGGTGGTCCATTATCAGCAACAATTTCCTAAAGAATTCCGAAACAAGCAAAACAGATTTTTAATGCATTGATGACTGTGGATGCTGTTCTGTGACGTAAATGTTGAAGCTCAATATACTTGGAAAAATAGTCTACAACTAAGATGTATGCCACAGAGACAGATGAAAGGAATCAATTGCAACCCTTTGTCATGGTCACTCTGCTAGTTCTCTGTCCTGTTCTTTACTACTTAACTTTTGGTTTTGTTGACAGATATCAATATGATATCATGTTTTGAATTTCAGTGCTCATACCTGTTCAATAAAGAGATTGACAGGCAAGGTTTTTGCAAGAGACTATACATCTATGACCAATATGTAGGCATTGTAATACATCCTTACAACACGACTTTGGAATTAGTAGACACTGGCCATGACACATAAGGCTATTCTTAACATGCAATTCAGATTGACAATGCTTAAGGCTGTGCAAGCTGGACTACACTTTTCTTTTCAGGCCATCCATTTTCTATATAATTTTTAATATTCTGAAGGTCCATGTCACTTTTAGTTTCTATCATGATTTCATTCAGTTTGGAATTTGATGCCTGAACCAACAGGGAAACCATTAACTGGGCATCATCATCTTCAGTTGTTGAAACAGGATTTTCTGGCACAGGTGCTCTAGACAAGGCATCAGCAACAGCTAAGTATTTTCAAAGAACATGAGTTAGTTTAAAACTGTACCTTTGCAGATATAATAAAAGTCTTTGAAGTGTTGGTGATATATCTTCAAATGGTTTGTGGATTAAACCAAGCAAGAGCTTGTGATCTGTTTCTATTTCAATATGCTGGCCAAAAACATAGTAATGAAAATGTTCATAAGTATGAACAATAGCAAGAAGCTCTTTCTCAATTTGAGAATATCTTGATTGAGCATCAGAAAGGGTAGCAGGAGTATATGCAACTGGTTGGCAATTCTGAAGAAGAACTCCACCAATACCACAGGAATATGCATCAACAGAAAGTACAATAGATGCCTTTTTGTCAAAAAATTGAAGATATATAATATTTTTCTCTAAAAATATCCTGAATTCCACCCCTATGATTTATAGGCAAAAAATTAAGGTACATAGTGAGCATTTTTTTTTTAATTTGCACTAATTCAAAATGAAAATAGAAAAAGTGTCTTACTTTTATAGAAAATTACATCTTTTAAAATTATTTAATAAAATGTAAAAATACTTTTTAAAAGTTGAAATAAGAGAAATTTTTTATGTTATTACTGGAATTGCTCTTTTGAAAAACTTTAAAAACTTCATTCTGGAATTTGTAAAATTTTTTCCCTAAGTTTAGAAGAATATATATATTTATATAAAAGCCTGTTATTTCTCTGATATTTTCCAGAATTGTAAAGTACTCTGATAATACTCTAATTTCTTGTTTTTACTTGATTTGTGGCCATCCTGATTTTGGATAATGTATACACGTGCATATTAACAAAAGGGAGGAGGAAATCAGCTTGTTTTATAAACTAATCAAGGAAATCTACAAATGATGCCATGAAAAAATACAACTCAATATAAAGACTTTAAAATTGCATTTTCACTACATTTACAGATTATTAATTAAATATTAGTAGGAAAATAATAAATTCAAATCTATTAAATTTTTAGTCAAAAGCATTTTATTATTATGATTAAAAAGAAAATATTTAACCTTTCTGGGAGGTTCACTATGACTTTCATCCTCTTGTGAAACAGGTAGCACTTTTCTATAAAGAAGGAAAAAAAAGTATAATTACACCTAAATTTAAAAAAAAATAGTAACAAAAATTTTATAAAATATTAGCCATAAAATCTCAATACAAAAAATAAAACAGAAAACTATAGTTTACTGACCAACTCTCAAAAATTGTCAGTGATGTAACAAAAAGGGGACAAAGGGGTCTATTCTGCCCCAGGTGCCAGTCACAGAGGCATGTTGAATGGTATGTTCTGTATAACATGTCACTATAAGTTTAAGGAGGAGGAATTAAAATTGCCAAAAAGGTATTATGCTATGAGTGTCATCTGAGCTATGTTATCAGTAGAACTTTTTGCAAAAAATAAATAGATTGACGAGGCACAAATAATTGTAACTGATAAAAGTTATACTTTTTCTTTCCCCAGGAAAGGTGTTATTAAAAGTTCCAATTAATAAAATTTTTATGCATTTATTACATATAATAAAATAAATTAGCTTTTTTTTTCAATTCAATTTGATTCTAAAATATACAAAATTTATCTAAATTTCAAACTTAATATTTATTTAGCAAAATCAATAAAACAAGGTGCTTAAATTATCAAAATATGACTTGTCATGCTTTAATTTCTTCAAAGAAATTGATTTTACTCTGAATATTCTAAATGTTTAATAAGTCATGTTTACAAAAATTCTGATAAACCTGGTATCTCCTTTAATTCAGTGATAACACTAGAGTGGTGTGTTCCCAGGTGGCAGAAAGGGGAATGCCTCCATTGTATTCTCCTTTGGTTGGTCGAAGGTAATTAAAATACCTTCTGCAGATCAACAGGGAGAAGTCCAACCTCCTCAGAGGTTCTGGTAACTTTTCTCTTCCATGAGCAATGCAGTTTTGGATCAATTTGATTCCAATGTACTACAATACTGGACAAGACAACAATACTGATCTTTCTCAAAAATACAATTCAAATTTTAAAAAAAATAGGATATCATTTTCATATTTTCTTAAAAGTTAGCAACATACTACTATTTTACACCAGAAAGAACAGAAAATAATGTTCCATTTGGTAGTAGCAAGTGTCATGGTTTTCACAAACACATATTTATAAATATTTTAATAAGTTATATAAATTTCTGCTGAAATAAAACAATTTTTCTATCACATGTAACTAAAGTAAAAAATTCATTATTTATTTTTTATTTCATTTTTATGGTATTAAAAACTGTACAAATTACTGGCCTATCTATAAGTCCATAAAATTAAATTAAAAACTGTAATTTTTACAGATAGTCCATGAAGTTTGTAAGTATGCTATACATATTAGTAAATAAATTTAAAAGGGAGAAACAACATCATAATTTAGGTTAGATAAACTGCACATGTGATAGTTAATTAAAAGAAAATGAAAGCTCATCAGACAAGGATAAGTCCTCCTAGTCTATACATTGAACAAATGATAATTGACAGAAGGAAAATTAATCATCAATCCTCAAACAGATTTTAATTCCTATTTGTTTAGCAATAAATTTTTACTGAAGGCAAATTGTAACTATTGAGATGAATAATCCATTTCCTATCAGTTGTTCTATTGAGCATTTCTCTAAACAGTCTTCCAAAACAATCTAGACTATGATACCAGGACAAGATTTTTTAAAGTATTTTCTCTAACTCTTCATGGAACCCAGGGAAGTCCCGGGTTCAAATTATGCTACTAGCATGGATGTTCATAGCCATTCAGAATCAGTATGTCCTGGTTTAATTAGTCCTTGTTTAAAAAAAAATATTGTTGCACTCTAATTAAACCAAGCCTTTTTTTTTCATATTTCTATCACCAGATGCATATTTCATGAACTTTAAATTCTCTGGTCATATTCTTATTTATAATTTCTACCATTTTTTTCAGTTCTAAATGCTTAGAAGCAGATATATTTTTCTCCAGGTAGGACCCATAAAAATAATAATAATAATTTTAGTCTAGAAAAAAAAGAAAAATTCTTCAAATACACTGTCCCAGCAGATACACCAAAAACATTAAAGGACATGAGCTATGGTTAATCTACCTGAAATCATAGTACAACCAAGAGAGCTTTTTAAAAATGCTTATTGACTTAATCTGCTGTGTTTATAACCCTAATTTTTTCTAAGAAAAATATTTGCTACAAAAAAACTTCAACACATACAGGATAAAATAATTTAATAACACTCACTGGTCTATTGAAAGCAAAAATGGTTCTAATTCACTCTTTAACTTCTGCAGAAGTTTTTCATCATCTCGATGGAACACCTTGTATGAGCTAAAACAAAAAAGAAAATGATAAACCTTAACACCTCTCTCTTATTTTGAAATAAAATTTCTTAATGTATATTTATAAAAGAAATTTTAAATTTACAACTCAATTTATATTCTTTAACCCTTCTAACATTCCTGAATTGAAATATATTTCCTCAAATGTAAGAAGTACATCATTTATGATAAAATAATTTATTTTATAAAAAATAATTAAAAAACTTAATATATAATGAAATCTTATTTTCAAAATGCTTATTTTCTAAAATCATAAAAGTTTTCCTTATAAATACTGTATACTAAAGTTTCTTTACATAAAGAATTTGAAATAACCTCTGTACAAAATCCACTCTTGGTATCCCAACATTTTTTGGGTGTAATACAAATGCAACACAATAATACAAAGGATTAAGAAACCTTTTAAAAACCATGTCAATAAAAACTTTGACTGTGATTATCTACTGGCCATACATTTTGTATCTTTGTTAACTAAAATCTAAACTTAAAAAGAGAATATATGTAAATTGCTGTTAGTTTCCTTAGCACATACTTAAGTTTTGATTAAAGATGTAACAAATATCTGGCCACTATTTGGTATTCTGCCATTTCACCAAATATTTGGTCTGGTTGAATACTGAATAGGTATTCAACCACATGCTTATGGCTAAATATTGGTGAATATTTAGCTGAATGAATTCATGATAATAAAATATTTTTTAACTGTGCTGTTAAATATATTTAACAAAGAATATCACAGAGTTACATTCCACTGTATTAATTATTAGAAAATCTAATATTTACTAAATTTAAGATACATAATGCAAAAGTATATTTAATAATGTTATATAAATAAAGACTTTTTTTTGTAGCAAATTAAAATCACATGTATTTAAAAAAGCATTGGAACTTTTTATATTGCAATACAAATATATACAGTTTGTTAAATAAAATCTTAATACTATTTGAATCAGCAATTAAAATTTCTCCATGATAAAAACCCTTAATATTAATTTATCAATAAAATAATATGCAGTATAAATATATGATTATAAAACAATGAACAATAATGAATTGTATTTCATTACATAACACATTATATAATTATAATACAAAAAAATATTGTCAATTTTTTTTAAATATACAAAGATGTGTTATGTATTTTATTTTTAATTAAAAATTTTAAATTAATTCAATTACAAAATTACTACAAAAATATGAAATTTTAAAAAAAAGTGAGTATTTAGAAAGATCATTATTCATTATCTGCCTAGTATAGTAAACAGAAAAGTGTGTTTGTGTTTCTACAGGGTATCTGCAAAAATAAAATTTTTCAAATCCATGTCTTTCCCTGATTTTAGCAGGTCATTTTTCATGACTTTAAAAAAGCTTTTGTTAAAGTATATTTGAATAAAAATTTTGATATACAAAAGAATAAAATGTATTCTTTTAAAGAAATTACAGGAATTTCATTAAAAAAATACTTTATATATGTTTATAAATTCATGTACATAAAAATAAATTGTTGTATCTATATACCTAAGTTTAATCATATAGCAATTTTTTTAATGCAATCAAAAAATTTCCAATTTGAATTCAGGTTACTTAGGTATTATCCAGGTGACCATGAATAATAGCCAAACATGATAACCCTATGTTTATATATAATAGCCCTAAAGATAAACTTATATTTTGTACATAAATCTGAACTAATTTTTATCAAATAATAATTATTGTTATATTAATAAAAATTTAATCTACAATTTAAGAAAAAACTAGAATAATATATTTATAAATTTACCCACCCAATAAGCTTGCTTGCTTTGAGTTTCCTTGGCAAACAAGGTTTACTTGGCAATATGGTCAATGGGATAATACATAAGTACTAAACTCAGTAACTTCAGCCAAGTGACAAGTAAAAATAGGATTAAATAATTCAATGCAATGATTTTGCCAAAATATTTAATGCCTGACAATAATTTCTTCTCAACTGTCGGCAAATCACATATAACGAGACACTACACATCAAAGCAGAAATATCCCTGGTCACCCCATAGTAACTGTCTCGCCATGCAGTTAAGGCGCTATGTACGTGTACAAAAAATAGATGAATGGGAGTCCAGCTCTATGGACAAACAGGAGAAGTATACAGCAGCTTCCATTCAGAAAAGAAATTCAATTGCAGAGGCATTAAAAAAAAAATTTTTTTTAATTGGTAGCTTAGCAGATCCATGACTTTTTATGACTTTTATTCATTTTATTTGGAAAATCAAGACTTGCTTCAAACGGAAACCATGTTTCTATTCTATTGTTTAACTAAGAAGGTCTGCTTTCAGTTAGCAATATCTGTAAAACATTTTATTATAATAGTTACATAATGAAATACATGTAATAATACTTCATATTTAAATTTATTAAACAAAAGAGTTTTTAAACAAGTGATATATATACATATACGCACACACATTAATATTTTAGTATAAGACAAGGGGCTATTTAAAACTACTGCTAAGCAAGCTGTGAAAGCTTGGTGCTACTGATTATTAATTTGATGCATCCGATTAATACTGGTAAATTATTTATATCCATCCTGGTAAATTATTTGTATAATTCCAATGTATTCTGGTGATAATCTGTGAATAGCTTTGAAGCTCTGCAATAACACATTTAATTTATGGCCTGCATCATTTAGACATTTCACAGCTTGTTTAAGGTAAAGTTATTTTAAAGTAAAACATTTTGTACATTAATGAAGGAAACCACTGATACTATGGAAGATACTATGAAAAGATACTATGAAAAACCAGGGTTTCTTACGGAGAGGTGCCAGAATCACTTTGAGATAATAATGCTTCACTCATAACTTCAGCAGAATACTTATCAATATGGACTGTAAAAAATATAAGGTATCTTAGAATCATATAATAAAATTCATCGAACTAGTTATATACATATATATATATATATATATATATATATATGGATGCCATGTAAATAATTAAAGACAATTAGCAGATAATGACTAGAAAATATTTTAAGCTGAAATTGAAATTGATAAAACTGACACTTTTCAATCATTTTTACTTTCTTGTATATATAGTATAAAGAAAGAATTGTAATTGTCTAAATACCCAACCTTGAGATTTTAACTGATCTTGACATTTTAGACCTACTTATGTGCAAAAATACCATTTTTGAAATTATACCTGTGCAAAAGAATTCTATCTGTACACATTTGCACTACCTTCACCTCAATTATACCTATGTAGAAATATTGATAATAAAAAAAATGTCTACATCAGCAATGGGACTCATATCAAATAATCCTGTTAGTAAAAATGAAAGCTATATCTATTTAATCTCCATAGAAAAAAAAAATCTTATGAAATAACCAATTAGCACCAGAAATAGATACACTTTGAAGAAAACTTTTTTTTTTTCCTAGTAGGAATCATAACAAATTTAAATATATAGTAGCAAGAAAAAGTTTCCCTCCTTTTGATTCTTAAATAAGGCAGCTGCAAGGCAAAATTTCCTTTTAAAAGGAGTTCTTAAGAAATCAACAATGTAACATGAGCTTTAAAATATGGTTTCTGATTTCCTGCCTTTTTCCCTTTCTAGGGAATTCCAAGGAAATCTTGGCTACAAAATAATCATTTCTAGGAATGCATTAAAATTTACAAATTTGTAAAATTAGTTATCTTTTATAAATATCAATAATAATTATATACAATAAGAATACTCAAATTTCAGAATTTATACTCATATTGAGCTACAAAATACAAATAAAATATATTAACTATTCATTTTTTAAAAATGATTTAAGAAAACAGTGATATAAGTAATAAGCCATATGAGTGATATAAGTCACTCAGCACAGTTTTTAGTTTTGTTATGAACAACAAGGCAGTAGATAATTCCCTCTTAGCTTCAGCTAATGTTGGAGAATTGTTTTAAAAGGCTATCTAAGTTTTATAACACCTTATAATCCATTACAGTTCAATTTACAGATCAAATAACTGTAATTCTTGTTTCACTTCTTACTCAGGCTAGAATTCTTGTTCATTGAACAACATAGGACCTTTGCATTTGAGTGGATTGCTTTTTCTAATTTTTTGTTCAAGATTAAAGATTATTCTTGCAAAGTATTCTCCTCTGCATGTAAAAAGTTGAACAAACAGACAAAGGCTATAAAAAATACACACCTCATTATAGCAATATGAAATCTAACGACTAAGGTAAGAAAGTCAACTAATTTATGGCCCAAAATTGTTAGGAGGTTAACTTAGAGTTTCAGAAGGTATTGGTATGTCAAATAATGATATATTTAACACTTCCAGAAATAGATCATGTATGGGAAATATTTATGACATAAAAAAACCTATCAGACTCTCTGAAGCGATATGAATATGTGTATTACTAAAGGTAAACAAACCAATATTTTTTAATTCAGTTCTAGTTTATGTATAGACAAAAATAAAGTTTTTCCAAGATACATGTTCCTTTAATTTTACTAAGGTTCATAATTTTGTGCATCTGCAAGTCTCTTTCTGGAAATTCTAAGGATCAAAGTAAAATTCCCAGAAATGTTTAAAAAAAAACTTATTTCTTTAAATGACAATAAATAAATGTATATTTCACTTTGAGCTGAAGTTTCAATTTAACTGTATAACATACATTTAACAGAAAGGAGGCAGCCTTCAAGTGAGGTTACTTTAGAGCGTAGGCTCTCAATCACAGAATCTTTCTCTTTAGTCACACAGTTGATAGCTTCATTAAAGGAGACCTAAAAGAATAAAAAATGCAAACAATTTATAAAGTATACAAAAATGAGAAAATTTAAAAGTTACTTCAAAAGCAAAGTATTCATACAAGTTTTAAATTTTAAAAGAATTCAGAATCTTTTTTCTTTGATATTTTATAGCATTGAAACCAATACAAAAGTAATCAAAATGAGTTAGATTTTAGGACATAAAATATTAATTAAAAAGCTAAATATTAAAATAAAATCAGTTGATTTTTTATGGACATACCTAAAATGACATATATATTTTAAAATTAGTAGAAGCAGTAAACAATGCAAAAGGAAATGAAAGCAAAAGATAGCAGACAATTTGCATGCAATATTTAGCACTGAAACATTCAACTAAATAGCAAAACACTTATAAAACTTTTGAGCAAAAATTTTAAACAGAGAAAACAATTTTTTTATAGCATAAACAGCAGGAAGTAAAAAGGGAAAATTCAAATATGCATTTTTGTCACTTAAAGGAATAAAAACATTAAATATAACACTATAAAAAAGCTATGAAGAAAAGCAAATTATGTAAAACAAAAGAGATACAAAATGCATGACTGTTGTGCAAAGTGATTTCCTCTTTGTTAAAAAAAGTTTCTGTTTTTCCACCAAGTACCTGAAGTTCTGCCACCAAACGAGACTTTGATTTTTCAATATTCTCTTCACATTCTCGTTGCATACTGCGAATGGTTTTAAGTTTTTCTGCATTAAATTTGGCACTCTCTCTGCTGATGGCCTCCGCCACAGCCTCACTGCATTTTTTATCTTGTTCCTGAAGAAGAACTTTGATGTATTGATCTTTCTCTGCCTCCCACATTTCACGACGATCAGTGAGAATTTTCTGTAGATCATCAGACATTGGTTCAACCTAAAAGCACAACACACAAGACACAAAAAATGTTCAAGAGGGAAACAGACATCCAACACAAGAAAAAAAGTGGTAAAAGCTATCAAGTGAAACATATTTTGTCTCAAATGAGAATTTAAAAGACAGATTTAAACAAATATTTTTGTACAAAAAAAAAACTAATATAAAAATTAAATGAAACCTAAGAGATAGATGCATTAATCTTTCTCTGCCTCACACATTTTACAATGGTCAGTAAGAATTTTTTGTAAATCCTCAGACAATGGTTCAGCCTAAAAGCATAACACATAAGACACAAAGAAGAAAACGTCTTAAAGAGAAAACAAACTTCAAACATAAAAATAATTTTTAAAAAAATGGCAAAAACTATCAAGTGAAGCTTAATTTGTTTCAAATGAGTAGAATACAAGAGAAAAGTTCAAACAAAAAAACTATCATACACATATTAAATGAAAACTCAGAGATACCTGCTAAGTAGGATAACTTCTAATAGTGTTAATGCATCACAGACATAAATCCCCAGTGAAAACACAAATTCTTAGCTTGTTTGTTCAGTAACATGATGGGTGTTAATAAATTACTTGACATGTGATATGCGATATGCAAAAAATGAAAAATTCCTACAATATCAGTTTCAAATTAAGAAAAAGTCTATAAACAACAGAAACTAAAACAGTTTTTGCAAAGGATGCTTAGAAAAGGAACATTAAAAAGAGATACTTTAAAAATTAAATATTAAAAATTAGACTTTCAAAAGTAATAAATATTTTATGAAATTTTTAAAATCCATAAATAATTTCAGTGTGTAAAAACTGAATTTGTATTTATTCAGAGCAATCTACAGAAAACAGCTGGCATTAAAAACTTACAGTAACAAGTAATTTATTGTGTAAAGTAGTTAGCTACCTGACTGGCCTTAGCCATCTGGAGGATATTTATTATGTAACACAAATGGCATTTGCTACCCTACTTCTAGAAACTTAATAAATTTTATCTAGTTAAAATATTTCCACAACTTTTATAGGAAGTTCTTGCCCTCAAAGAAGAGAAAACTGAACTGTTTAACATTTATGCCTTCCAAAAAGGCGATTTTGAGGGGAATGGAGCATAATGGAATAAATTAAGATTAAATTTTAAAAATGTAATAAAATAGATAAATAAGTGCCACAGGATAAAAATAAAATTATATAATCTAATTATATTAAACACATATGAAAAACATGTGTGTAAGAATAGAAAATTTAAAAATTTTCCAATGTATTGAGCAACTTTAAATTTTAAAATGAAATTAGATTACTAAATATGGATTTGTGCCAAATTCAATTCACCCTCAAAATTTTAAGGTTACACACAAATATCAGAAAAGATAATATAAAGGAAAATGAAAAGGTAGATAAGCACTGAAATAAGAACAAATAAAGCAATGGAATTATTACCTTAAAGCAAGTACCAACAACTAGTTTGTCATCGTAACTTTGATCTTGAAATAACACAAACAAAAAAAGGATATTACAGGCTACCTAGTTTCACTTTTTACCTTTTACCTATTATTAGCTGTTAGTTTTCTCACAACTCAAGTGCACATAAAATAATGTTGCTGTTAGTAAGCCAATAACAACAATAGCAAGCTGTTACAGTGAAAGGTAAGGGAATATATTTATACAATATAATTTAAAATGGGATAAATGAATTTACAGAAGTTGAGAATCCCAAAATGTGGAGAACTAAAGTGTATTTTGGATAAAACTTAAGAATTTGAACAGAAAAAGTAAAACAAGTTAAATATTAGGCAATATGTATACAGGTAAAAAAAAAAAATTAAAAAAAAAAATCCAGGGTGGAAAATTTCAAATAAAAAGTCATACAAGACAAAATATTTCAATGATTTCTTGAGTGAAAGACAGAATTAATACATTAATTTATACATAATATGTAATATACTGTTTGTTATTCAACTGCTATCTAAAGAGAAAACTAACAATGTCTCCCAAGAAGACATGCATACATACACATTATACAGAGACATAAGCAAGTATATATGCCTATATATATATATATATATGTGTGTGTGTGTGTATGTACATACACTCAAAGTCATACATTAACCTATAAACAATCGCAAGCAAATTTATGATTGTATATGTCTATATAATGCTACAGATATGCACACATATATTAATAAAACATTCACAAAGGAACAATACAGAAATGTAACTGGGTAGCTTTTTTAACACTCCATGAGGCACAACTTGTTAAATGCATTCCACAATTTTTGTCCATTTTGTAAGAGAAAAAAAAAACACCCCCTGTAGAATAAATCAACATAAAATTTGCCCTTTAACTGCCCTGGAATACTGCTATTAGTCAATTTAACAGAGTTACATTTTTCAACTTTGTACTAGTATCATGAAGTCATGTCACTGTCAGATACATGCACCTGAACAGAGTCATTTCATTGTTATTTATATGGCAGTTGTAGAATATAAGTGTGTTATATGCATTTTTTCAGAGTAAAACTTTAAAAATAAAAACAACGAATTTTGTACACCTGAAAAAAAGTAATGATAAAATAAGCAAATTAAATAACTGCTTGATAAGTAACATTAAGAAGTTCCAATAACAAATTCAAACAAACTTGAAGGTTCATAATCACAGGTGTTTGTGAGTCCAAAAAGAGAAATCCCCAAAAATTTTGTTGATGTCAAGGGTGATGCAAAAACATGTGTTAAAAAACATTTCAGGGGAATGAAAAAAATTAAGTCAATTCTATAAAATTTAAAAAATTTTTAAAAATCTCTTAAAGATATGAAAGTATGCTACACACATTTGAAAGGAATAAATTTCATTTTAAATTACTGCAGTAACTTCTTTAAATAAAAAGAAGCATTCAATTTATTTTGTTAAATAATATGACAAGTAATGCCAGTACATTTACCCACGTTCAATGAAAAGAGTTCTCTTTTACAGTTTGAACCTATCACTGCCATTATATGGTCCCACAAATTATATGACTTTTATCCCTAAATATTTAAATCTTCAAAAACATAAATGACCCTTGCCATTTTCAGTACCTAACTGCAGTATGTGATCATACTAGCTTACCAAATTTCAACCCCTTATTTTAAGATTTGAAATCTAGTAGACTGCATCACAGCACTTAAGGAATTATTTGAAAGTAATACAAAAACATGCTATATTTGATTTTCTTTTAAAATAAACAGAAAGTAGTGAGGATAAGTAATTCATAATTTTATTTCTCTTGAAATATGAAAATGATTAATACAAAATCCCCCATATTTCCAGGGTTTCCCTGGAGCTCAAAGACCCCTACATAGTTAATTTGAGGATAACTCATATAGAGCAATAACAGCCTTTTAGAAGAAAAAACAATACATATCATACTTTACTAGATGCATTATAATATTATTTAGAAAAATTATGCCTACCAAATATGTACTGTCAGTAATAAACTGTTTAACTTGTTACACATTTATGGCAAATTTTAAAACAGTTATTGATAAACTATTCCATCATGTAACAGTCTATAAGTAGGAATTGTAAGAAAAACTTAAATATTAGTAAACCCAAAAATACATGATTGCTGCATGAAATTTATGCATACATACCCCTTTAGGGATGTTATCAAAATAAAAGCCATTAAATTGTTTTTTTCTTTTTCTGCAAAGAAGCAGAAAAAAATGCATAGACCTGTAGAAAATCAAAGAAGGGTTTTGAATATTTACTACTGAATTATCTCTGTAGTTATATAAGATATATAAACAGTAGTACTTCATTGGTTAAGGTTTTATACACAATCACACACACACACACTCTGAAAGAAATAAATTAAAACCTACCAATAGTAAAAGCTCTCAACGGGCAGCATCTTTGATCTATAGATACTTTTATTGGTACAAAAATATTATAACAACTTTATTAGAGATAGTTAAATGATTTTAGACTTAAAAAAAAATCTAAGAAAAAATTCTACATTTTCTATAAAGTGTTAAACAAATTTTAAAAGTTTATTGTAAAGTAAAAGTGGTGGACTGTAGTATTAAAAAATGCTTAATTTTAATATCACCTAAATAATTTAAGTCACAACAATGCAATATGCATCTCTCAGATACAGGTCCCTGATGAAGGAAAAACAAAGTAAGCCTGATGAAGTGTTAAAATAAGACTTTAAAATAACTCTTAAAGCTGAACTATAAATACATGCATTTAAATTTTGTTATATTCTTATTTATCACAATATGGGCATTTAAACTTTTATAAAGAGATTCCTACATTTTAGGATACAAAACCAAGCAAAAAAAAAAAAAAAAAAAAACTGTCAGTTAAAGCCTAATTAAGAAGGTTAGAGCATATCAGGAAGATATTTTAAGTTTGAAAATATATCTTACTTCTGTCTTAGTGCTTTCTGGAGAGCCAGTCTTTTCTAGAGTAGTTGTGCTCACTGCGAGCCTGTAACGGGATCGCAAGGATTCCATTTCACTACGGTGTTGAGCATTAAGTTTCTCCTCTAGTTCCTTCAGCTCTTTAGCTTTGTTATTCTCCAGTTCAAGAGACAGATCAGAAAATTTTTTCTTCATCTGCTCTAGTTCAAGCTATTTAAATACCAATACATCAATAAAATCAACTATCTCACTATTGTGTAGATCAGCAGTTTCCAACCTGAAAGATGTTGACTATTGCCATGGGAGCTGCAAAATATGCTAACAAAAAAATGAATTTCCACACCATAAAATAGAAAGCCCCTTTATTAATCTTTGTTTTACACTTTTTATGATAACCATAATATTCTTTAATTCAATTTTGACACATTTTAAGCAGGGTTCAAGTATTTGTACTATAGGGGGTAAGCAAATTTGTAATAATGGGGCACAACTTCAAAATTATAGATCCTGCAAATCTAAAAAAATTTGCAATAGTAAGACAGCATTTTGGGTTCCATGATCTCAAAAAACCATAAGAGAAAAAGAGTGAAAATTTTACAATTTTAGAGGGATGTAATTCTGACTAGGATATTGCAAACTCAAAGAAATCCAAGGAAAATGAGAAAAAAAATTTCTTTCCTGGTGAAACTTCCAGAAAGAAGCTTCTCTCAAATAAAGAGAATTAAAACTAGTTCTAGAAAAAGACTTACAGAAAAGAAACTGAACAATTCAATGGTGATTTCACTGCAAGGGCCAAATTTAAAAGAGGCCAGTGAGGTTCTTTCCAATGCAAAAAGAAAATTTTAAAAGACAAAAGTCTGTTCCTCATTATATCATGTCTTGATATGTTGTGTATTCAGATATATTACTTTTCTTTTCTGTTGAATGGAAGATGTTAATACATGGATGTATTTGTAAATAAAATTAAAAAGGTAAATGGAGCTTCTTTGCTAAAATGATTTAAACAATCCCCCCTCCCACAATTGACAAACTTTATGCCAATAAACAACAATCCTTGCAGTAAGTTTTGATGTGACAGATGTAGTTGGCTTAAATGATTGAAAAGAATATAGTATGATAATAAATATGTATGAATTTATAAGTTATAACTAAACATTATTATTCACTGTTATGATTGTAAGCATTATTAGTTTGAAGGGAGGGGGGGGGTCACAATAATTGTTCATTGATTAAGTCATGTCTAGTATTATATCTATTTCAAAATTAAATAGAGTGCAGCTTAAAAAAAAAAAAAAAATTCAGGGGTGTTTGGTAGTATAAAGGTTGGAAAATGCTGAAATAAACTTTACTTAACATAGTAGAGTTATAAGTCAGAACAATTGTAAAAGGATTAATACCCTTTTGTTATATAATCGTACTGGTTGATATCAGTCATTAATGAAAGATTAAAATTAAAATTAATAAAAATCATAATACAAAAAGGCTTACTATCAACCACTAAAGCTTTATAAATATATATTTGCATTACTCCACGTAATGAAGTATCTTAGAAAGGTCAATTAACGATTCTATTCACTAATTTTGTACAATAAAACATACAAGTACTACTTTCAGCTACACTTTCAAATACTTAATATTTAAAACTAAATGTCAGGAAAACACACTGCAAAAGAATTAATAGCTTTCTAACTGACTGCAGTTATTACAATGAAACTAAAAACTGTATTTACAGAACTACAAATAAAAAAAAAATTCTGTTAACAGATGTAGTTAAAACAAATTTGGATTTCTAAATGAGATATGAATAGCACTGATTCAAATCACAATCATTCTATCAAAAACATGTATAATATATTTCATAATTATATTATTATTAATACTATTTCATTATAAAAGGACAATAAATAATTTTCCAAAATAATGTACATTAAAATATGCAATTTTTAAAAAGCTATTTTATTTTTACTCCTATACAACTCATTATCAATCATGATTTCTCTGATAATGGCATGTGAGACTTCTCATAGTAACTCATGCAATCAAACTAATAATAACAGCAAAGAATTCGTTGAAAAAGGTAACCAAAATCTGTAATTACCTGCAAAGATTGGATCATTTCACCATCTTTATGATTAACAGATGTATCTTTATCTTCCTGCAATCTAATAGAAACAAAAAATATTTAAGTAAAGATTAAATATTTTTAATTAAATCTAAACTGATACTAAATAAAATAAATTCATAAACTTGTGGTCAAACTGTGATTTAATTTCCCCTCCCCCCAAAAAAAAAAATTAATAAGCATAAAAGTGAATTCTTCTTAATCACTTCAAGTATGTGTAAATATAACAGATCTTTTAAAACTACAATTTATATATATTAAATCATCTGAATTTTATAAGCAACCAAAATGGTGCACACACACACACTTGAAAATAAATTTTTGGCTTGGAAAAATTAAAAGAAAAATAATGCATATGGACCTAAATGGTGAGAAGGAAAGTTGAGAAAGACACAGGAATTTAAAAACTAATTGTCACTGGCGTATCCATTTATTTTCTATTAAAAAATAAGTACTTATAAAGGTATGTGAGTATATATATGCACATACTATATATAAATATATGAATACTATTTACCCTTTATATATAAAGGAATATACATACATATGGTGTGGTTGGGTAAGGGTACAACCATTGCTTTCTTCCAGGCATTTGAAAAGTAATTTAAATTAAGAAGACTATTGAGAATGAAGGTTAGAGAAATTAAGAAATTAGCTGGAAGATGAATTAACATATTAGTGGAAATGTTGTCAACACCAGATGCCTTATTTTTTTCTAGATTCCTCAAATAAATAAGAAAGGGTGCTGGCCTTCAGTACCGGCATTTGTGGGTTCGAATCCCACTGTGGCATGGATGTTCGTCAGTATCGGATTCAGTATCGTTAACCCTCATGTTGCAAAAAAGGAGACCATAGCACTCCAAACCTAACAGAGTTCCTATCATTGATTAACTTCCTGATATGATGAGGAAGACAAAAATAATCTATCATTCTGATGACCAGGTCAGAAGCTTCAGTTTAGGCAGAAAGGAGAAACTCCGTTGCAGGTGAAAGCAAAATCAACAATTGATGTATTACAGCTAAAAAAAAGTAGAAGTATTTGGGCGATAATACAAGCCAAATTATTATCAACTCAACAAGGAAGTTTAGAGTCACAATAATCAAAGTTGTGACACCACCAAAAATAATGGTACACATTAAAATTCCCTTCAAAGTTAGGAAAATTTTTGGTTAAAATTTCAATATCAGGAAGACTACTTCTACTATTATGTGTAAAGATAGAAATAAGTGCAAATTTAGGTAAACTTGGAATATAAATTTTAGCAATGGTTGCTTCCCAATTTCGATATGGGGGAGAGAGAATCCTAGCATGAGAAATAGAATTTTTAAGGTCAATAGCAGTGCCACCCCAATTATTAACGTTATTGCAACTATGAAGCCTGATGTCCTGGTAAAAGTCATAGTTTGCAATATTACAAATTTGACCCTAGAAAAGCTCAGAAACCCAAAACACATCAAAGTATTGTCACAAATGAACTGCCATGCTTTCAAAATTCTGGGCCTGAGCCCATTGGCATCCAGAAGCCAATGTTGAGAGAGTTCAAGTTGGAGACATTGAACACAAAGCAGGTAAAATAGGGCAGGCAAGTCCCTAACATATAATAAGAATAAATTTATGCTCTACAGCAAGAGTATAACAGCACTCATAGAGAATAAAAATCCAGTCTATAGGGTGCGAGGCAGGCCTAATGGCAAGGAATGCAGCTTTAAACGCTGACAATATTAATTTTCTGTTGTAGCTAGCATCCAGAATGACTAGGTACTTCAGAAAATCTGTGTCAGCCTCGCTACTGGGAACCAACAAATTTTGAGGAGGGGGGGGGGGGAACTGCCTTATTACAACCTACTAGCCCCAGCCCTGTATGTGTGTGTGTGTGTATATATATATATATATATATATAGATAGATAGATAGGTAGAAAGAGAGAGAGAGAGAGAGAGATGTTAGTGTAAATTATTTCAAGTTTAAAATTTATCATTATCATTTTGAAAGTATTTCATTCACTTTCATAAGAGATCAAGACTTGCTGCAATAAAATGAAATTTTCTTTGTCTAATTCAGAGACAGAGCAAGAAATTTTCCACAGGAATCTTAGACCTCCAACTCATATCTTAAAATTAATATAGCAATTCTATATATTTAATATATGTATATAGCACTCTTTATGGTGGGCATCTTCATGTGCTTTGACATTACTTCATATGCATAACACCCATCCACCCTCCTTTGCAACATCACTTGTTTCTATCATTCTAAGAAAATCTATATGTAAAAAAAAAAAAAAAAGTAAATTTTTAATATGATAATGAAAAATGTATATTTTGAGGGTTTCCTTTTAAGAAGTCTGGAAAACCTAGGCTGCAAAGGTACACATTCTGTAGTTAGAGTGAGAGAAATGTCATACTTGTACAAAAAGCATAATAGATTACTGATTTTGTATAAAAATTTGCGATTCATTCTAATTTAACATGGCAACAGAAAACAAAGCATACACTTCAAATAAATATATTACGAGTAATATATATATATATATATATATATATATATATTAGTATGAAATAACCCATTATTCCCATTTATCAGTCAAAATAAGTATCCACTATTTAAAGTGTCCCTTATTCATTTGTCAATACATAGAAAATATGAATCCATGGGCTAGAAATTTGAAAAGTGTCCCTTATTTGGAGATAGCCACTAAAGAGGTATTACAGTACATATGAGTATTTTACAGTTCATAACTTTGGAAATGAATATTTAATTTAGTGTTTTACTGAACACATATATGTATGTATGTCTGTAAGTCAGGTTTATAATATATATTTAAAGTTTGAGATCATTACACAAAATCACTTGTATGTGCTTTAACATTATATCATATGCATATGAAAATGAAAAATTTTAACATTGATATTAGCACTACACTACACCCTTCAAATGCCATAATAAAAAGAATCCATGCCAAAAGTTGGTTTTTTGCAAGGAATTTGGAAGGAAAATTGAAAGATCATAAGAATTTAAGCATTGGGGGCTGAGAAGCTGAGCCAATAACATGAAATAAAGAAGTTAATTAAAATGAAACTGTATCTGTCTCCCATCACTAGTCATCTCATCACAAGCATGTCATAAACACACAAGTAAACAATTTCAATGCATGACAAAAAAAAAAAAAATCACAGATAGCAGTCTACTAATTATTGGATTATCATCATTATAATTTAAGTACAATATTTACAGGCATGTTGCAGCATGAAGATAATACATTGCCAATCAAAATAGAGATCTTTCTCACTGTGTGAAATATTATAAAGACAGTAAGTGCTGATGTATGTTGCACCAACAACATTATGTTGTACGTGAGGCTCATCAGAACAAGGTTATAGAAAAGCTGAATCTGAAATTGACAGCATTCTATCTTTAACATTTATGAACAATTTTTACTCTTTATTTCATTGAAAGATTACTCTCAGTTTGAATAACTGAGTTTGTGCTGTAGACATAGGATAGAAGATGTAGAATGTTGTTTAAATATGAAATTTAAACCTAGATTGATTGAAAAACATTTATTTTTACAGAAAAGAAAGAAATTATAAAATATTTTTTACTGTTTGCTGTATAGGATTAGCTTTAGCAACAAAATTATGTTATCCTTTTATTTTTTAGCTACAAGAACTTAAATTTTATATCTAAACACACAAGTGTTAAAGGCTGCAGACTAAACTAACTATAGAAGTTTCCCTCATCAGTCAAAATTGAAAGTGTCTATAACATTTGTTTTCTTCTATTCAGATAGATGTATATTACATTGATGCATTGTAGTTGTCAGAATCCATATTGATAACTGCAGTGTATCACAGGAGTTTACTTCACTTTATTACATAGTTTACAAGACTCAGTAGTAAATTTTTAATGGATGTGGATATCTCCCTTAATAGAGATACTACTAAACTTAAACGTTGAATAGAGTATATTGCTGTCAAAAGGCATTCTATTCTGATTTATTCATTATCAATAGACACATACCTTCTCATTTCTTCTTGAAGTTTCTCCAAATCCTTTGAACTTTCTGAGAGTTCAATCTCCTTTTGTCGCAACACAGAAGTTATAGCCTCCTTTGCCTGCTGTTCTTTCTCAAGTTCCTCTTTTAAATTATTTTTTTGCTGCTCCAGAGACTGCATTACAGATTCATTTTCAGAGTTATTCTATAAAAAAGAATTCAAAATGTATTCCGTAATGTATTATGTCTGTAACATAAATAATTCGTAAAGAAATGACTATTTTCCTGCTATTCCAATGTGGTGTAGTAAAATAAAAAAATGCTACAATTACAAAATGCTGCCATTACAATACAAAATAAAACTACACTGATAAATATTTAGAAATATAACTCAACTAGTAGGAAAAAGTACTGTAAATGCAGAAATATAAATTTAGCAACATGTATTATATACAATACAAATTAATTAAAACAAGTTTCTTATGTCTTAAAATTTCTCCTTTTACATGGGTTTTCTTGCCTTAAACCAGTTTCAACTGCATTCTGTTATGAAGGAAGGTTAGTCTTGAGTTTTGAGCATATGATCACATATAGAGTATTTTTGCTTCAATTGGGTATCATCTGCTGTTAGAAATGGTCAATTGTATGAATTGTATGCCTTAACCAGTGACATCATTTCCAGGAAAAAGATTAAAATTATCAGCCACAAAACTTCTAAAACTATTAGGGATAATCCTGCAGCAATTGGGAACCAAACATTACTTGGATTACTAGTCAGCAAAATAAGTTTAAGATAGCTTTTCCTAAATGGAAGAGTAAGTGCAGATTCAAACAAAATATAACACCTTGAACAGATAAATTTCTTCTACAAAATAATAAAATGCATCCCAAATACAAAAGTAAATCTTCTGAGAGAATTATGATTAATAATGAGGGTGCTGATTTATACTGTAAAAAAACAAACATTACAAATGTTAAAGGCTAAATTGAGGCTTACTGAAGTAAGGAGACATGAAATATAAATAATAACAATTTTTAGCACCTAAAATTAAGAGAAAATGTTTGATTTGAGCCAGGAAATATCAATCCTGAACTGCACAAGCATGAAACTAAGTTGTATTCAATGACAAAATGCATTTTTTTTTAGTATAAAAATTGATGTGGTATGTAGGATTTGGAGTGCTACATACTATTGTGTTGTTACATGGGAGCTAATGGGACCAAAACCTACTGCTTAAAGTCAATTCTGAATGGCTATGAACATCCGTACTACCAGCAGGATTCAAACTTATGAACTCCCATACTGAAAAAGTAGCACCCTTCCAACTTGGCAATCATTCAACATGTAAAAGTTTTTATTCACATATGTCAGGAAATGTGCTAGAGGATTCATCTTTGAACATCTTTAGAAAATAATTAAGCACTCTCAAAAACAATTAAGAAGTTATTTTATACTTGAAGAGCTAGGCAATTTAGTACCATTGAGGGAAGGATGAACTGCAAAAAAAGTACATTTCAATCCTAGAGGGTAAACTTGTGACTTTTATGCAAATTTTCATAGGCAGTATTGCCATGTTTCAATAAAATCTTGCTCTATGCCCTAATTTTAAGCTCATATATATATTTTTTTTTCAATAATAGAAATTAATAGTTTGCATTGAGCTGAAAATTCTCAAGACAGAATCCCATTGAAAATCTGTTAAAATGGATTGATAAACAAAAAGAAAATCAGAATGTCATAAAAAGATTTGGTTTCATGATGACAACTTACAAAGATGTTCTAAATTAGCAGAATCCATGCCAAAACATGTTCCAAACATCATTAAAGCTAGAGATGAACATATTTTACACTAGATTGCTGTAATATGCATGTATATACACTTATACTAATTAAATATGTGTGGGAAAATTTTTATGCTTGCCATTTGTTTGACAAAACTAGCTACTGCACGACTAGTATAGTAGTTTTTATCTATTACCAGTAATCCTAAACATACATTATAAAGAGATAGGAGGAACTTGACAAAAATTTTATAACCATTACTAAATATATGTTGGTTGTAAAACATAATAATTAAAATAATGCTTCACATGTAACAGAAGTAATTGCCTCATAGTCAAGATATTGTAAAAATTAAAGTAAATATTTGTAATACTTGCTTCACTTTTTGTTATTGAGCATCTAAACAATTTTATACATAAAATTCCTATTAATAGCCGAGGATACTATATTGGAAATTGAAGATTGTAACCTATGCAGTTGCAAATTATGGATAGCCACTAACATTTACATCTGGTCATTGTAACCATTATTACAGAAATATAGTCAATTTTGGTGCCACATAACTATGCATTTTATATAGAGAGATTAATCAAATGGTAGAATAAATAATTGCAACAAAACATGTTGATAATATCTAAGTGATATCAAATCATATTTATCAAACTCATGGCACTTTAGTTACTCTTCTAAAACTCCTTTTCTCTTAGGGAACTTGCTTCTCTGCTTATTATTGTCATGGATAATTAGCATTTCTGAAGTCAGACACCAATAGGAAGAAAAGAAGTGATCACATTTAATAAATTTGAAAACATTTTAGTGACACAGAATATTACAAATAAATGTTTCTTTATAGAAAGAAAAATATACATTTGCTAACTTTATACTATATACTACAACTCTTTAAAAAGTTCATAAGTTGTCTACATTTGTATTATTTTTTTTGTGATAGTTTTAGGGTTTATGATGTACAATGATTTTAGAAATTTCAATATATGGATCATCTAAACATTTATATATATTGTTTTTTACAGTTTTTGTGCTACATGCTTATCATAAGAAGCCATACAATAAATTTAATGCCATTTAAAAGAAATAATAATTATAAGAGTAAAGTCAATAAGGATACAAAGTAAAAACATAAGTAACTATTTGGCACACATAACTGAGGTACTAAATAAACTGTGCTCTTAAATTTTACTATAATCCGGCATATTTAAAAATTGAAATTTAACTTTAGCTGCATATCTGCCAGGTCAACATATCTAAAGAAATTTTATTTTATTTCAACAAACCCAAAAATATTATTATTATTATGGTAAATCATTATTATTATTGCTATTATAGCTTCTACTAAAAAAATAAATAAATAAAAATGCACCTTGTTCTAAGATTTTGGAAGCGAAGAACAGAAAGTAGAAATTGGGCTGTAACTAAAGAACTTTCAAGTTAACAAGAGATGCATCTGTCAGTGCAAATCCAAACAAAAAGAATTAGTTGTTTAATTTAATTTTAAACCCAACAGTAATTTTTCCCTTTTTTCTTCTTTTGTGTATGTATGTGAGAGAGAGGGAGAAACAAGAAGTAATATGACTGGGGCAACTATGACCTACTGATCTGGCCCTCATTAGGCTCCAAGAAGGTGAGAAAATGCCTAGGAATAAAATATCTTGTTGGCCTGGAGTCATAGCCAGGTCTTAGGAAGACAATTTAAGTGAAATAACAAGAGATCTGACTGGAAAGGTATTATCAGTGTCAAATGATCCAATGAACTTTTATTTTCTCTTTATCAACTATGAAGTGTACAGCATAACACCAGGGTGGCTGATTTGATGAAATTTTGTTTTTGTTTGGTCAATTATCACATGCATAGCTTATAAGCCCAAGCAGCTTATCAAGCCATAATTACAATAATTACAAAGAGTAAAGCTATTATAAAATTAATTTTTATCAAGACCCTAGTATTCCTTTCTTGTATGTCTTAATTTTTTTGCGAAAGTACTTTAAAAAACATGAATTACTCTTTGCTCACAAAAGTGAATTAGACATTAATATGTGTAGAAAATATAAAATGAAATATATTACTTTAGACTTATTTAATTATACCTAATACAACTGCCTATCAGAAGCATTTTATGTTTTAGTTTTCTACCTCTACTGACAGATAAGTATTTTTGATTACTGTCTAGAGAATTTCTTTGAAAAGTAAGCAATAGATCTATCACTCTTAAAATACAATAGATTTTTATTTTTCATAATAGCTACAAAAAAACTTGCCTTCTCCAACCTTGCTGAATCACAAAATAATACTACTAGACGTTTAGACTTAAAATGCTGCTTTATTAGAATATACAGGAATGTTTTGACAGAAATCTGAAAAATATTGTGTTTTTTGTCAACCATGTACACATCTCTGGCTGAATATAAGATATAATAGATACAATATGCAAAATGTTTACTTGCCCAATGTGCTGGTCCAAACAATCAGCATGTTGATAAAAATAAATATCTTATCCCATAAACTTATTTCTTTAGATATACAACCAATATCACAAACTGCTCGTACAAGATAAATATGTAAAATATATATATAAATAATATTAATATAGAGAATATACACATGCCAGTACTTTTTTTACTATTTCTAAAAATTAAAAACAGTAAAATAAACAGAATTTATTTACTAAATTGTAGAATGTATTTATAGATTTGTTTATACTTGTTTGAGCTTGAAGATTTCATCATCTCTTGCCTGTACTTCTTGTCGCATTTGATTTCTAAGGGAATCTAGTTCCAGTTCATACTCTAACATCATGCTCTTGATTACTTCCTTCTTCATACTAAGCTCAGACTCTAACTACAAATACAAAAGAAAAAAAAAAGCTAAACTTGGAGTAAATTCTTTATTTAAAACAGTCTTTCAATATAATCAGTTCTGTGAATACAATAAATGAATCAGAAATATTCATCAAACCAATGACACTTCACTTATATAAAGAAATAAAATTTCATGAAAATATTTTTAAATATATGATTTTAAGTTTACAGTCAGCTCAATTTGACTCTTTGGAATTACATTCTTTAGACAAAACATTAAACATAAGAATTTTAATCAGGTAAATAGTTTGCACTATAATATGTAGTCTCAACTAGCTAGTGCATATCCTTATTTAATATTCTACACTAGAATATAACAGATAATGGTAAAAACGGAAGCCTATAAACTCAGCACCCTAGCATGGGTTTTCAAAAAAATTGAGGATATGGGATATAATTTTACGGTTATTTTTTACAACAATGATTATCACAACCATACTATATTTTTAATGTGCTTTATGTGATTACGACCATGAAACAGAGAAATAAGCATAAACACACAGTACATAACACCTGAAAAACTTGAGAACAAAAACAATGCTTAGAAACAGTCACTGATCACACCTCAATAAAAATATAACTCATAACAAAATACAAGAGAAGGCAGTTTCAGAAACTTGTGATATTGCTCAAGTCCCAAAAAATAAGAAGGAAAATAAGAGTGAAAAATTAAAAAATAGAAAAAAAATGTTTCTTGAGAAATATGAATATTGAAGATTTATTTCAAAACAATATAAATGTAGAGGGTTGAAACTCATCCCATATAAGAGAAATTAAGCACTCTTATCTGATTACATCTAAATTTATATAACATGCACACTGCTTCTATTCTTAATTACTTCATTTAATTATATTAATTATATGTTAGTCAATATGAAGTTGCAATTTATGAAAGCATTATACATGTGGATGCCAATCAAAAGAAAATGTAAATTATAAGAAATTTTGCTAGATATTATTTATTTAGGATAAAACAAATAAAAGAGTAGAAAAAAATTAGTTATTTACCAAAGGTGAAAACATCTTTAGAGCAAAGGAGAAGAAATAAATGCGATCATTTCTACAACAACAGTAGTAACTAATATGAAATATACACAAGTACTTACAATTTATTTATTACAATAAAAAATTAATAAGCTTATAGTAAAATATTACCATACACACGCACACACACACAAACACCCACAAGAACTGCGAGAATGCATTCTCAAAACACTACACTTTTGCAAATAAATAAACACCCATTCGAAGGTCAAAGCTTATAATTCAAAAAATGACCTCTACTCTTTTATCCCCATGATAATTGGAAATGCAGAATATAATGGAATACTTGCTCTGCAACTGAAATCGAAACATAAGTAGTGACAAAAGTTTGAGAAGAAGCCTATTTAACTCATTTTAAAAAGAATTTCTTTTAATTCAAACTACCATGGTGGAAACTTTCAATCAAGAAGATAATTGAAAAGAATCCAGAATTCGGGAGTACTTACAGAGAATAATCCCCCTTGGATTCTTGTTGTGACATGTCTGTGCATGTAACTTTATTACCAAATTTCTCTAGCTCCATTTCTCCAGGAAATGAAGCACAGAAAACTGAAAATTTACACTATTAAAAAAGTCCCTGATATTTTCAAAATTATTAGGGATTATTAATTTTTCCTATTTTCCTAATTTACCCAGTTTGTAGGCACCTTGTACTATAATATTCATACTACTAGCTGCTTCGCACCCAGCCTTCGGTCTGGGTTTTAAAATATTTCGATGAAAGATTTAGAACCACTATTAAAGATAATCATGTATTATAGAAAAAATCTAAAAAAAACTCATTATACAGCTATATATTATAAAAAAAATATAAACAGTATATAATGTAATATAATAGATATATCAATAAAAAAACCAAAAAAAAATATAAAAAAAAAAAAATTACTATAATTTTAAATAAACAAATTTTTATAAATAATGATTGGATATTATGATGTTCTATGAATAGGAAAATCAAATTCCGAGCATTAATGATCCTATCAGGACTATAATAAAACCAAACAAACATAACATAATAAAAACCAAACCAATGCCAAATAATTAAATTAATAACACGATGGCTCTTGTGAAATAAGCAGAAAATTGAAAGAACATTATTTCGAAATATAAAGACATATATTTACAAGAAAACAAAAATAAACAACCTTAAAACCAATATAAAGTATAAAGGATAAAAATTAAAACATCCTTATAAAAATATGATCCAGAAAACAAATTATAAATTAAGTACTTATTCAAAGACAACAATTGTCCTTCTGCATTTTGTTCATAATACCTAATAGAAAAAAAATTAAAGGTAAAAAATATGCGGATACATATTTTATTAAAAAAAAAATGGTTGATAAAAACAAATTAAATAAGGTAATAATGTATAAAATAAAAATCAAAACAATATCAGAAGAAACTTAAAAAATTTACATAGTATAGAAAATTACAAATGATGATATTTAGCAATTATAAATTTAAAACAAAAATGAAGATTAAAAATAATTGAATGCATACAATTTATATTAATAACCTATAAAAACATAAATTTTTAAATATAAAAAAATTGAAAAGAGGGTATTTAATGAGAAAATGTTTTTATTAAGATTAAAAAATACATTTATTTAAACATTTTAATTTGGTATAAAATATAAATATATAAATATTATATAATATTTATAAATAAATACACTAAAATTTATATTTTGATAGTCAATAAATCATTAACAAAAAACCACAAAATGTCTAATTCAATTTAAACAAACAAAATACAAAATACCATCTGAAAATGATAATGATTTGTATTGTCACGCCAACTCAACAGTTAAAATGACTGTACTACATAACTAAAACAGTGTTTTTTGTTGGTTTTAAAATAATATATTTCGAACTAATTAAAATATCAGAACGAATTGACCTAAATGACTTCCTTAAGTAATTCTGCCAAGACTAATTAATGAAATAGATGTTAGTGCGGTCTCAAAATTGGATAAATATAAAAATGCAAAAGTTGAATTGATACAATGAAAGAAAAATACCAAATGTTGATAAAATGAACATAAAACATAAGGTCAAATGAGAACAATTATATTACTTGACAAGCTTTATCATAAAAGAATGAAGTTTTTTTTTTTATAACACATAAAAAGAAATATACCGAAAGTGTCAAGCTTATAGATAAAAGTAGAGTACAGAGTGAAAACTTAAAATTGATAAATAAAAAATAACAATAGAATTTAAAATGAAAGAAAATATACCAAATTAATATTGATAAAAACGAAATTAATATATCCGAAAACAATTATATTATTTGAAATCACATTTTAAACTTTAATCAAAAGTGGCTACTATATCTCAATATTTCATAGTTGCTATTTATAAAATGAAAACTTATTTTTTTCCCCGTATATCACTTGCAATTTTTTTTCATCCACTGTTGTTGAGTTTTATATAACAAAACCTATAACCATATGTTAGTTTTTATTTAATAAATGGCAACTGCGAAATAAAAGCAAATTTGATAGAACATGTCAAGTTTTTAATTACTGAAAATAAAAATATCGCCAAGAAAATAAAATAGAAAAGAAAAAGGATTTCCTAAACAAAAATGAGTTTAGTCTTTAGCAGATAAGAAAATAGTCTTATATACATAAATGTCATCATATATTTATGTAATTACACTTGAATTTAAATAGCGCAGATACGTTTTTGTGTTTCCCGAATACCAAATATCTGGCGATAATAATGCCAACAATGAATAACACTGCCATATTTAGACGCTAACTGAACAATGGAAAGCTCGTGTCGCAAAATTTAGCTGCCATTTTGTTCGGTTTTTCGTTATTATCTTTCGAACTAATTGGAATATCGTAACTCGAATGGGCGAAATGACATCCGTGGATTGTTTCGCGTCGTTTGGTACCTTCGGCACCCGTCTGCGTTCAGCAGTTTGCCAGAAGATAGACGAAGATACAAACATACATATATACATAGATAGTCACAGTCAGATTTTAATCTCGGGATTAAAGATGTTTTAACATGGAATATGTTCATTTGGCGATATCAAGGATTTCTATCCAAAGTTAGTTACTCTATGACTTATCGGGTAGATTTGTATAAAAAAACATCTTAATATCATAAATAAATATAACAAAATATATGCTTACATGCTAACGATTCAATCTGCATCGAATTTGTGTCTTATATTAAATCTTAAACTTTTTTTATGGTAAAATATAAGTTTAACCCTAAATTACATTACTATATTACTACTGTATATTGATTAGAAACGTTAATATACCTTGCCATAATACGTGGTAGAATAGGAAGCAGAGGTTTTGACAGCAACAGTACTAATTTTGTTGGTAGTAATAAATGTTTTCCAAAATTAAGGAAATTTATGACAAACCACATAGTTTTGTATGAAACAGAAACACACATTCATATCGACAACCATATGAATATGAAGATAACTATATAAAATGATAGGTTTTATTTGACCATGAGAGTCACTGAAATTTGTACTTTTGTACTTAGAATATTGTTGATATGCATTTCATTGAAACGTAAAAATGAACCAAGAATTAAATTTAAAATTAGTTCTCATATAAAAATGCTATAATTTGCGTCACATAGAAATGAAAGTTAATCACTTTATATCTAAATTTTCACGTCAAACTGAATTGATACTAAGCAGACGATTTTAAATAATATAAAATAAATGAATAAATTAAATATTTAAAAGAATGACGTCGTAATGATAGAAAAATATGATTTTCACCTATTTATTATGTGATGAATTGAACATTTTAATATCCTGCTTTTAACCGTGGAAAACTGTGTTTAAAACAATTACTTGGGATGACGTCACATTGCTAGAAATATTGCTTCTTTCACGTAGTTATGATTAAATAAATTAAAAACTTAATCGTTTGCTTTTAACCGGGGAAAATAATGCTTGGAATAATGACATGAAATGCTCGAAAAAAGGGGAAGGAATGAATTTCGAACGTTGAAAATTTACAAAAACCTTCCCAGGGATATACCTAAATATTTCCCAAATTTTCACGGCGATTGGATGCATGGTTTTTGAGTCTATCGAGAACATACATACAGACAGACAGACAGACACACACAAATTCATTTTTATATATATAGACTAGACCAATTGCTTATATTTCCAGCATGAAACAGTTCTACATGCATCAAATTTGCATCAGAACTTTATTTAAATGTCTAATTTATTATGAATGTTGTAATACTTGACTCAAGACTCATGTTTGTGTGACATGGACACCTGCATTTTTTTACAGCACTAAGGAGCGGCCAAAGATGGACACAGAGAGGGTAGAAAAGCCCTACCTCCAGGAGGTGAAAGTTTACTAGGAGGGGGAAGGATGCCACCCCCGACTGCACCAACTACGAAGGAGAAGAGGCACATTTTCCCATAGAGGCAAAAGCCTGAACAAAAGGAGGGGGATACCACATGGCCCTCGTTAACAGCAGAGGAGGGAATGCCCGCTAGGAACAGCAGAGAAAGGACATGAGAGGAAAGAGCTGAAACTGAGTGAGAAGCATGCAGGCTGCTCAGCATTTTTGATATCCTTGAGACATTTCAGCCAGAGATCGTTCAATAATTGTAAATTATAAATGTTTAGTCTAGGATTTTATCACTGCAGTATTTAATTGTCAGCAAGACAGACTTTCAGCAAACCCACAATACCTGCTCCAGTAAAAATAGGTGAACAGGTATAGAAACAAAGTATGCAGTCATTGAGGAAAACCGCCGCAGACGCAGACCAATATATAATAAATGTAAAAAACAATGTATACAAACCATGCCCTTTTCTTGCTTGATATCCTCTAAAGTAGACAAAATCTGACGAATATAATCCTCATAATTTGTTATTTGACTTTCTGCATCATTGAGCTTTTGGCACTGAACTTCAAGTTGGTTCAAAAACGTCATTTCTACATTTTCAGCCTCCATTTTAGCTCTGTTTAATGCTTCTTCCTGAATGCATAAATAAAATATGTTAAATATATGTATATATAGCATATACACACATATATTTATACAGTGTCTAGTCACATCAATGTGACCACTTCAAACTTTTGAATTTTATCACATTTTTTAAAAGAACTTCTTGATAAAGTGTTTGGAAAATTAAATGCATTTCTTCCCACATTCTTATAAAAAAGAACTCACTAGTGTAACCCATGAAAAATTAAAGAATAAGAAATAGAAAAAGGTAACTCCATATGCAAAAAAAAAGTGTGAATGATCTGTAAATCTCACCAAACACAAACATTAGTATATGCACTGTTGTGTGCATTTCCATGAGAAAAAACTTTTGAAAATGTCTATTTTTTGTATTATTTTTGCTCAATGCATATACAATTTTTAACCAAATTTTAAAAACTTACAGATTATTTGACAAGCAATATCAGTAATACTACACTAAAATTTGAGAGGACAATATTAAATACACAGAGCAATATGGGTTGTTAAATTAAATAATTTTTAATTGTGCATGCACAAAAGGTATGCTTTTTTGCAACAAGAATTTCATAGTGAACTAACTCTATAAGGCAATGTAAATTAAAAGCTTACTTGAATATTTTTAAAATTAACAAAACTGTCAGGAATTTCATGAACTGCTTTTTTAGTATGTTTAAAAGACACATAGGATAAGAGGTTGACAGAACTCCTTGGGCCAAGCCCTCTAGCTCTGTGATAAGAATTTCATAAAACAACTAATGGAATTGAATTAGCTAAGAATTGAAAAGGGATATCAAATAGGTATTAGAATGTTTGAGTTTGGATGAAGGTATACTTTTTTTAAAAAGTTTAAGATATAGTGCAAACAGAAGGATGAATTAAAAACATTAGAATACGATATATTAAAAATTTAAGTTAGGGTAATATGTAAGCAGTATAATTAGTATTAATGATATACATATATACTTTTTTGCCCTTAAAAGAAGTTAAGAATTAAAAATATAGTGCAATAAGAACAATACTATAGTAATGTAATTAAGATAGAAATGGAAAATCCCATTGAATCAAACTTAAGAATGGTGACCAATGGCAATCTTAGTATTTGACCCACCAAGCTGTAGCCACAAGAAGCGATGTTTCAAAATTTTTCTGTAAGAGAGAGGATGAAGGGGGAATGCATATGAAAAAAGGAGGTAAAATCCTGGGAGAACCAATCAAATCTGCAGAAAAGAGATCCATCAACATTGTATGTTCATGAAAGGAGAAAACTGATAGGGAACTTTCCACAAACTTACTTTGGGTTTTATACAACATTCATTTGCTTCATGGTAACCATTCTTGTATTATGCAAATTAGCAAAATAAATGACTGATGAAATGTGTTAAAAATATATGGTACTACAAAACATGCTGCGGGAAATATTATTAATTATAGAATCTGGAAATGAATGTTGTACAAAATATAATGCAAGTTTGTAAATAGTCAATTTCCAATTTGTTCGATCCATGAACATATTCAATAAATTGCTGACAGTTTTGCTAACTTTAAAGATATTCAAGTGAGCTTTTAATATGAATTGCTGACAGTTTTGCTAACTTTAAAGATATTCAAGTGAGCTGTTAATATGAATTGCTCTAAGCAATTGATTATGAAATTGTAGTTGAAGAAAAAAATGTATTTTCAATTTCATTCAATGTCTATTTCAGCATGAATGTTCTTTTTTGCAGAAAAATGCACAAAATAATTGTGTATACTAATGTTTATTATTGGTGAGATTTACAAATCATTTGGAATTTTTTTCGGTACAATGAGCAAATTTCTAGTTTTTTTCTTTAATTTTTCTATGGACTCCTAAATGCACTGGTGGCTTATTTTTTTATAAGAATGTGTGAGGAAATGCATTCACTACTTGTGGTTAAATTTTTTCCAAATATTTCATCAATTGTTTAGAAAACCAATGAAAAAAGCCAAAAGTAGTAAGTCACATGACCAAACTGCGTGTGTGTGTATTGTAATTTTTATTAAAGAAAATCAAACTGTAAAGGCACTGCTAAGTGTTATATAAAGCAACAAATCACTCACCTTTTCTACCACTGTTTGTTTTTGCAATTCAGCCACTTTCTTATTGATGGTTTCGATGACCTGTGATACTTCAGCCATCCTTTCCCAGAATTCCTCCTTCACAAAGGCTTTCAGGTTGGACAGATCAGTGTGAAGGCTACCCTGGAGTTCTTGGATGAATTTCTGTAATGCAGATATTTTGGCATGCAGCTTCAATATTTGGGAGCGGCTATTCTTCAATGAGCTCTGAAAGCAGCAATGACTTTCAGTTGCTAAACACAACAAGAGAAACCACAACTCACCCCCAAAACTCACCATAAAGGGAAAAACCCATAAATGTAGGATGTAAGAGCAGAACACAGGCAACACAATTTCCAGCAAAATAAAAATAAATTACATGCAACAGTTTAACTGTAAATGATACTGCATGGAAAGATTATACATTTAACAGAATACAAATTGTGAGCTAATATACAGAGAGTGCATAACATACAGGTGAAATTAAACTTTAAAAAATGTGTACAGCTATTGTAATGAACATGTGCACTAAAAAAAAATTCTCAACAGCATTCAAAATTATATGCTATAAAAAAACTATAATCTACAGAAAATTTAACAATAACTTTAAAATTGTGAAATAAGATATTGAAATCATAAAAATAGGCAAACTCATAGGACAAATAGATAAATAAAAGTAGAATATGCAAAAAAAAAAGTTTACAAGAACAAACCTATGTAAATGTAGAACAAAATTAAAAAAACATAACATTCAAAAGAGTTCTTAGGAGAAAAAAAAAGAGAAAAAGCATCAACAAATAATCAGAAAAATCCGATTCCTGTAATAAAACTGCTTAGCAGAATATTCTTGCATTGTGAAACAAAACAATTATACACAGAAGCAAAAGAAGGAAACTTACTGTAGCATTCACCAAGGCACCATTTTTATCTTCTACTTGTTTCTGAAGTTCTGCCATAACCACATGGTGTGATTTAACCATTCGGTTTCCTCGGAGCAGAGGAGATGTGGCATTGCTCTCAGTGTAGGAGGACGGCATAGAATCATCAATATAATATTCTGTTGACTGGAAATCGGTTGAAACCAACAAGGAATCTGAAGATTTTAACCGTTCCTGGATGGGTGATATAGCATCCCCATCACTCCGAGCTTTGCCCAATTTAGGACCTTTATCAACATTATTTACATTTATGTTTATCACTTCAGATGTGCTGTTAGGACGGGGTGCAGACACAGATCTTCTGCGTTCAGAGTGAGGTCTAATTTCTACACTAGGTCCACAGCGGTCCACAGTTTCAAATTCCTCACCATCTGATTCAACTAAAGATGGAGCTTTCTCCTCAACCTTTGTGCGTTTCAATGTTAAATCCAGCTGATTATTTGGGAGGAGTGGATCTTCAAAAGGACTTGAAGTAAGGCTGAATACCTCATTAGGCATGCTGGCATATTCACTAGGGAGGCTGCTGTAGTCACCAGATGGTGCCACTAGTTTGTGTGGGGATGTTGGTCCCTTCTCAGGTATGCTTTTGCCTCCCAGATCAGTTGAATCTCCAACTATTCGAGAAGAAGGGACATTACTGCTGAAGGCAGAATCTGATTCAGCCTGTGAGATGTATGGCATTGGATCTGGAGGCAGCACTTCACAGAAGTGAGCAAGTTCTGGCAGTCGGATTCTGAGCATTTCTAGATCCTCACGCACAATATTGGGTAAATTCTGGTCAAAAGTTTTTGGGCATTCAATCTAAATAAGATTTGTTATCAAATATTAGAAAACAATCATTAATTTATTTCTTTTTTTTCAAACATTGAATGTTGGCTTGAGATTTTTAGATTTAGGATACAAAAAGTAAAATGTTAAGGTTAATCAATTCATAGAAATTTTAAGCTAAAAAAATGTAAAAAGTTATTACAATAACACCAATTATAATGTACATAAGAGCTATTGTAGCAAGAAGGATATTTTCTACTTCAAAAGCTCTTTTAAGATATACTCAACCTGTAAATACTTTAACATGTAGTTCTTCAAAATTAAATATTAAAAACTTTCTTTAGTACATTAAGTAAATTAACCAGGCTAGAATAATGACTTGATTAAATCCAAATACAAGTAAGAATTAGATGCAAATCTAAGTTGAATATAATTTACTTATATTGTATATTTTGATATTGTTCAAAATAAGGTAATGCACTTCTAAACTCATACAATATTTTATGATTACATATCTATAACCATAAGAGAGTTTTTATTTATTTATTTATTGTATATTTAGTTTTCTAACATCTTACAAATTAAATTATTTCTAAAAATATAATTTCTACAGATTGACATTTTTATCACATATTTACATCCAGTAATGTCATATTATAAAACAAAAATAGCATAGAGGAAATATTAAATAAACCATTCTTATCTTGACATTAAATAATCATTAATCACCATGAATTCTGAACCAATTTTATGGCAAACATATATACAAAAGAATGAATTTTACAATCTGAAAACTATTTTAACTTGAGACTGAATGAAAACTAAAGTTTTCAATTAGATGCTTAGAAATTTTTTAAAAGGTATTGAAAGTTTAATTACTGAAAATAAGTTTTCAAAATATTCTAAGGAGTTTCAGAATTCAATTCTATTTATTAGAAAACTGTAGAGAAAAAATTACAAACTAAGATATACATTTATGAAAAGTAAACACCTACTGCAAAGGGAGGTGGCAAGTCCTCCATTCCTGGAAATAAGTTATCCACCATATTTCTGGATTCTTCACGATCAAAACTTTGCCGTATAGAAACTTCTTTTTGGTATAACTTGAGTGTCTGTCCAGATAACTCAGAAGCCCACTACATAAGAGAAAAATCATATTATATTAAGATACTAACCCATTAATGTCTAGCATCTCTTTTTGATAATAGTTAAAAAATAGTTTGTAGGAGTTTATGATATCTTGAAATGAATTTCCTTTTCATAAAACAGTAGATGGTAATCCTAAAAACAATCTACCAAATTTTCTTTCAACTATGTGCTATAATTTGTAAGTCTATTATTTGGATAGACACTTTTATAACTTTTTCAGATTCACACATAAAGTTGCAGTTTTGTTATGTATATTGACTGAAATCATGACAAATAGCTTTATCTATTGGAAAGTTTCACTCTACCATGCAGTTTTTTTCAAGTGATACCAAATAAATTTCTTATCATGAAGTTTTTTATTTTTTATAGATGACATTGTATATTGTTAATGTAAGATGATCCCTTTTGAAAACAGGTCATAACATTCAAAGTTGTTTAATTTTTGTTTTGTTTTACTCTATGCAGTCTACAGTAACTTAAGACTTAAAATATTTATTAATATATATTATCTTGGAAAAAATGACTCAGACTAGATTCAGGCATTAATGAGTTAAATACAATTATGAATGGAAACTTTACACACACACATGAAAAAGAGAAGCATCATGCATAAAATATAGCTGGTATTTGAAGATTTTCTCCAGTACAATATCAAATGCAGTCACACTTTTATGAGGAAAAGATTTTCTATACATCTTAAATATCAAGAAATCTTTCATTTACACAATACAATCAAAATTTTGACAGGAAAATGAATGGAGGGAAAAAACTACTAATTTATTTTACATTTACATTAAACTGACTTATCATTGAATGAATCCCCTTAGCTGCATAAAATATTTAACTTTACCCCTTTCTTCATCTGAGTAATAAACCCATAAAATATTTTTAAAAATAAATACCCATTACAGATATATGTCCTTTTAGAGCAGCAGCACTCACGTGATTTTGGTTACAGTTTACATTTCTGTTTTGAATATTATTCAGGCAACACATAAACCATTTAAAAACATCATTTTACACAAAAAATTTATATAAAAATTCAAAAATCTAATGATTAGTTTCACATGAAACTTTATATGGTCTAGTGTAAAATATATGCATTCTCAGCACATATTTGAAGTATATGTAGTAATCAGGCAGGAACAGAAGTTTTGGCTCATTTGAATATCATGACAATCAAACTTGCTGCCAAGCTACAATAAAACACTCACTGGACAGTATGGTTGGTTGATTTTTATCACCTTAATATAAATTCTGATTTAAATCACTGGATTTCTTTTTAAACTGTTGATTTAAGAATACCTTTTTTCATACTTAGTGAATTTTTAAGCATTTTTATTTATTATGAACACAGGATGCCATCAGAAGTCTTAGAAGGTACAGTAATTCATACTTCATCATTTTTTACAGAAAAATATGGTTTAAATGTCCTTCCTTTAGTAATAAAATTTCTGGTTAAATGAGATTCTCTCAAGATTTTCTCATAATCTGACACCAAATGCATAATGTTTTCCCTTACATTTATTTTTGTATTTATTTAAATGTTAGTGCTTTAAAAACTAATCTGAGAAATAATTTTTGTGTTAATAAACAATAAAAAAATGTGAAAAGTTTGTAAGTGTGTTGGGGAAGGATAAAAAATATTTCATATATTTAATACATAATTTATCATAAGCAGATAATATTGCATACATTAAGTATATAAGTAGAATAATGAAAACTTAATCATTAATCATAATAAATTTAATCTTAACTTAAATAACTTAATTTACAATCTTTAATTTAAATAAATAAAATTTTAATTTTAAAAAAATCTTATTTATGTCCCAAAAACTAATTTAAATCCAATTGATATGATTTTAATCAAGATTTTTACCAACCCTACTAGCTAGCACATTGAGTACCACAGCTTTAGAACATTATCTATATAAATCAATTCTTAATTATCTGTTTCTTTTTTAGTTTGAGAAATATATGACATCTAATGTCTATTTAATTGGCAAAAACAGGTGATATGTTCCATTACAAAAATTACACAACTCTGTGAAGACTCAATCTAAATAGGCAATCCCAGATGAATTATTTAAGTAGGGCATAACGTCAACTGAAATACAATGAGAGTTACTAAATATACATTCAGGGCTAAACTGAAACTTACTTGGAAAATTCTTTTTCAAAACTAGGCTATTTTTCTCAGTTTTGTGATTATATTTTCAAAATAATTCTCTTATTCAGTTTTTATAATTTAAAAAAGAAAGGGTATATTTATTTTGTAATTTATGCAAATATTTTTAATTTATAATTTGACTAGTAAAGGCAGGAATATTCTTGCAATTATAAAAACCAGTTATGTTAAAAATAAGTATATGGCAAATGCTAATAATTTTAATATTAAAGATTTTGTATCTATTTAAAATAAAGAGGTTTTTTTCCAAACTCCAGGGTCTAGACTCAGTTAAAAAAGCACTATGATAAAAATAAAAGCACCTACTGACATGACATCACACTAGTCTAGATTTAGTTATTACATTCTGTGTTTTAATTTATTGTTTCTTATTGCATTTCCAATTTTTACTGTTTATGTACATTATAATGTTAAGCTAAATGATGTAATAAAAAAGTGTACAACATTTTTTTTTCTATTACACTCAACTGACAGGGTAAAAAAGGAGCCCCTACTGACTACATCATTGTAATGCAGATTTAGTTATTAAAATTATGTATTGATTTTATTCTAAAAAATTCTTGAGTAATGCATCATGGACTAATGTAGTGTCACCTCAGCAAACTTTATGATGACACTTATAACATTTTCAAATTTTACTATTTTTGTACATTATAATGTGATCTGACAATATAAAATAACAAATAAATTAAATTAAAATAAACAAATAAATAAAGATTTATACTATGAAGTTGGTTATCCATTAACATTACTTTCAAATAAAGACTACCAAATAAAGATGGTCTTCGATAGACTTCGAAAATTCAAATTATGTGTAAATAGAGACAAATGTAAATTCGCATGTACTCGCGTAAAATATCTCGGATTGTGGATAACGCCTAGGGGCATAGAGGTGGATCAAGATAAAGTTGCAGCAATTCAAAACATTCCTTATCCAAGAAATGTTAAACAGCTACAATCATTTTTGCAGACCTGTTCATGGTACAGGAAGTTCATCCCGAATTTTTCAGATGTTGCTAGACCCCTTAGCAATTTGACAAAAAAGAACATTGTTTGGAAATGGAGTGAACAAGAGCAACACACCTTTGAAACTCTAAAACAATGCTTGGTTACTCCACCAGTACTAAGGCAAGTTGATCCTACTAAGCCTTTTATCATTCGAACGGATGGCAGTTGTGACAAACCTGATGAACCTTTAGGTGCATACCATGCATCAGCTTTAACACCTTTTCAAAATGTCGCACAAAAACAATCTCCTGTGGTGCCGCTCCGGAAAAGAGGTAGACCCCCGAAACAGCCCCCTCCTGTTTCTGTGGAAACCGAAAACAAATCAAAAATCCTACCACCTCGCCAAGACGGTCTTCGGAGGTGTAGGGGGAGGATGTAGCGGGTACAATTATGCCCCTCTCCTTTTTTTACGATAGGAGGCGCTAGAAAGCCATGGAGTGTGTGTTCTAATATAGTGTCAGTGCTCTATGTGAGTGTGTTTTGTTCTCTTTGTTGTTTGTGTTCTGTGATGTGGAACTTTGCAAGAAAATAAAAATGGTTCCTAGAAAAATAGACTAAATTATTTTCTAAACATCTTTTGATATAAGAGTCTTGTCCTTCTACATAATAATAATTATGTACAATGGAGGAAAAAGTTTCAAATTTAAAAAAAAAAAAAAAAAAGGTTTTAGAGACTTTTTATCACTTTGAAGGTGAGGGAAATTAAAAGGAGTTTTAAAGCATTTTTAATCATTGTATAAACCTTGAACCCTCTCCAGTTTTCAAAAAACACAATCTGCAGAAAACCCAAAGAGTAGGAAGGAATAGGAAAATAAATATAAGATAGAGCCAAAAATTTAAGAAAATAAGAAAAATATGAATCTTATATTTTATGCATATTTCAACATTGAGATTTAATGAAAAAACATCCTTATACTTATTGTAATTTATATACTGCTGGTGGCAAAGCATTAACACAAAAATTAAACATATTTATACAAAAAAAAACTATATACTACCTTTTAATAAAAAATTTACTAGAATGATATTTTTTGCACACTTCATGATAAATTTTCTCAGAAATATACAGCCTTGAAAAAAAAATAAGTAATAGGGGTTCTATCATTACATTAATCATTATAGAATAGGTCCTATTTAAAATTATTTAACTGAACTAAAAACTAACTAACTTAATTATAATTTTACTTTAAAATAAATTTCAGGTGATTCTATCCTTAAATTGCAATGCTTGGCAAAACTCAAATATTTTTTGTTCTTTCTCATTCTTACCTCAAAATTCTTTCTTTCTTTCTTGCCTCAGCAATTCTTACATATAATGGCTTTATATAACTTAATTTCACTTCACCATGCTACACAACATGACTAAAAATGAACACACTGGTTGGCTCATACCCTTATATTAACAACATGTTCATGTTTTTCTGACATAGAAACCCTGGAGAAAATATGCTAAATTAAACTTGTATTCTTATTTCCGAATTTCTGTACCTTTTCATTTTTTGACAACTCGACTACATATGGATATTGTTTCCTCATTTGTGACAAGTTGAAATGTCCATTACATATGTATGTATATATTATTATAATATGGTTGTGCTGCAAATTTTAAATTAATTGGATTTCATCTACATTATTTGTTTAAATTATATTGTAATGGTATTGATTTAATTTTTTCTATCAAACTGGCATCAACACACATTATACAAGAAAAAAACATATGGAAAAAAATTACCTTCGTGAAATTTGAAGAAAATGCTTTGCGCCTGCATACCTCTGACAGCAGCTGTACATACCGTGTGGGTGCCAGATGAACCTGTTGGAAGTTTTCAATCTGGGATGAAACAGATTGAACATACTTTTCCAGGAAATTGATGTGGTACTGTAAACCAAACATTTCATTTTCAACTTGGGAGATGTACCTAAAAAAAAAAAAAAATTTAAACATTTTGAATTTTTTTATAAATAATTTTAACACTAAAATAAATTTATTTGCATTTGTCCAGACTACAGTAAAGGATTATGCTGCAAATTAATAATGTTAAACATAAAGTTTAATAAGTGAGGTTTAAAAAGAAACGGGCTACATTTACAAGGTAAGCAAAAAAAAAATAAAAGCTTCACTTTGCACAGAAGTGTAGGATTCTTTCAGAAGTACAGTATATAAAAAAAATTAATAATACAGCAAAAAATAAAAATTAAGTCAAGTAACAACAAAATACGATAATTTAATGTCACTTATAAATAATTATTAGCCATTGATTCTTTAATGAAATGACATCTAGTGAACCTATTTAAATGGTGTGTTAATATAAACAATCAAACCTTATGTAGATGGAAACACTTCACACAAAATTTCACTTAAAATAAAGGAAAGATTTCCCCATTAGGCTGAACTGAAAAATAATAATCATTGTATCGTTTAGTAAGAACATGAAGATAAACTTATCGCATTTAAGACAAAGTAACTATTGTACCAAGTGACAAAAAGGGATATACTGTTTTCACTAACAACCTTCCTCTTAGAAACAAGTTTTTCTATAACTGGACAAGTTATAATAGTGTTGTTCATTTCAGCAAATAGCATATACAACCATGGCAAGCTATTACATATTACCTCTCTGAATATGTGCTAATCTATAGTGTTGTTAGAAATGTACTGTTTTTATTAACTTAAAAAAGTATCATAAAATATGGTACTACAGATATCATACAGTGTCTTTCTTTTTAGGGTTTACTTTTAAAAGTCATCCTAGATTTGTCTTTTTGTTATTTACTCAGCTAATATGAAGAAAAAAAAAAACTTGCATCCCTTCAACTTAATATTAATCAAGTTTGACTGTATATACATGCATATATGTGCATGTGCTCAATAACCAAGGACCACATACATGGATAAGTAATTTCAATATTTTAACAATGTTTTTGATTAATAATTAACATGAAAACAGACGGAAAATAGGATTATATAACAATGAATCATTAACCATGGTTGCACAGCAACAATTTGCAAGTTCGAATGTAAACAACATTATTGTGAGTACAATTTATATAATGGGTGTAAAATATGAAACAAGCATTAATTTTCAACTCAAATTAAAAATTACAACTAGATTATGGGCTTAAGTTATCATATACGCAAAATACATGGATAACATGAGAAGGAAACATACATATCAACATACACAAGCAATTGAAATCTAGTTTTATACAGCTATTAAGATGACATTAAAAAAATAGCATATCTCTGCTAGGTAATTTGCAGGCATGACAAAATTTATAAATATACACTTACAACAAAACACATACAAATATATATGTTTCTCCTTAATGATAAAACCTGAACAGATTATTATGCATCCAGGTTGGAAACTTTTTTGTCTCCAGAAACAAATGCTGGCATACTTAACAATTTTATACCATTTTAAACTTGATGAAACAAATTTAGCATTATGGAAAGTAGTTGGTTTTACAGCTGGTAACCAAACATTAGTTCACTTCTGTAAAATTTATGAGCTTAAAATATTACACCCAAGTTCCACAGACACAAAACAGGTCACAAGGCACAAAAATATGAAAAGATGCCAAAACATGACTGTATCTCATCTATAACATAATTAGAAGTAAAAGTCATGTAGGAGAATGAAAGTTATGATTTAGCTATATTAACATCACAATTAGTTCATTTTGTTCGTAACATTATAATAGTGGTATTTACATGGTAAACATTGCATAAAAATACCAAAGAACAAATTTAATATTACAAGTAAAATTAAAAAGGTAGCTTCATCAACACAGAAATGGTCTTGGAGCTTTTTTTGCCAAATCATTAAGAATAAACATGAGGCTTTTAAAACAGTTATATAGTATAGGACCCTAATAGCGATATTTTAAATAAGTGACATTTTTATCACCTTGTCACTTGTGATCCATCACTTACTCAGCAAGACCACAAAATCACCAAAATTGCAAAAACCAAGATAGCACAAAAATAACAAAAGATTACATTATTGCAAATACTTTATAAAATGTCATTTTTATGGATTTTTCATTCAGATTACAAAATTTTATAGTTTGAACAGAAAATGTAATTGCATTTAGTCCAAAAACAATTAACATTTAGAGTAGTTTCTAATTAATATCAACTAATTATGATTCTACAAAAATGAAACTACAGACATAAATTCCCCAGATCTTTTTTACATCTAGCCATATTTGTCTTGATACTAAATTGGAACCCATAAAAAAGATATTTCGTAAAAATCACTTATTTAATGATTTATTTATGATGTCATAAGCAGCTAATTTAAGTAATCATTTACTCATAAAAATAAATATGGACTTTTAATTAAAAATTTAGAAATCAACATTTTGGCCAGTTTTTAATTAATATCTCTATTAATTTTTTTCCTTCGAAGATGAGACTTGTTGAAATGGCTTTCTATGAATACTCTAAATCTGTGGATATTTATCTTGACCCCTAACTCTAATCCATTTTTGAGGAGTTCAAGCCACAGATAGACAGACATAGGCAGATTTTATTGTATGCAAGATGATATTAAATAGTTCTTCTACATACTTAATCCGATAGTTGATGCTCTTAGATAGTTCCACCTTTGCATTGGTGCACCTTTCAAGAATATCCTTAAGGCACTTGTGATTATCAAGCATGAGCAACAGTTGCTTCTGGAAGGTGCCACACAGGTCAGGAAGGACACCAGGATCACAGGTTAATCGACTCTGAGTACAACTAAACCACTACAAATAGCAACAATAATAATAAATAAAAATATATAGCTGATTTAGTGCAACAGAAAAAGAAACCTTTAAAATTAAAGCTAATTACTGAATATGAACATCTTGCTGAATAAGAATCATACACATATTAATGAGCAGTATCTTAAAAACACATACACATGCATATTTAAAGCAAATATTTATACATATATGTGATGTGATCATTAGTGAGGGTGTCATGTAATCAAATCAGTCTTTGATACAAATGAAATGACAGTAGGACTAAACCATCTGTTTATTAGATAATAAAGGGTTAAAGTACAATTAACATCAGTGCTCTGACTTTGATGAGCCATAGAATAATCTAACTTCACACAAAACTCAGAGTGAATTAATTTTACAATCTTTATAGATTCTTAAGACAGCTGTTTTGCAGGGTTATATGAGCATTCTTGTTTCTTAAATCCTTTCTTTTTATTGGCCTTGGAGTCATGAGACTCACTCTAGGGCCCTGGTTTTCAAACTTGGTGCCTCAAGCATATGCCAAGTATACCATGGTAATAATTGAAAAAAATTGCCTATTGTAAGGGATTATATTTTTTTAGCACATAAGATTCCTTAAAATTTTTAAGTGACAAATTATATGTAGACTTTATGAGCTGTATAACATCAAACTAGAATGCCTGTTTATGCGGCCCTTTGGGGGACTTAATATCAAATTTAGAAAAACAGACTAGTGATAGATCTTTTTATATATATGCACCTAGTATCAAATATAAAAATAAGTATTTCTTTTTCAAATGATTAGAAAGATTTAAAAACAAATAGTTTTCAGTTATACACAACATTTAATAACAATGTTAACAAAAATGCAAAAATAATAGTATAAAACATGTATTTTTATATAACAATGCTTACAGATGCCAAGTCTCGCTGATCTTTCTCAAGTTTTTTAGCTTCTTCAATCTGTTTATTCAATAAAGACAACCTCTCTTCAATGCCTTTTACTTCCTTAATGTCAAGGTTATCAGCTCTCTTTAGCACATTAGCAACATCTTCATTTAAGGCAGACAAGCAGTGTTCATTTAACTGTAAAAGTAAATTTTATACCTTACCCATAAGACATTTTTAAAACTGAGTACTCTAAGCAAAGAGTAACTTTAAAAAAAATTATATAAATAATTGAAATGTTTCTGCTTTACATAAAATGCTTTATATTTTACAAGATTGTGAAATTTGAAAAAATATTTTAATGTTTACTCTTTTTTAATCCTATAGTTCTCCTTACCTGGATAAAAACTAAATTATGTATATATTTAGGTTTAAATGATTTATTCTCACCATATTGTGACATACTGGAGAAGTGATAAGTGAGGCCATCAAGAATAAAGGTTGAATTCTATTAAATCTTGACTAAATAATTTATTCAAGAGAATAATTTAAGTATAAGTATCTACGAAATTAATTAAAGTAATTAGGAAATCTCATGCAGAGGTAAACATTAAAATAAAAATATGTGAGTATAACTTGGAGCTAATCACTAAAAGTTGCAGGAAACAGTTCGCAAATTAGTGCAGGTACGGGACTCTGCTACTACATTTACTGCTCTGATGATCCGGAACAGTTTCCTTTAACACAGAGTTTCCAAGGCTAACACAGAACATAAGAGTCAATATCTTGCAGCTGTTCCGTTGAAATTCTTGAATGTGCAACAGTCCTGGGTAAGAGTAAAGGATACTCTCAGCAAACTACTTTGAAACATGACATAAAAATAAGCAAAGCAGGAATGAGATCCCTAAATCAAGGGTTGACTTTCTAGCTGCAAGCAGAGATGCTGGTGGTCTCTGACAAAATCGAAGAGATTAGTGACACTCTTTTCGAGCTCACAAAAAATAACCACTGCCTCTTCCTCTCTCATCAAATCTTCTTATGTATGCCATTTTCCAATGACCTCATTTGCAGAAAATGTGACACATTTCACGTGGCCAGTGGCAAGATGGGTAAGGCAAGTGTTGAATGTCCTGTTACAAGAAAGGGTCAGAGATAGTCCCAGATTTCTACCTTTGTAATAGTGATGAGAGGGAGGCACTAACCATTCAGTTTTAGTCCTGACTTTTTTTTGCAGGAATATAATTTTAAGGTGAAAAGCCTGAAGGAAATGAAATAGGGCAACTTGAACCCTCTTTTGCAAGACTGTCTGCTAATTCATTATCTCTAATTTTCAACATAGTGGTATCCATTGGTAATAAATGTCATGCTGAAGGGAAATTTCTTTTTATCCCGAGTAGAACAGATAGGCTTGTTTGGTCCCCTATGCAGGTCCAATTATGAAGATGTTGAATTAAGCTGCAGCTATCCGTTAATATCCAGAGGTCACCAAAATCAGTTTCATTTATGATGGACTCCCCACCAACATCAATGGCCATAAGTTTGCCTTGAAAAACTAAACAAAAGTTGGAGTTACATTGAGACAGGGAGTACTTACCATGAGGAGTTTCAATACATATTCCACTGCTAGTAAGATTATCTATTTTACTGCCATCAATATAGATTTTGATGTCAATTGGAGGAATTTTACTAATTATATCCAAAGATAGTTGTTTAAGAAATTCAGTCAAGCAATCTTTCTTGTTGATAGCACAGGAAAGGTTGTAATTGAAATGAACTCTGGAAAAATCTTAGTTAGGGTTCAAACCATAATGAGGAGAATATGGTTCTACGTTGTTCACAATTAAGTGCAGTAAGTTAACAGGACTGAAGGGACTGTTTTTCTTTAAATTTTTGAAAGAGCGATTAAATGTCTAGATATTCAGAAGTTTTAACGCCCTGACCAAAACTGATGAGTTTATTGTAATATCTGACCAGGTTGGCCTGTCTTCTGATATGAAGAGGTTGTAAATTTGTCCGATTCTAAAATAAATAGGTCTAAATATGCCTGCAAAAAGTACAGTCAACTTTACAATATTTGAAATTCCTCTTTTCCCCCCTTTTCAAGCATTTTATGTCATCATTTCAAGCACTATTGTCCCTGGTTCAGAGAAATAAATTTATAAATTTATAGTTGTGCAGCACCAGAAGAACGGAGAGGAAGGTGTGAATAAAGAACTTATGCAAATACTTTGTAAAATCTACTAGACAGAATAGCTTTACTGACATTGAAGAAAGTTCTACATTCTAATTGTACATTTCTGAATTCATATTTGTAGCCACAGCTAACAGATCATGTGCAAAATTTATGATAGGGAAATGATCTTTCTCGGCAATTTTCTTTTTCTAGCCAAATGAAAATACATAAGAGCGTCAATTATCCAGACCTATCCAGAGTGAAACTGATCCTGTTAACAAAATATCCAGATGATTAGACTACTTTAAAAAAATGTCTTTTGTAATGATTTTAGGTAACTTTCCTTCTTATTTTCCCAGGGTTAAGATTCGCAGTTATAATAGAGCATATTTATAATATTACAAATGGGCGTGTTTGAAAGTAAGAATTTCAAAGTTTTATTTTCTACAAAATTAACAGAAAGACAAGCACACTAACAGATAGCACAGTATACATGAGAGTTATATGGTAAACACCAAGATATGAAAGAGTGGTACCCAGCAATGGGTTAAAAAATGAATCCATGCAAGGATTTTGTAAAATGGAATATATATACATTTCATATCTCAATAGCCTCAATGACACATGAGAAAGTTCTGTATTCTGATTTCTACCTGTTTATATTTAGGTTGCTCCAATGTAGAATATTATTAAAATAAGAGTTTGCTGTAAAAATAGATTTATTGCGAACATAATCCACCTGGACTACAAACAGTTCATACAGTTTGTGATCCAGGTGGGTTATGTTTGCAAAACAAAATACATGGTCCTTGATCAATAGGCTGAATTGAACCATACAATTAATCCATGTTCTACTGTATACAAGTTAGTAATATTGCCCATCAACGTCAGACAGCAGTACATACATATTATTCATATATCAAATGGTATGAAAAATATATGCTAGGTATTTCCTGATCTTAAAACCATAATTTATAAGAAAAATAAAATCTTGTAAGTTTTAAAATATATATGACAATAATGCACAAATTAATTTTAAAAAAACTTCTATGCTTAACACATTATAGGTAGGTTAATAAAACTTTGCTAAATCAACTACTTAAATTGATGTTTAGTAGACATGACAAGTCTATTGTAACTCTCAAATAAAATTTTATTTGGGAAATGCCTTCATATTTTTTAGAGGCTAAACACAGATCTAATAGAAATTAATACATCATGAGAATCAAATACAATTATAATATACATATAATGTAAACAACTATGTTTATTCACTAAGGAATTGAAATGCACTGTGTAGAATTTACAGAATAATATATGAAACAAAAAATTTTTTGTTTAAAAGTAATATATAAAGTTCCCCGTAGCAAAGCATGGGCACACTTGCTAGTATAAAACCTGAAACTTTATCAGTACGATCATAAGATAAACCTGAAGACTAAGGGATATTTCAATGTAAAACATGGAGAAAAAATTTAATAAAACTAAATACATTGGACAAAAATCTGTCTTTAATAATAAAATTCATGAAAGTCTTAAAACTTTCAAAAACTATTTTACAGGAAAAATTTTGTTTCCTCCAAAATAAAATCCTCTACTGTCTCAATTTTACACACTTGATTCAGATAATAACTTATGACAATAGAGGAATTTATAACATTTACCACTTCACTAAACATATATTTTTGGGGTTAAATAAAGTTGCAAAAACTAAATTCCAAAAAACTTTTATTTTCATCTTACTTCTCTAGTTAGAAAATCTACATTATGTTGCCTAACAAAAAACTAGTTTCATTAACTTTTCTTTTCATTAAAAAATATTACCTCGTGTTATTTTAAATAAACTGATTAATAACATTTTAATAACATTAGATTAGTAGTAAACCTGTAGTAAGTCAGTAATTCAAATGGTCATTTAACTAATCAGATAAATAACTACAAGTTATTAATATTTATCATGCTTACATTTGTGATAGAATATAAATAATAATTACCAACATCTCTTAATATACATAAAACCTTTATTGATTTTTATCAAGACAACATACTCAGAATAAATGTAAAATAATAAATAAAGTTAATGTAAAATGATAAAGCCTTTAATAGCATAATTATTACCTCTTCAAGGGATCGTTGACACTTTTCAACCAAAGCATCCAAAAATGAACGAGGCTATAAGAAAGAGAATAACAAAGACAAACTATATTATGTAGTAAGCAGAAATTAAAAAATTGACTGATCTAATTTATATAATTTTCTTTTACCTCAGTGCAAAACCAAGAGAGCAGTGTGTGTTCTGCTTCCAAATCTTCATCTAATACTTTGCTATTGTGGAGAAGTTTGGGTAGTAAAGGAATTTTAGCTAGCAATTCTATATCTTCAGGGAATCTGTGGAAGACATGTCTCTTGGTCAAATCATTTATTTTTAATGTAATACAAACTCAAGGAAAAAAAGGAAATTACATAATTTAGTAAAATTACGATAGTATGTAAACAATCTAAATTATAAAAAAGAAAATTCTAATAGCATCAAACATTTAAAAGATATAGCATTACCAGGAAAAGAATAAAATACTATTATTGCCTGAGTTTGAATCATATTTTTGCTAATCACAGATATCATGTGTTATCAAGTGAAATGTGCAGTATTAGCAGTAATTTTATCCAACAGAAATGTATGGTATCCAGACTGTATGATATCCAGACTTCATAGAAGTAAACTAACACTGACTGAAAGACCAGGTTACTGGATTTGAACCCAGAAGATGACTGAAACATCTCATTAATGAATGAGCAGGATAAATCTACACAAGTTTGAATATCCTTTTGCAAAAAAAATCTGCAGCTGAAGGAGAAGCAGAGAATCTATAAAAGAAAATCCAATCCTGGAGATGATTGAAATTAAAAGGATTTTCAGGTAACAGCATTATGAATAACTTACACATGTGATAGTAAGCTACCCATCTTTACCTGATATACCTCTTATAGACAGATATGTATACTATTCAACATAACAATTTTCCAATGACTAATGAAACTCTAACAACAGCCTGACCTCTCTAGAACAGTAGTTTGTGGAGACAGTCAATCTCTCTAAATAAATTCTCTAAATAATAAATGTTTTCTCATGCAAACTGGAAATCTGATTCCCCTTATTTGTATGCTTTTGTTAAAATACAGGCAACACAGTAGCTTTACATACTTTAGAAAGACTTTTTACAGTAAATTTATATATAAATTTCAAAGTATTGAAAAACTTATTGAAAAAAAAAAAAAAAATTGTACTTTAAGAAAACTGTTATATTAGTCCATTTGAAATTGTAAAAATCCTTGATAATACTATCTTAAGATTCATGTTAGTTTCAACACTAATAATGTAAATATAACCTAAAAGATATTTACATCTTCAAAAATGAAAATTAGCCAATGTTATACAACCCAATAAAATATAAAAGCTTCATAACAATCAACCATCTTAATCCTAATGTTGTGGAGCTTAGCTTTAACATTAGAATGCTGAATGGTGTCATTTTGACACCAAGGCATGTACACACTTTTTTAACACTAAATATATCAACACTTAATAATACATACATACCTATTTTTTTATTTTTTTTATTCACTTAATACACACCTATTTCTTTTATTTCTATTTTAATTCATTACCCATCAAATTTTTTACATATACATTACCAGTCATTTGACTGGTTATGGTATGTTTAGTGTTAAAATCATATATATTTACAAGGCTCTTATGGGTTTCTTCAGCTTTTATTCAATATGTGAGAAAAATTCAGTGACAAAATTTTGAGGTAATAACTTAACTGACTTTAAGGCAATTTACCTAGAACTCCAATTAGGTACCAATTTGACATAACAAAAATTTCTGTTTGTCTATTCCAAATTTTGTACTATTGTGCTACTATTTCAGTTTCTCATAATTGTATTGAAGGTCATGTTACTTCAAATGTTGTTTTTTACATCTGGTCACCAGTTGATCCATTTAATATGGCACAGCCTGACTTGTGTCAATCTGGTTTTTGGAATCCTACCTTCCTAAGATACACATAATTGTCAGTTTTAATTCATTACATATTTTTCTTTTTAACTATTATAATTGACTATATGAAATGCATTTCAAAATACCATGTAAAAATGGACTTAGTTAAAAAAAAAATTTGACAGACAATTCTCTGAAAGAATCGTCCAATTAAAAGTTAGAATGTTATTTGAACTAGATACAGATTTTAATATGAAAATTCTGTTCTACCTGTATCACCTAGTTCTAAAAGCAATAAAAATACTGATATTGATAAATCTGAATATCACTAAGAATTTATGATCATGTATGTTCACACTGAAAAGATTACAATTATCTAACAACATATGGTCGATTTGCATACCACAATATTTTGTATGACAATAGTGGTCCAATTAATTTTGCAAAAAGAACTATATATGGTGATTGTGATATGAATACTTTGTTATATTTGAAGATAGAACAATTTCAGAACATATAAAAAAGTGCAGAAACAAAAGTATATAGAGTTTTTTAAAAAAAAACTACTTTTTTTCAATATTTCTTTTGAACACACATGAAGTTTAAGGAGATTGAATTTCATTGATTATGGATAACTTCATGGGGATTCCAATTTCTCCAAAGGAACTATGTTCAAAGATAATTTTCGTGAAATATCCAGATTTTTGCAATTTGATATTAAATCAACCAGACTTACTTCAATGAAACACAATAAGTTTGTAATGATCTTTGAAACATGAAATTGCTTTACTGAAAACTGCATAGGCTGTCTTTTTAAAAAAAATCAATAAAAAACATAAGAATTAAGATGAACTACAATCTAAAATTCATGCAAGTACAAAAATGTAAAATAAAAAAACATTGTAGAAATGTGGTAAAACATTTTTTCATGTTTTGACCTGCAGTGCTTTTAATGAGTTCCAAGGTAATCGAGTCTGGGCCTGGGGATTTGTTGTTTATGAGCTTGTTAATTCCTTCTTTAACCTCTGCTAGTGATGGTGGTGGGATATTATCAGTGTTTGCAGAGGTAGTAGGGCTGATTGAAGATCTATCTTGCATATGGTCATTCAACACATTACTAAAGTGTTCATTCCACTTATGAAGTATTTTCTATCATTTATAATATGATTTTTGTCTCTGCAGGCAGCAGTTCTAGGCTTAAAGTCTTTGCAGCCAAGATTAATTTCATGGTAGAAAGCACAGCTTTCATTGGACCCCCTCAGATGTTCAACCTCCTTAAATAGATCATCTTGAAAGTCTTTTTTTTTTAAGCCGATGGAACTTCTCCTGTTTTCTAGATCTCTTATATTCCTCAACAGAGCATCTTGAATGTCACTTTTGGATCATATTTTTATAAGCACCTCTTTTAGCCTGTGGTACAAGAAAGCATTCATTATCCAACCAATCCCTTGGTTTGGGTTTATTTATATAACCCAGTGTGCTGTCAGCTGAGCAGATGATCAAGTTTTTGAGCAACTCCACTTATTTTCCACTATTTCCAATTCTGCCATGTTTTTAGATCTTAGCTCTCCCCTAAGTGAGGACTGGAAATTTCGTTCATCTGCTTTAATTTTTAGCTTTTTACCAATCAAACTTTATTTGCCTCTCTCCCTGTACCTTCTGGGTATTTGAAATTTTGGCAATTAGCTTAGCAATAACCAAAAAAATGATTGAGTCATAGATTGCGCTTCAATAAGTGCTAACATCCTGGATATCCAAAGCATGTCTAGAATCGATGAGTACATGATCAATTTGATTCCAGGTTTCTCCATCAGATGAGCACCAAGTCATCTTATGTATGCTCTTGTGGCTGAACACAGAGCTTGAAATTATCATGTTGTGTTCAACAGCAAAATGTACTAGTCATTGTCCATTGTCATTAGTACTATCATGTAAGCTATACTTTCCAATTGTTGATCTAAATTCATCCTCTCTAAGCTATAAGTTTATTGATTGTAAATGAAATAGCTATTTTCTCATGATTAAATTTCCATATATCTAGTGAAATTATGTCTTTATATTAATGTATAAATTGTATGAAGGTTAATGTAACTTTATTATACTACACAGATTGCAATGATAAATTAATTTAGTTCCAGATTGATAATTACCATTCATACACACACAGTGCATCACTACCTCTCTCTTCTATATATACATAAGAGTATAAAAATTTTAAGTACTGCAGATTTTAACTAAATATTCCACTCATTACATATCATACCATCCAGCATACTAGGGGGTTGTGTAGGAAATTCATAGCTCACTAGTACTATACTAGATGGCGCTACTGAGAATAGTTTGTAACCCCGCTTGGACAGAGAGAGATCGAATGTAACCTTCGAAGCGAGAGGATGGGCGATAAGCTCTCCCCCTGTACCAAAGCATGTAAATATAGCGCGTCGTGAAAATAAAGGCAACTAAGCGAACCCGTTGGCTGGTCATTACTATATCATTGTGTAATTAAGGTGTAAACAACCACGAGACCCAGAAGAAAATACCACTGAACCACCGGATCGAGAAAGAATATGCACATTTGTTGGTGCATCCTGCCGGGAACTGTTGTTACACCTTTTATTTTTGGATACACTATATTTGATTGAATCTTCCACGGGTAAGTGATTTGATTTGTTTTTTTTCTGAAAATTGAAGAATTAAAAAACTAAGATGAGTACAGAAGATTCACAAAAACGTAACAAAATGAAAAGAAAGACTGTTAGAAGCTTAATTACCAAATTAATTAAGAAAATTGATGATGAGCTAGAAAAAGAAACCCCAGATCCAGAAATAGTCCAAGATTCTCTAGATGTTCTTTTAGAACATAGAACTACACTATCCAACATTGATCAAGTGATTGAAAACCAAACCGAAATTAAAGACTTAGAAGCAGAAATAGAAGGTTCAGCCGAATACAGTCAGTCAATTGTGCTCTGCAGATCTCGAGCAAATAGATATCTCAGTAAAGTAAATAAAAATTCGGAATCAAATCAGACAAACTCGGAAGTTAATGAATCAATTACGAAAACGATAGAGGACACAAAATTAAAATCGAATACTAAATTACCCCGCATATCCTTAGATAAATTTTCTGGAGACATATGTAAATTTCAAGAATTTTGGCCTCAGTTTGAAGTCGCTATTCACGAAAATAATACGCTTCAAAATATAGAAAAATTTAATTATTTAAAATCTTTACTTAGTGATTCTGCAGCTACCGCCATAAGCGGTCTCCCTCTAACAGCGGAAAATTATGAAAAGGCTGTAAATATTCTAAAAGATAGATATGGAAAGAAAGATGTTTTGATAGCTGCACATACTAATCGTCTATTAAACCTAGAACCCGTACGAAAACCTAACGATGTAAATGCGTTAAGAAACCTATACGATGAGATATCAGTCCAAATAAGAAGTCTCGAGTCTCTCGGTGTTAAACCCGACTCATACAATTGTTTATTGCTACCTATTTTATACAAATGCATTCCAAATGATCTTGTTTTGCAATTCCATAGGATACAAAGTGATAAGGAGGAAAGTAATGTTACAGATCTATTGACCTATCTCAAAAGGGAAATAGAAGCGCGGGAAAAATCCATATATGTAACAAACTCTGATTTCGAAAACACAAGGTCTATTGAAAATAAATATAAACAAAATTTCCCTACAAAATATTCGAATCACATGAAAAATAAAACCCCATCGGCATTTAATTTGAACACTGTAACAGAAAATCATTGCCCATTTTGTAAGGAAAAACATAAACCCGAAAATTGTAACTTAAATTTAGAACAGAGGAAAGATTCTCTTCGGAAGCAAGCAAAATGCTTTAAATGCTATAAGAAATTTCACCGTGCAAAACAGTGCCGTACCCATACTCAATGCTCGAATTGCAAGTCAAAGGGTCACCAGATATCCTTATGCGACAAGCCTGACCCGAAAAGACATTTAGAACCCCAAACTTCTCCCCCAAACGACCCCCAGGTGGTAGTCTCCTCCTTAGTGCAACAACCGCATAATAAAAACGAGGACGAAAGCGGCGACTCTTATGTTTATTTTCAAACGATACGTTGTAAGCTTATCGGAAGGGATGAAATAGTAGATGTCCGTTTGTTACTGGACTCCGGGGCTCAGCGAAGCTTCATAGACAAAAATATTTCACGCAGCCTGGGATTAGAGGTGAGAGGTCAGGAGGCGCTAAGAATTCACACTTTTGCAGGCAGTAAAATGCCGCCTGTGAGCTCTCAGAATAGGGTTCGTGTGTTACTAAAAGATACGAATTCCGACTACGTGTTTAGCCTTGAAGCCTTAGAATCAGAAAATATTTGTCCCGATATTATAGGAATGCCTAGTTTTGAAGTGCGCGATCAAATTAAAAAATTGGGTATAAAACTGTCGGATGTTAATGATAAATTAAATGAAGAAGGAAATAAAATAAACATATTAGTCGGTGGAGATTATTATTGGTCAATTGTGACAGGGAAAATTAAACGTCTTTCACCAACTCTTGTTTTAAATGAAACAAAATTTGGATGGGCACTGCATGGAAGATTTTCTAATGAAATTAATTCAGGTAACATAGTGGGAGCAATGTATGTTTCTAGTTGGGATGAAAACAAATGTAATGATAAATCATCCATTGAACTTAAGAGGTTTTGGGAACTTGAGTCATTAGGAATTAGTGATGAACCTATAGATATAAAAGCATGCGATAAACAAACTTTAGAAGATTTTGAAAGAAATGTTAAATTTAAGAATGGGAGATACGAAGTCAAGTTGCCCATGAGATCTGATTCAATTGATCTTTCAAATAATTATGATGTCGCAAAAAGGAGACTTGAATATTTAGCTAAGCGATTTCGAAATAGTCCTACATTATTTAAGGATTACAAAGCCGTCATTGAAGAATATCTGTCATCAGGAATTGTAGAAATAGTTGAACCCCAGGATGTGAACTCTTCTAATGGCAATTTAACTTATTATTTACCCCATCACCCAGTAATTCGAAGAGATAAACAAACTACCAAATTGCGCATTGTGTTTGATGCTTCAGCACATTCTCCATCTCAGTTATCTCTTAATGATATGCTTCTTCCAGGTCCAAATTGAAATTCAGACTTATTCGATTTAATTTTACAATTCAGGAGCAATAATATAGCAGTAGTCGCTGATATAGAAAAGGCGTTTTTGCAAATAAGCTTTGCAGAAAGTGACAGCGATTTGACTCGATTTTTGTGGATTAAACATATTCCACAAAATGCGGATTCTCCGCTAGAAATTGTAATAATGAAAATGACGCGTGTATTATTTGGCGTAACTTCTAGTCCGTTTCTATTAGGAGCCGTAATTAAACACCATATAAAGCAATTTGAAAATGAATATCCTGAAACTTGCTCTGTAATTAATGATTCGATGTATGTAGACGATTTGTTGATAGGTGCGTCTACGGTAGAAGAGACTTTAAAATTATCAAAAGAGTCCTTAGACATTTTTCTGAAAGCCAACATGCCTCTGCGCAAATGGCATAGTAATTCTCCGATTTTAATGAAACATTTACGAACGTTAAATTTTGATGTAGGTCTTGATACATCACCTAGTGCATCCTCATTTAAAATTCTAGGATTAATATGGGATACTGAAAAGGATATTTTCAGATTAGATAGTCACAATCTTTCGGAATTTGTTAATTGTCAGGAAAAAACTAAAAGAACTGTAATTCGTGCAGCTGGGAGAATTTTTGATCCAATTGGATTCTTATCACCGTTTACAGTTATTATAAAAATTATTTTCCAGGCACTGTGGGAACAGGGGATAGATTGGGATGAAAATTTACCAGAAAATCTAAGAACGAAATGGGAAAACTGGTGCGCACAGCTTCCACACCTAAATAAAATAGAAATACCCAGATACTATTTCCGAGAATTGCAGGGCACCTTTGACAACGTAGAAATCCACTGCTTTTGTGATGCAAGCGAGAAGGCCTTTGGTGCTGTAATCTTCCTTAGATTTCTTAAAGACAACAATGTGAAGACAAGTTTCGTTACATCTAAAAGTAGACTAGCTCCAATAAAACGCTTGACTTTACCGAGACTAGAACTCATGGGTGCTTTGATCGGTGCTAGACTTATTAACAGAGTTCTGTCCGTTCTTAAGTTCAATATTAACCAGCAATATATATGGACAGATTCAAACATTGTCCTTCACTGGATTAAGAGCTTCTCTAAATTATGGAAACCCTTCGTGAGTAATAGGGTTGTTGAAATACAATCTCTGACCAATCCGAAGGACTGGAAACATTGTCCTGGTCGAGACAATCCTGCCGATCGACTTACACGAGGACTTACTCTGAAAGAACTCGAAAACGACACATTATGGTGGTCTGGCCCTACATGGCTTGTTAAGAAAACTGATTTTTGGCCCAAAGAATCCAAGGAGGTAGAAGAAGAATTGAAATTTGAAGAGGCTAAGAAGGTGATTGTTCAAAATGTTTGTGCCTCAGGGTCTGAAGAGCAACTCATACAGATTGGCAAATTCAGCACATTATTGAAAGCAATTAGAATAGTAGCGTGGATTAAAAGGTTTACCTTTAATTCAAGAAATTCGGTTAAACGTAATGGCACCTTATCAGCCGAAGAAATCGAGGAAGCTGAATTATTTCTAATAAGAGAAGTGCAAAAGAAATTTTATAAAGAGGAAATCGATTCTTTAAAATGTAGTTATAACGTTAAGAAAAGTTCAAAGATTTTTACGTTATATCCATATTTAGATGATATCAATATACTGAGAATATGCAGTAGGCTCAATCAAAGTGATTTTAGCCCAAATGTAATAAATCCGATTCTTTTACCAAGAAATGCAAGATTCACAGAATTATTGGTTATGCAAGAACATCAGAAAACGATGCATAGCGGAGTTACCTTAACCCTTACAAGAGTTAGAAAACGATTTTGGATTCCCCAAGGACGTCAATTCATCAAGAAAATCATTGGGAAATGCCTACTTTGTAAAAGGTATAATGCAAAACCATCCAATCAATTAACGGGTCAACTTCCAAGGGACAGAATAACAGAGTCACCACCATTCAGCATAATTGGTTTGGATTTTGCAGGACCTATTATCACCAAATTAGATAAGAACAACACTTCAAAATCTTACATAGTGTTATTTACTTGTGCTACGACCAGAGCCATCCACTTAGAACTGTCCACTAGCATGACCACAAATGCATTTCTCCTAGCTTTTCGTAGATTTCTGTCAAGACGTGGCACTTGTAAAGTAATTTACTCTGATAATGCTAAAACTTTCAAGGCTGTGGACAAGGATCTTCAAAATTTTCTCAACATCATTAAAGAGCACAAATTACAAGATTACATCGCTAGCCAAGGTGTGAAGTGGAAGTTCATCGTGGAACGCGCCCCATGGTGGGGAGGTTTCTACGAGAGAATGGTAAAATCTGTTAAGGATCCATTACGAAAGATTTTAGGACGAGCTCTTCTGTCATTCGAAGAGTTAACAACAATTTTAACTGAAATTGAAGCCATTCTTAATATGCGACCTCTGTCTTATACGACAAGTGAGTTTGGAGAACCTGAACCCCTTACACCTGCTCATTTCCTTCATTTTGGCCGTCAAGAGTTTAGTTATCCACTTCATTTTGCTGAACTGGAAAATAAAATTTCAACGAAAGAGAACTTAGTGCGAAGGAAAGTTTACCAAACCAGATTGCTTAAACAATTGTGGACTAAATGGAAGGAACAATATTTATACCATTTGAACTCTGCTCATCATTATAAAACTGCAGAAAAACATCGAAATCTTCAAGTAGGAGACATTGTACTGGTTAACGGAACTTCCAAATCTAAACTGCTATGGGACTTGGGAATAATTGTGGACATTATTCGTGGCAGAGATGCTCTCATTAGAGCATGCGTGGTAAAAACTCCAAAGGGACAATTTAGAAAACCAGTGCAGCTGTTGTATCCTTTTGAACTCGATTCTGTTTGAATGATTGTTATTTTAAGTGTTTATTATCGAAATTTATGTATGTTTTTTTTTTTTGGATTGTTTTGAATTTTGCATAAATTCAAGTATTACTGGGTAAAATTGATTTTTGTGTTTTATAAATTGTCACTTTCATATTTTATTTTATTCTAGATAATTTTCAATTATTGTTTTTTATATTAGTTTAAGTATAGTAAAATACTTGATATCAAATGTTTCTTATTGTGAATTAACATAAAACATTTTAATTTTGATTGCAATTTAAGTATAAGTGTGATTGTTTGGAATTTAATTTTTTCATATTAACGTATGGATTTGATTTAATTTTTTTATATTATGTTTAGTATAATTTTAATTATAACATTTAAATTTGAATTTATTAGAATATTGTTGTAATTGGATTTATATTGTTTGCAATGTATCATGATAGATTGTAATAATTATGTACTCTTAAAAGAGTCCAGGTGGGGAGTGTGTAGGAAATTCATAGCTCACTAGTACTATACTAGATGGCGCTACTGAGAATAGTTTGTAACCCCGCTTGGACAGAGAGAGATCGAATGTAACCTTCGAAGCGAGAGGATGGGCGATAAGCTCTCCCCCTGTACCAAAGCATGTAAATATAGCGCGTCGTGAAAATAAAGGCAACTAAGCGAACCCGTTGGCTGGTCATTACTATATCATTGTGTAATTAAGGTGTAAACAACCACGAGACTCAGAAGAAAATACCACTGAACCACCGGATCGAGAAAGAATATGCACAGGTTGCAAGTTTTCTGACATTCTAATGTTAAGTAGTTTGACATATGAAACAGTTGGCCATAGCCAGACTAGTTAAGGGTAATTTTATATTCAAATATACTAATACTAGAGCAGATATTTCATGCAAAATTTTCTGTGTTTATTCTCCCACCAGCATCATAGCTCAGTTGAGGATGGAAAAACAGAGATGTTAGGTATCATAATAATTAAACTATTCAAAGTAATTTTTTTTTCTTCGTTATTTAGTTTCTTAAACAATTTTAAAAGTTTTTTAAAAATAACTTTACTGAACACAAATATTCCTTATTATTTTTTTTCACAGGTTTTTTTTCATAAGAGAATTTTTATACCTGTTTTCGTAGTAAATTTTACACTGTCAAGTATTGTTTCCCACGTCCCAGCATATTTTAAATATACCTTAAAAATCTAACTGTCGTCAAATATATTAGTATTTAAAAATCCTACATAGAGATATTTGATACTAAGCATACTTTCTAAAGGCTTACATTTTGATAATTTCTTGATAATGAGCACGCTTTGCTAAGTACTTTTGAAAGACTTCTTCACAATGGAGCTTCCGTTTGATCAAAGTCCTATTTTAAAAACATTTATAATTAATATCATCAAAATTACAAGTAAAACACAACAAGAATGCAGCATTAATGAAAACTTCATAATATAACATAACATGCAACATTTCTCATAAAACACTCATTCCCAACTTTATTAATGATCCACATCCCTTTTGATAGGAAAATCTGTTCTTACACTCCCATGAAAAATGTTCCTCTTTTTTTCTTTTCTTTTTTTTTTTTTAAATATATATAGGAAATAACATTTATTCCAAAATACAGAATATATTTAAACAAAAAACAATCAAGTACATACCTTAATTATTATTACCTACACTGTTATTGTTCATTCATTATAAAGAAAATTTAAAACAAAGTAGTTTACAATTATTATTTTATTAATTATTATTTTCTTATAATTATTAAAAGAAAAAGAAGACTTTTTGTAAGTCATTACTTAATTTAGCTAACATTCAAATTCTATATATTTTATTAACATAATTAAAAAATAGAGAATAAATACAACAATAAAATTGTAAACAAAATATTACATTTTTCATTATAATTTATTGATTTTTTTCCATCTGAGTTAGAAAGCATAATTTTACAAAACAAGTTTGTTAATATGCTATGTATATCATACAAAACCCATCAGGAGGATACATTTTGTAAAACATAAGGAAAATATTTGCTAAAGTTTCAAAAACACAGGTTTCAGAAAGTAAAAGTATAGATCCAAAACCACTCAAAATAAATTGTTGGCTTTTATTAACAAAACTACTTGGTGACTCTAGTTTTTGAACTTTCACTCTCAACAACATTTGACTAAGATAATACAGTAAGAATACATGGTATAGAACCTACTCTTTTCCATCTTCTAAGTTTGCTATCACTGCTGCCCATCCTTGTTGCTGCAGATGTTGAGCATGTACCAATTCATCACATTCTCTACGTCCTTTCATAGCTGCCTCAGCAAAACGCTGCAAGAAAGAAAACAAAATCCTGTTAGTTCAGTTAAATAAAAGAAAAAAAAGCTTATTTTAGAAAAGGAAAGCTTCCGTTTTTAAACAGAGATGTAACTTTGAAGGTAAAACAGTGGAAAAATACATGCTTACTGTTGCAGGGAAATTTCCCTTCAACAGTTGAATTTTAACAGTGAAGCTTCCAGTGTTAGTATCAGAATTCAATCCTACACAATAAAATGTACAACAAAAAGGAAACTAAACCATGTTACATGCAAAAGCATTCATTAAAATTAATTTTAAAAATAAAAGCATCTTTGTAGCAATATGGTCTTCAGAGTTGCAAAAAACCTGGGTTTTTTTTTAAGAAAAACCCAACTTGGGTGGGTTTTATTGGATTTTTCTGGGTCTTATTGGGCATTTCTGGGTTTTATTGGGGTCTGTTTTTAAGAAGAGAGGTCAGGGAAAGTACCATATTTTAGAAAAGATTAAATTGCTAAAACTGATTAATTTTATTAATTAACTTAATATTCTAAAAATTATAATTTAATTAATATAAATAAAGCCGTGTAAAGGGTACAAAAAAAGTTTACTCTGACATCACAACACAAAATGTTATATATTGACATATACCACATATTTGGATGTTATTTTAACAAAGGATTATTTTTTATCTTTAATCTTTCAACCCTTAAGAAAATAAATGTTTATTTCCCCTCATGAATTATAAGTTAAAAGACCCCAAAATATTTCCTCAAAGTATGTTTAATGCTGATGTAATTAAAAAATTTAGTGCAGCACAGTGATGGAAACTAATTGAAATGTGTGTTAGGGATGGAGATATGATAGATTTTTGCCACTTTATGGTAGCCCTAAACAAGTGCCCAGCTAGCTCTGCATCACTGGAGCAAGTGTTCTCTACATGTGGGTTGGTTTGGTCGAAACTTAGAAACAGATTAGGAATACAAAAAGCATTGAAGTTAGTATTTTACACATGAAACCTTTGCCTTTTTCTTTATGGATTTTGCAGACAAACTTTTTTTTCCAAATTGTTATGTTGGATTTACCATAGATTTGCAAATATTTTTCTGGATTTTGATAGACTGTATATAGATTTCCACAGAATAATTTTTTAAATATGAAAGAGGGTAAAAAAAACTAAGATAACAGTTTCTGAAAATAAATATAAATATCACCAATTTTTAAAAACCCAATAAAACAAATTCAGGGTGGGTTTTATTGGGTTTTTTGCAACCCTGATGGTCTTACAGAAAGGTGTTAAGTTGTCACATATCTTTGGCTTTGTAGACAATTTTGTTATATGAAATGACCTTAACATCAAATATAATCCTAATTATTTTCAGAAAACTAATAGACCTATATTTCTGCATATAGATCAAAATGTTTTGGGACTAATTGTATACTTGGGTGGATAGTCTTATATACAGATCCATAGAACAAATGTGGTATATGTATTACTTGATGACTTTTCTCAAACTAGGTGACAACATAAAAGTTAACATAAAATTATAAAATTCAGAAAGACAGCATACAGTTACTTAAAAATTAAAATTTAAGTTTCTTTCTTTGCCAGTGTTGAATTGTGATACGTGATATTCCTCTATTTGTATTGAGGTGCAACTGATCCTCTACTTTTACAGTACTTAAATTGCATGCCACCATGAAAAAAGTTTGAGAAGTGTTGGTCTAGCATTTTACTTTACAGTAATTTGATTGGAAAATATATCCCCCATTTTACGTTCTTGGAAACATATTTTAACATACAGATTTTTTTTTTTATTTTTATTTCAGCTTACATACAAATTTTGAATTTTGTGTAAATTTTTAAGTGCAATTTTAAAGAAAATTTTCACTCTCAGATTATACATGGATGGGCTTAATTCAGAAATAACATGGTATATGGTGTTGCAGAACAAAACCATTCAATCTTAAAATTACAGGATATGGGATTCCTATGTGAAAAGCTATAATTATTTTATCTCTATTGGTGATTTTCCAAACTGACAGTAAAACTATATTCACTCAATGTACCATGTGGAAAGCTATGCTCATTGACAGAAAGGTACTTTCAATACTTAATGTTTAAAAGGGTATAAATGCTCTCTAATAGTAGAAATCTTGTGTTTAGCAAAAGAGGAATGTCACAGCTTTAATCTGAAACATTAAATCTTTTTCTGTCATTAGCAGTAACAAGTTATCAGCATCTATCCTAACACACTTTATTACACCTTGTGTATGTACAAATAAACGCACACATATATAAGGGGGGGATATATAGAGGTACAGAAAGATAGTTCAAGTCATGCTACTAAAAATTTACTTCCAAAGTTATCACTCAAATGAAAACTAAAGATCTTGATTTATTCACAAATTTAAGAATATTTTAGCAACTAATGTCAAAAATTTATAAAAACAAAAATTTTAAGAAATGTTTATATATTCAAAAATTATCCACTTTAGCCAAGCTATCTTCTTCACTTTCAGAAAGATTGTTATTTAAATGTAAGAAAAATTAAAATAAAAGATAGATGGGGAAAATATTTTACCTGTGCTAGAGCAGCTCTCACAGTAGCAGTGGAGCTACTAGGTGCCATATTTGCACAGCCATTCACATCATTTTCAATACTCAAGTCTGCAAAAAATGTAAAAATAGCATTCAAAATTTAAATATTCTATTTGAATAAAACAGAGATGAAGATACCTCTAAAAAATACAAGATTTTTTTTAAAATGGTTTCAACTAAGTTTTAACTGTAGCATTTTCTAAACAGTCAGTTTTCAATAATTTAAATTTGTAAGAACCATAAAAAATGTTTGAGTTATTAAAAAAAAGAAAAGGAAAACGTTCAACATGAAATAACATATTTATAGTTTCGTTATCAAAATTATCATTCCAATGCACTAAATAGAAGTTTTAGGAAATAAAACTCATTAAATGAAAATAATCAAGTTACTGATATTCAAGTTCATCGATTACATTTCAAACCTAATAAGCATAGTAAATACGTAATTTTTTTAATCTATTTTTTATCATTTTATATAAAAAGCTAGAAGATTTAAAATCATTCTTCATTCCCTTTGACATTCCCATGGTTCAGAAAAACTTTCTTCTAAGTTGAATTTTTTTACAAAGTTTGTCAAAATGTACAAATATAAAGCAAAAAAAAAAAACTTTCAACTTAATAAATTTACCTTCATTTAACAAAATATATAAGTGGATTACAATTTATCAAGGTTATTGATTAAAAAAATAAGTATAATATATATATTTTTTTAAATTCCTCTTACAAAAAAAATAACAAAATTTTAAATTTTGTTAAAATGGAGTTATACTGGCCATGAATGTTAATGAAATTAATCTCTTTAAAATATCAAATTAGGAGTCATTAACTTTCTTCCAAACAATTTAGAAGTAAAAAATTAAAAAGCATCTATTTTAAGATCACAGTAAAATAAATTTACAAGAAGATATTCAAGAAAAATTAAAATGCTAGGTTTGATAAGTTTAAATCCACTTTGCCAGCAAGTCACTAACAACAAAACATTTTTTTCACCTTTAATTAGCATTCTAGGAATATGGTGGACCATCAATACTATATTCAGGGTATCTGCCAAAATAAAATTTTCAAAATCCATGACTTTCCCTGATTTAGCAGATCATTTTTCATGATTTTAAAAAGCTTTCGTTAAAGTATATATGAATAAAACTTCTGATGTACATACAAATAAAATATATGCTTTTAGAGAAATTACAGGAATTTTATCATAAAATACTATAAACTTACTTTATAAGTGTTAATAAACTCACATACATAAAAATGAATTGTTGTATCTACATACTTAAGTTTAATCATATAGCAATTTTTCAATCAAAATGTTTCTAATTTGAATTCAGGGTACTTTGGTATTATCCAGATGACCATGAATAATAGCCAAATATAACCCTATAATGTTTATATACAATATCCCTAGAGATAAGATTTTTGCACAAAATATATGTTTAACTAATTTTTATTAAAAAATAATTATTATTATATTAATAAAATTTTAATCTACAATTTAAGAAAAAACCAGAATATACATTTACCACCCATTAAGCTTTCTTGCTTTGAGTTTCCTTGGCGAACAAATTTTACTTGGCAATATGGTCAATAGGATAATACATAAATACCAAACTCGGTAACTTCAGCCAAATGACAAGTAAAAATAGAATTAAACAATTCAATGCATTTTTATTTAATCGGTAGTTTAGCGGATCCATGACTTTCCATGACTTTTACTCATTTTATTTGAAAAATCAAGACTTTCAATGACAAAATTAATCCATTGTCTAAATCCATGATTTTCCATGACTTTCCAGATGCGCGAAAACCATGTATATTTTCCCTCTATTATTATATATACTTAACCAATGATTTAAAACTTCTTCAGTCACAGTGTTTTTTCTTTCACTCAATTTATATTTCCTTCCTTTGCTGTTACTATGTTGCTTCAGACCAATCATAAAACATAACCAACAAAAAAAAATTTTAACATTATGGAACAATTATTTCAAAAAAAGTTTGAGTTATCATATGTTTAAAAGTTGTTTTGTTATTGCAAAGGAAAAATGTTAGAATTAGACAAAGATTTAAGTTATCAAGAACTTGCTGTACCTGAATTTTTTTGAGAATCACAGATTTTAAAAAATATTTGTGATATAAATTTTTATGCAGGTATTAATTCATTATTTACATTTCTTTTTCTTATGTTCCCTATCTCCTATTCCTTCTTTGACTGTTTAACTTATTTATACCCTATATTCAATTGCAAAGGTTTTGTTTCCTATCTCATATTTTACTGTCTAAAAGAGTTAAAATCATATAACACTGAAACTTATGAAGTTTTAATTCATGCAGAATTTTATATCCATTCGTCATAATATTTGAAAAAAACATTTACAAAATTCTTTTGGTTGTTTTGATCATGCTTTATGTACAGATAATATGTTGTAGATCTTGTAGTAACTTTTAGATATCAAAAACAAAGGGTATCTTCTTAGTTTACTGCTTTGTAGTACTATTTTTGTTCCCATACAACTTGTTTTGAATTCCAGTGAATTTACAGAATTAAATCACAAAGAAGTAAATTCCTAGAACCAGCAATGCTCATATCTTCTAATACTTTCATACCAATAATAATAATTGAAATTATTGTGAATGGTTATTCTTGTTGTTACTTTAAGATAAGCCAATAACAATAAAAATGAAATATATAAAAATATTTTTTTTCTGTCAAAAAAAATCAATTACTTGAAAATATTTTAATTTATATCAGCAGTTTTGAAAGCTTTATAATAAATGCATATCCTACTATTACGGTAGTTCAAAATTTTATGAATAAAGAATATGTTACGTTGATTTATATTCTGTTAATTCAAAATAATAAATTTTTTAATAATGTTAATAATTTGAATTTAACAAAAAAAAGTGAACCATACTTTGGTACATCAAAGAATGAAATTAGTTTGTATTACTTTTAATACTACAAGTCATTAAGTCCTTAACATAAGTAAGAATTTACAGTCAGCTTATGTGAAGGAAAAGTCCATGCAAACATTAAATAAATTAAAAATGAAATAAATTAACAACTGAAATAATAGTATGCATAATAGCTAAACAACCATAAAAAATATAAGTTTATAAAACACATTACCTATTGATGTCTGTAAAGGAACATTGTAAGAATATTCATAATCATTTACAAATTTGCGAAAAAGGAAAATTGGGTTAGTATCAGTTCCAGCACCAAAGTAGTTCCCCACAATATTTTCCTCTTGCAACTCTTCACCTCCACTGCACAACAGCACTTGATCTTCACTAGGTATTTGAAGACTTCTTTCAATTTCAGCCTTTAATTCTCTGACTCTGAAAATTATAATCTTTATAAAATACATGCAGGTAATATATAAAAGTTGTGTTATGTATAAAGAGACAAAAAGCATTAGATGAGCTGAAAAACTAGAGGTTGATTTAAAATAAATGGTAGTTAAGTATCACTCCTAGAAAATTTGTATGATTAATTATCTGTAGTCAATGTCATAAAAATGAACTAAAATTTGGAAAATTAAAAAAACTTATTAGATAAAGCAGCTCTGACTGCATTTAAGTAGCACAATACAAACTACAAGATTTAACAAAAACACAATTATATGAAGCATAAAAAAAGTATAACCAAAAATAATAAACATGTTAATTATGATGAAATATTGATTTTGTTCTAACTACTGTACTGTGTGTCTAATATTGCCAGATGTTTTGCATGCTAGTTATTTATTGCAGTATAGCTGTTATTCAACTTCTAATTTACACATTTTCACAAACAAGAGAGAAAGTTTGGTATGTCAGCTCAAAAGAAAAACAATAAAGATTTCTTCATTTTCAAACCAAATCAATTTAAAATAGTGACAATAATATTTGATCAAGTCTACTAATGTACAACTGATTTCATTTTACATTTGTTTATTCTGAATATTAAATAAAAATACTGACTTTAAATAAAAATTTACTTACTTTTTTACAGCCAGATTCATATCATATTTCTTCATAGACCCTGAACTCACAATAAACACATACAACATCTTTGCAGTGCTAATGTCAAAATTTGTTAAAATAAATTAATATACCTGAAAAAAAAATTAAATTCAATAAAGAATTAAGAGTACCAAAAATTCAAAACATTTTTCATCACTTTATTTTTCTATGTTTATTATTTAAAGCTTATGCTGTCATTTAATAATTAAAAAGAATTTATAAATTGGGGCTAAACATGCTTTAATTGATCAAAAGTAAAATAACATTGATAAAATTCTTCAAGTTTAATACACGTGATATATTATCAACAGTCGCACAACAACACAAACAAAGCGAATCTAGCATATTTATGTTTTTACCTTGAAAATTAATTTTAAATATGAATCCTTTAATGTCACATTTCTCTAAACTTTTTCTTAACACATTTTTAATTTCAGTTTTGGTTCGATTCGTGAATTAAATGTCTGTTAAATGTCCGAAGAATCATAACTAACATTTTAATAATGACGTCTAACAAGCAAATGGATAAAAAACAAAGGTAATTTCGCATTAGATTAAAAATTAACAATCATATAAATGTGCAGTGGTGACTTTACACGCAAACAGTATAAAAGAGCAACGAAGTAACATATTTGAAGACTATCATCTAATGCGATTGCAACATACAACTTGATGCAATTAACGGGCCTTCACTTTAAGAAACCACAACAGAGCCAAATAACAGCTGACGCCATTTTATGTTTACTTCTAACGCAGTTAGACTGCAATTAAATTTATTTAAAGATTCTATTGCAACTGATCATTATTTGGAAAAAAAATTAAATTACGAAAGTACTCTCATGCCAAGTATAAAATTCTGTTCTCGTAAAATTTACTGTCTTTTCAGATTCATTTCCTACAGTAGTTCTGACGTCATAGTGAAATAAAACATTTAATTTTAACATAAATATTTTAAATTAGTTCGGTATAATTTTTATAGAGTAGGTTGGTTAGAGTTTGTTTATTATAGAAATCTTTGGAAGACAGTTTTGTTTCTTTTACGTTAATTTTGTGGTTTCGTTATTTCGTTAAAAAAAAAAACAAGAACGGCAACATTCAGACCATGTGAATTTGTTTACTAACTGAGGAGTTTTATTAACTTCCAATATTATTGTCAATAAATGATATTTAAAAGAAAATTCGTAAGAATTATTGTTAAAAATTTTTATTTTAGTTTTAAGCTGGTTTAAACGATAAACGTTTTATTAGCTCTTTAAAGTTATGGTTTTTTACATTAGTAATTAGATTATAATGAAAGGAAAAAAGTATGTTAGTATTATTAAGTCATCTATTTGTACTATGAAAAACATAAATTCTTTTGAGCTTATAGAATTTTATGGTGGATTAGATTTTAAATGAATAGTTTGATATTCGTTAAAATATTTCATTTCTTGGCCTGATAACTTTCTCATCACAAGAATTTTTTTTTATTTTTTGGCATTAATCAATGTATATATGTGGATGTCGCTACAGAAATGTGCAGATATCAACGAGGCCGTGCCTTTAGAAGTTGGCCTTGGTCTTTATTTAAAACCCGCTTCAAAAATTAAAATCAGTGTACAGCTCCCTAAATTGAGAACTCCTGGACAAAGCATTTCTACTTGGCAGGTTATGGAAAAACTTCGCTTTATGATTCGTCCAGATCAATTTTTATCTCTGAAAGCTCTTAAGATTACATCTACAGTTATTAAATTTCTTGGAGAGCTAGAGACACGTGCTTCATCAGATCGAGCATTGGCTCGTCTTCAAGCTGCAGGAGGCATAAAATTATCTGGCTTTTCTGAGTTTTTGCAAATAAGAGGAGCCCATGCAGCTTGTTCAGGACCTACAAGACATGATTGGGACTCTTTTTTCCGAGATGCTAGAGGTGTGGATGAAATGAAACCTGGTGAGAGACCTGACACTATTTATTTGCAAGATCTTCCATCATCATGGTTTTCTGAATCAACAAAACCAGTTAAACCCAGTGAACGTCTTTTGCATAAAGCATTTTCTACATTTGGAAGGATACGTAGGCTTGAAATTCCTTCAAACCATAATTCTACAGAGGAACAAACATTCCGTAAAACTAGTTCTTTATATAAAGATTTAACTTTTCAAGTATATATACAATATGAAGAATATGTTGAGTTTGCAACTGCAATGGATTCACTTCGAGGGAAAAAACTTCTACATAAAGATCTATCAGATGGGAGAGTTTATGCTGCTGAAATCAAAGTAATACAATAAATCAAATTCAATTTAATTTTTATATAAAGTGTATGTTAAAGATATTTAAAAATTATGTAATTGTTATGTTTCTTGTTGTGACCTTAAAATTCAATTTAATGTTTATATATGATAAAGCATTGAGTGTCATTTAATTAGTTTTACTGTTACCTAATATAAATGCTTATTAGTACCTTGTATAATTGCTGAAGTTGGCCTTCCCTAGAACTTTTGCTGCAAGACTTCTAAAGCAGTATAGATATATTTTGAACAAAAAGTTTAATTGTGCCTTACTTCTTTGTCTAGGTCAGAACTGACATTCTTTCTTTAACCAAATAAATCTTGTTTATATACTCTGCTCAAAATTATTATTGGTTTATTTAACACAGCTATATCTTTTTAAAACAGTTTATTTGAAAAAAAAAAAAACTTTTCTAGACTTATAAGACCTTTAAAAAATATACTTGATAGGTTTTTTTTTTTTGTTGTTGTTGTTGTTTTTGTTTATATATAAAACTCAAAGTGTAAAATTTTTAATTTTTTTTTATTTGTCCAAGAATTAATTTAAAGGTTATTTGTGTGTTGTAAGATAGTGAAATAAAAGTTATAAATGGTCATTTTCAAAAAGGCTTTTAATTATGTTGTAACTTATGCCTCTTTAATTATGTTTTAGCTTATGCTTACAGGATATTAAGAAAATAAATCAGAAAGATTTTTAATTATATTAAGTAAAATACAAATTTGAAAAGTGCTTTAATAAGAAAATGTTTTAATCAGACATTTAAAATACAATTACAAATTTATTTTTTATTAATAACTTGTAAACATAGTTTTAACTTTGAAGCACAGTGCTGAAGATTTAACAAGATCAAGGATAACCAATAAAATTGTATTGTTTATGCGCAGAGGGAGATTTTACGAATATGGAATGTAATACTTAATGTACCCCTTAACTACCTCATTATTTCCTGACAAATCATTAAAATGAAAGTTACCATATAATTCTGAATATAAGCTGATCTATATATAAGCCAAGGGTACAGTTTTCCTTAAAAAATTTACCCAAAATTCAAAAACCATATATAAGCCAAAGTGAAAAAAAAACTATTTGTAGAATGTTCAAATATGTTGCCAAAAATATCACAAAGCAGGGAAAATATTTTCCAATCACATTTTAAATTAAAATGCTAGACCGACGCATCTCAAACTTTTTTCACCACAGCATCAAATATAAATATAGCAGAGGTAGAGGATTGGTCACACCTCAAAATAAATACAGGGCCATATCTTAGCACGTTTTGAAAGTGGCAAAGAAAAATAACTTACATTTTAGATTTTAATTAACTTCATGCGTGAGTAATTTCACAGTTTAAACTAACTTATCTAGATTGCTGCCGCAAAGCACAATTCAATAATCGTGGCACTAGACCATGTGAGATATGGTATTTTTACTTAGATGCTAACAATAAGTTTAATTCTGGTAACTCTATATAAAGGTAACTTTTTCGTAAATTTAAGCAGTATAAGCTAAGGGAAAAAAAAAGCTGTGTTTGGCAATCTATCGATTGCTTTCAGGTTATGTAGAATTGTGTTTATTAGAAGATTAGCCAATTATCTGCCATTATAGTACTCTTGTTTTGGAGTGATTATAATACAGATAAGAGTCCTATTAAATTTATATTTCAATTTTTATATTTTCTCATTTCAAAATATTATTGTGTTTTATTTACTTTTCACCATTATGCCTTTTCTTTTTTGTTCTTTACTGTTTTTTTTTTATTTTTATTTTTTACTGTTTTGCTAATTTTACCAATTTGGCGACTTTTTGTCGCCAACAACAAAAACATCACTAAGAATCACGTGTATCACATCTGTTCCATGGACTCATATCCCCCCCCACACACACACACACACTCACACTTTAGGTCTTTAAAAAGCCCCAAAAATTCTCAGCTTATACACAGAAATATACGATAGATTATTTTTTTTATATTATGTTACCTTTTAATATCTACAATTTCATCTTATGAAACCATACTTGTAAATGATTTTAAACTTTTGTAAATATGTTAGTATAAAAACAATAATCCTATAATTTTCCTGTTAAGTAACCATCTTATTTTTAGTTTTCTTGGTAGTCTATAATTTTATTTTATCAGTAACAAAATGTAGCTGTGATTTTAACTTTTAACAATACCTCTTTCAGGTAGATTTTGATAGAACTAATTATTTAAGTGAAAAAAACATTAAGAAACGTGCTTTGGAGGCTAAAAGACACTCAGCTCCTGATCCTGGCAACTTAGAAATGTAAGTGATGATGAATAGTTAATATTTAAATGTAATGCTATGACAGGCATTAATTAAATGTTTTTTCCAGATTGAATGATTCTTCAGCACATCTGAGTCAAAATATGAGCTTTAACTTGGAGCATCAGAAAACAATTATTTCTTCCCCTGGTGTGGCTGATCAAAATGCAAAACAAGAGGCAGTGTTACTTTTAAAAGAATTACTTCAAAGATCTGAGGTTTGTAATGATATACTAGATTTATGCTAATACTTTTAAGTGACTTGGTCATTATTGATTGGTTAAAAAGATATTTTTAAAAAAAGCAGTTTGGAATTTTATTTGTATTGAAACTTAAAGCTAAAATTTTAAGGAAATGTGAATTATATTTTATAAAAACTATAGGTGTAAAAGTCAATAATTTTATAACTTTTTTTATTAAAATTTAGTACTTCTTCTGATGTCTAAATTATTTATTAAAGATTTCTAGGCAAAGTATTCATTATTAAATGTTATATGAAATTATTGATTATTTTTTATTTATTATTATTGTGAATATTACATAATCAGGTATTAGTAGTATAGCGAGCAGACTAATTATGATGACATATTATTTAGGTTGGGGTGGTTTATAAGAGCACCAGCACTGCAATCTATGGTCTGTTGTACTGAAAGCCCCCCCCCCATTTCTCTGGGATTAAAGAATCCCAGCAGTAAGTAACAGAAAAAAACCAATAACTGAAATAAATTTAAGCAGCAATTTAACCAGGAGATTAGTTTACCCAAGGTTCAATGAGATGGTAACCAAGGTACTAAAAATGCTTAAACGAGTAATATTCACAGTCACTTAGAATATGTAATGCTCCTCTACTGCTTGACATCCTCTACAAATTGGGCAATGATGTTCATATGCCTTTTGAGACAGCAGTGACCAGTCCATACACCCTTAACTCATTCCTACTAAGCTTAAGTAGCTCCTTAGCCCTTAACCATGGAAGATTCTGGTTAAGTTCTTTAGCTTCCCTTTGATTATTAGTTTTAAGCCAAGCCTTATCGCCCTCAACCATTAAGAGCTCATTAACAGTTTTCCTGACTACATTATAAGAAAGACCGGGTGCAGGTTCCGGTTCAATAAAGGGCATCTCAGAACCAGGTTTCACAAGATTATCAGTAATTTCATTGGCAAAAATACTGCAATGCCCAGGTACCCCAAAAAGGATAGTCTTGTTAGCCATTGCTAAATAGCCAATAGTATTGTAACATTCCCATACTAACTTGAATGAGAAGCAATAGTTACATAAGGCTAAAAGTGCGGCCTGACTATCAGATTTTTATGGTTTTATTGGCAACCTTTTTAGCAAGGCAGTTACACAGGCCAGAATTGCTGCAATCTCGGCCTGAAAAACAGAAGCCAGTTTATACAGGGAGAAGAAGAGCTTGATTTTCCTGGTAGTATGAAAACCACCAGATCTAGTTCCAGATTATGTTTTTGAGCCATCCGTAAACCACACTTCATCAGCCCAGGCGAGTAATTTCTTTGGGTTTTTCCACTTGCATCCAGATGGGAAGACATTACTAAAGTTGACATTAAAATGAAAGAGCTGAAACATCCAGTCAGATCCCATCATTAAGAAAGGATGTTCAATAATCTTTGTGTTCAGTTTATACAAGGTGTACCAAGAAAAACTTTTCCAAAGCTTTAGAAAAGTGAACCTTCAGGAACAATTGCTTCTGTTTCAACCTGTTTCTGTAGAGGCAGCAACCCCCAAAGCAGATCAGCCAGTTTGAGGGGAAGTTGCCCTCAAACCACTGGTAATAGTGATTGTAGCCATTATTTGATGGCTAGCAAGTTCCTTTACCATTGTAACTTGACAGGCTTTGCCCTACCAGGTAATAGACCCACAAGTTACAATCGGAATGATTACCTTAATATAGATCCAGTGAGTTATCCTTGGTGATAAGCCCCAGTTAGAACCAATTACACATCTACAAGCCCAGAAGATTCTCTTAGCCTTGTTAGTGCACTGCTTAATATAACTATTTCAGGTCAAAGTCCTATCAAAGGTAATTCTAAGTACTTTACCTCATTATAATAAGTCAGCTCAGAATAAAATAATTTCATTACTGGCATATCTTTAATTCTTTTTCTGGTGTAAAGTATGAGATTCATCTTACCAGGATTAACTGTTATATTCACCTCTCTACACCACTTTTCAACTTTTTTTAAAGCAGTATTCATGAGGTTAGCAACAGTATTCTGAAATTTACCTCTTACTACCAAGTTGATGTCATCTGCATAACCAGTGCAGGTAAGACCAAGAAAATCAAGTCATTGAGTAACTCATCAACCACAAGGCTCCACAAAAGAGGTGATAAAACACCTTCCTATGGACAACCTTTGCAATTCGTTACCCTAACAGTATCACCCAACAGTGTTGCCTGAACCAGTCTAGTAGAAAGCAGACTGCTAATCTAGTTACACACCAATGGATTGATGTTCCTCCGAACTAATGCATTCAGAATGACATCAGTGGGTACCTTATCAAAAGCACCCTCACTGTCAAGAAAGGCAGTAAGTGCCATTTCTTTATCATTTACTGTTCCATCTAGAGTAGTTAATACTTCATATAGGGTAGTATCGGTGCATTTACCAGGCATTTGTGCAGCTGATGTTTAGAGAGAGGGAAGATACTTAGGATCTTATCTGTAATATACCATTCAATTAATTTCTCTAAAGTCTTTAAGAGAAAAGAAGTTAGGCCAATTGACCTAAAGGCCTTGGCATCATTATATGGCTTGGCTTAGGTATAAATATCACCTTGCAAGTATGCCAGGCAGTTGGAACATAACCATATACCAGGCAAGATCTATATATCCTGCTCAAAAAGGGTATAATGATGTCACTTCCTTTACAAAGTAGAACCGGGATGATTCCATCAATTCAGAGAGTTGAAAGATATAAAGGAATTGATTTTCACATAGATAACTATTTCCTTGACTAAAAACCAATTCTCCTTCTTACTTTATAGGAAGAAGTAAAGAATGTCAATTGGACAATCATCAATAATTTGAGCCTTGTGCAGGAATTTTAAACATTTCAGTTAAAGTATTGTGACCATTCTCAGTGTAGGTAATATCCTATTTTCTAATGGAACCTAATTGACATATATTGTCTTTATACAATATCTGTCAGTTTAGCAGTGCCAGAGTATCAATGTGTGCACAATACTCCTTCCATGAATCATATTTTGATTTCCTTGTTATACTCAGAGCAGTTCTGTAGGCCATCCACTCACCAGTCTTCTTAGCTCTATTAAAGAGCCTTCTTTAGTTCTTTCTAAGACTACAGAGATTTTTATTCCACGAAGGGACATGCCTTGGTAAACTTGTAGTGACTGCTCTGCAATTACACAGGCCTGCGATGAAAAAAATACAAGGAATGTGACAACTGAACTTAACGTATTTTTTAGTACGGATTTTGAAAAGAATCATTAAAAATGTCTATCACGTCACATTTTTTTGAAAAATTCAATTTTATGTGTTTTTTTATGAATATTTCTCACGTATTTTGCTCCTTCGTGTTTTGACATTTTACCATGGTGAAACCCTCAAAATACCCTTCTGTGGTAAACTACAAAAGCGCAGTTAGTATTTTAGGGCTTTTAAAGCTTCAATGTTGATCCAGATCACCGATTAGACAGATTCCTGGAAGCGCGCGAGCCTGGGAATGCGCAATGTCCCTCTTCATCATCACTCCCTCCCGTCGCAATCGCTGTCAACCTATAACGACGCTCGAATCCATATTAGTGACCTCATGTAAACACCAGTACTTACTCTGTGAAAATGGCTTCAAGTTCGAGAAGCTGGGAAAATATTCCTAATGACTTTTGCTACATTTGCAGCGAATATAATGTCATTAAAAATCTCAAGAGGAACATCACAGGGTACTTATTGCAGCTTTATTTTGCATATTTTGACATGAAACTTGGAGACCAAGACAAATCTTGGGCTCCTCATAAAGTTTGTGTGCAGTGTGTCAATGATTTAAGTTCATGATTCAAAGGAAAGAAGACTGCCTTACGATTTGGAATTCCAATGGAGGGAGCCAAAAAACCACTTTGATGACTGTTACTTTTGTTCTTGCCATACCCGTGGATATAATAGAAAAAATTTCAAGCTAATATCGTACCCTACAAACATTCCTTCGGCCATACGCCCCGTTCCTCATGGACCTGATGTGCTAGTGCCTTTGCCTCCGACAGAATTACCAGTTTTTTCTTCCAAATCTTCTGACTCCGAAGTTAAAGAATCCGATACAGAATATAACCCCTTTGAAGACGACTCCCCTAGGCTTTTCTCTCAGGTTGAACTTAATGATTTGACTAGAGATCAGGGTCTTTCTAAAGAGGCAGCTCAATTATTAGGCTCCAGATTGAAAGAAACAACTTATTGGCCAAAGGAACCACTTTTTATTGGTACAGGAATCTTGAAAAGGAATTTATTCAGTATTTTGATGAAGACGAGAACCTTGTTTATTGCTCAGATGTTCATGGATTGGTGAGAAAATTTAAGATTCCTCACAATAAAGATGAATGGAGACATTTTATAGATTCGTCAAAAAGGAGCCTTAAAGCCGTCCTACTTCATCAAGGAAACCAATGGGTGTCTGTGCCAGTTGAACACTAGGTGCATTTAAAAGAAAGGTATGAAAACCTAACTCTCGTTCACAACAAAATAAAATATGACAACCACGGCTGGATCATTTGTGGTGATTTAAAAATCATCACCATGCTTCTTGGTCAACCACACAGGTATACAAAATTTCCGTGTTTTATTTGTGAGTGGGACAGCCATGACAAAACACAACATTGGGTCAGAAAAGATTGGCCCAAAAGGCAGAATCTTGTGCCAGGCTCCAAAAATGTAATTCGAGAAAGCTTGGTTGATCCCAAAAAATATTATTACCCCCTGCACATAAAATTAGGTGTTATGAAGCAGTTTGTTAAGGCTCTTCCAAAAGATGGTGATTGCTTTAAATATATGTGCAAAAAGTTTCCTGGATTATCTGAAGCCAAATTGAAAGGGGGAGTCTTCGTAGGACCAGACATCCGAAAACTTATTAGGGATAACAAATTTGAGACATCTGTGACATTAAAGTTTTTTTTTTTTTTTTTTTTTTTTGTTTGGAACGCTACGATCTACTTTTTGCAACACGAGGGCTAATGAGACCGGGACCTACTGCTTAACGCCGATTCCGAACGGCTACGAACATCCATGCCATAGTGGGATTTAAACCCACGAACTCCGGTTCTGAAGGCCAGCACCCTAACCATTCGGCCCTCGTTCGGCATTAAAGGAAAGAGAAGCTTGGGTTGCCTTCAAAGATGTAGGAAAATTTCTGGGCAATCACAAAAATCCCAAATTTAAAACAATTGTTAGCAACATGCTAGACAAATTTCAAGTGGGCTGCTCCATGAGTGTAAAATTACATTTCCTCCAATCGCATTTGGACTTTTTCCCCGAAAATTTAGGATCCGTCAGCAAAGAACAGAGAGAAAGGTTCCACCAAGACATCAAGGATATGGAGAGAAAATATCAAGGTAGGTGGAATAGGAATATGCTTGCCGACTATTGTTGGATGTTAGCAAGAGATGAAGATAAGATTGAACATAAGAGAAGAACGTCAAAAAGAAATTTTAAAGGAAAAGAAATGTGCGTAACTAAATTTAAATGTCTTTGTTTCATATTGAGTTTCAAATATATTTCAAACTTACATTTATTTCATGTATAAACCTTAATAAAACGTAAAAACAGGTCATTAGGGTTTTTCTAGGAGTGTTTTTTTTATAAAATTAATGTAAAAATTTTAATAACAAGGGAACTTTTTTTCTCGCCCTAGTGCAGCTCATGCATTCAGGTTGCGATGGTTTTTATTCTTTATATACAAAATCTATACATTTTAATTACATTGTAATTGTATTAAACATTGTAATTGTTGTTTAAAAATTAATATGCCTCATCATAAACAGATTAAATAAACTCACATGAATGGATAAAACCCACTGTTTCCAGTCAGTACAAGCAAACAGTTCGAGAGCATTTTTTTCATATAGGACATTACCAGTAATATGTATATCAATTTTACAAAAAATCCTGACATGATGGAAAAAAAAATGGAGGTCATTTTCGAAATCAGCATACTAAATAACTTAAAAATAAGGAAAAACTTCTGTTGTATTTTTCAAAAATTTCAATTTCGCAGGCCTGTGTTATTCTTATAGGATTGAAGAATGAAGTGTTGAACAGTGTCAATGGCCAGTTCAATATCAGTAAAGGCATTCAAATTAACAGGGTTACCTGATAGGTGAATCTTTAAATCTTCTCAGTATGAATCCCACTTGGTTTTTCTAGTATTCTTTAACTCCTGCTGTGATGTTATTGCAGGGCCTGAAAGATTTATTTTGATTAGTTTATGATCAGATAGCATAACCTGGTCAGAGACATGCCGATTACCTATCAGGTTGGAGGCTCTATCATTACAAAAAGTAATGTCAGTGACTTCTTTCCTGTTCTTCGTAACAAAGGTAAGCTTATTGCCTAAGTTAAGAAAATTTAGATTATTACTTAACAAAAACATGAGAGTTCACTTCTTTTGTTGCAGTTGCTACTGCTACTAACTACGTGGTGTGCATTAGCATCACATTACACAATAAACCTCAAATTAGTTTTAGTTCATCTCTGCACAAAATTCCTAGCAAGAGGTGAAAGAGGAATTTCTTGCTCATAAGGAAGATATGCAGACATGAGACAGATATCTCTATCACATTGCATATCTTGATAGCAACATTATCTCCATCAAGATAATAAGCCATATATAGGGCTTTGATAATTTTATTAACAACAATACAGCCCCTTAGCTTGCTACAAAGAATAATTGCCACAATTACCAAAGCCAAAGATTTTACCCCTATTGATCCAGGGCTCTTGCACTAAGGCAATATCAATTCTATCCTCAGTTAGCTTCTTATTAAGTAAGGCTGATGTCAACTGGCTGTGATGAAGATTCATTTGCACTATTTTGATTAGACCATCCATTTTGGTGTTAAAAACAAAAAAGAGGCAAACATGCCAACACATTAATCCAAATGAGGCTTACCATCCTTCAGCGATAGGCTACCAGTTACAGTGCCACCAGATTCACTTCCAGATTCCCAAAAATCCAGTGAATTAGGGTAGAGAGTGAGCCACAAGAATCATCAGAAATGCTCCCCGGATGACTTGGGGAAGCATCACCAGAATCCTCACTTACCTTTAAAGAAGATCATTTGGCAGCAGCCCCAGTGTTCTTCCCACTTTCAGGATACCACTTTTCCAGAGGTATCCTGAGATACCTCCCTGAGAGTTTCCAAAGTAATATCCTTTTTTGAGGTCTCACTCAAAGTCCTCTCAATTTTGAAACCAAACCAAAGTTTATCCAGGTGAGCCCTTATCAGTCTTGGTGGTTGGGGCCTTGGGATCACATAGTATCTTTACAATGTTGCTACCATGTAATCCTGCAAAGAGCTCCATATTCTTTTTTTTCACCACTTGGGCCGAATCCCAATCAACCTCAAGGATCCATCATCCATAGATGCTGGCCACGACAGATCTGTGGAACACATACCACTCACCAGTACTCAGACAAGAGTTCAAGAGCTGAAGGAGACAAAACATCCTATCCAGGTCGGTAGTTTGGATGCCTCTTGTTTTGAAAACAATCTTTATCGGCTTGGGTAAACTTAAGATTGGAAGGAACTCAATCCCCATCTCAGTAAACTTTTCATGAGCAAAGAATTGCTTCAACTACTCAACCATCCTTGTATTTGCACAGTTGAGAATAAAGCACCTCCAATGAATCTGTAGGTCTAGATCTGGGGGGCCTTCATTTTCAGAAGCTTCCGGAAGATGTTGATGGCCTCAGTTGTGGATGAGGTTGATCTCGTTTACTGTCAGCTTTTGTGCTGTGTAGGATCTTTTCACCACAGACATTTTAACAAGTGTAATGGCCTGGTTTTAAGACTTTGGAGTGGCAACATCCATTCTCAGTCTCTTCACTAGTCCTTTAACATTTGATGGAGGGTTGTTGGTTTTCTCTCTACCCATTTTCCTGGTTGATTCAAGCCCCTTGTTGCCATAAGCTTTCTTCCTCAGCCTTGCTGCTTGGTAAGTGGAACACTTTGACCTTCCGGCTTTGATTTACTGTGGACCTTTGAAAAAGTATCTACAGAGATCTGAGAGGTTTTCGGGATTTCTCCTGTCCTGTGGGCTGCCCTGAAGTTACACCTGTAGGATCAGAAATGTTGGTATTTACAGCTCTAGATAAGAGACCCTGTTTGGATATAACAGCATATGTTTATACCTGTTTTTAAGTTGTTTGCCACCATTTTCTTTTATTCTTACCCATATAGTATGGAGAATCAGGAGTAAATTTCTGTCACCACCTATATGTACCCTTGTGCAGGTGAATGTTTAAAATACAATGTGACAGTCCACAGGGGGAACCATTAGCGACTACCTTTAACCCAGTTGCCATGTGTCACACGCATTCTCTTCAGCACAGTTACCACATCTTTGATTAAGGTTGCCTTTCTTTTATCGCCGAACGATGGCCGATTGGTTAGGGTGCTGGCCTTCGGTACCGGAGTACATGGGTTCGAATCCCGCTGCGAGCATGGATGTTTGTAGCCGTTTGGAATCGGCTTTAAGCTGTAGGTCCCTGTCTCATTAGCCCTCGTGTTGCAAAAAGTAGACCGTAGCACTCCAAACCAAACCAAAAAATCCTTTCTCTTATCCCAGTTGTTCTGTCCAGCAAACCAGACATTCTGGCAAAGGCCGTCATGCCCAGCACACTAGACAATCAGACATGGGAAGGCTATGCCCTGGACTTTAGACACCTTCCTCTTTTCACAACCAGGCTTTGAACTGGCTGAGGCAGAGTAGAGCAGACTCATTTATTCAACTAGTATTCTGGCACAAGTCTACATTTGTTCCAGGTACTACCATCTCATGGGCAATTAATCCCAGTATCCTTTCACCAGTCTTGGAAGCAAATGGCTACAGATACAGATGCAGAGTTCTAGTGATGTAGTACAAAAAGCAGGAGTTAATTGGATTTTTAATAAATTTTGTTATTGTTAATCAACCTCTCAACAGTTATTTCCATCTAACTACACTGATAACTCCTTAGTGGTGACCCAGATGTGATGGTAGTACCCAGAATGAGTGCAGATGCTTTCCAAATTACTTGTTGAATAAATGAATGGTGGTTAACTTGATTTTATGGCAGCTCAATTAGATTAGACAGATAGTGTAGTCTGCTCTCTACAGTTACTTCAATTAAGTCATCAGAGATTTTTCTTAAAGTTCACCAAGCTAAAAGTTTCTTTCTAGAGATTCATGGATTCATATTTGGCTTAGTTACTTTTACAGTTATATTCCCTGTTTACCATTTCAGGACTGGTGTATCATATGAGTCACTGATATTATCAGGGGAGAGTGAGCTCTGGGGGTACCCTGTAATTCCAGGGATTTTTTAATTGTCATTCCAGGTTTGGAAATTTCCACCATAGTAATTTGAATTTAAAGCAAAAAAAAAATTAATAAATTAAAAAGGATTCTCATCAAACTTTTGTTATTGCTTGTGTTTTGTGTTTCAGCTGCAGAGTGAGTATTCTACAGTAGTAAGTTTGGTCATTATGGAGGGTAAAAGAGAAGAGGTGATTTTTGAATCAGGATATTGAAGAAACTTCTTATTTAATTCTGTTTCAGGCATTTTTTGATTAGGAAACTTGAGTACTTGTTTATATTAATAAAAATTATTTAGTTTCTAGTGTATTTCATATTTAGGTCTTTGCATTATATAAATCAAAATAATATTTTTAATAGTTCCTTACTTTTCCTTTTTCTCTCTTTTATCTTCCTCTTTTTTTCCATTGTTTTTTTTCCCCAAATATTTTACATCTGTCTCTGGTTATAATTTGATCTAGCAATTAAAATCACATCTTGAAATTTACTAAAAATACATTCAACTTAATATTAGTAACATGCCATTATTTGTTATATCTAATTAACTTTTCTTAGTTCTGGATTTATGATAATGAATGATATAAATTTCAGGATTTTTTACTTACAGGCACACAATCACCCCTGATATATGCATCCACTTTATTAAAATTGTTAGCAATAAATAATAATAATTATCAATAGCATTGGATAAGCACTTTAATAACTTAAAAGAGTATTACTTTTTTTTAATCTAGGAAAAGAAAATCAGAAAATATCAAAAAATAGACTTAACATCTCTTAGTGATTCATATATGAGAGGCTAATCCTGAAAGGTTTGATTAATTAAAATAAATACTATAATAAGGACTATATTTACCTATTTAATGACCCTAGACATTTTCTTCTGAGCTTCCTGCCTCTGCTACAAGAAATAGAGCTCATAAAAAAATTTAAAACAAATAAAACAAAACTAAATAATGCGAAAACTAATATATATATATATATATATATATATATATATATATATATATATATATATATATATATATATATATATATATATATATATATATTAATAAAAATATTTAAAGAACAATAATAAATTTTAATTTTTCTAAAAAGGTTTGAACTGTTTGTTTATAAATTTATAAAAAAATTAAATTTACTTCATTAAATGTGTAACACAAGTAGGCATATATATGTGAATAACCATTATTTAAAAATTTGTTTTCTAGTTATTAATTCCTCAAAATCATTGATCATTTCTTTATAATTAGTATTGTTAATATATACATTTTGTTTGATGTATAAAACAGCTAAAAAATTTAATTTTGATTAACTGAGTTCTGTAAATAGTTTTTACATGTTTTAATACTGAGAACAACTTGTTACTACATGCATTTGATGTGCATTAATATTTCAATATTTGGAAATTTTGGTATTATTTTTCTGCTCAATTGTAATATTTCTATATTCAGACATGATGGTACTGTTTTAAAGACATAATCTTGTAGCCACATAAAAAGCAATAAATTTTTGTTTGTTTTATTATATACAGTTGTTTAACAGAAAAATAAGCTTTCAAAAATAGCAGTTTGACCAGGACTTTAAAAATATCGGGTCCTAGACATTTGTTTCATTTGTCTATGTAATGATCTAGCCTTGCCTATAATTTATAAATAATGATACTGACATGCTAAAATGTTTAAACAGCTTTAATACAATGCCTGTTTCATTTTAAAAGAATAGCAGTTTCACTATTCTATGTATTATTTTGGCCCTAAAATTTTTATTTTTATTAGCAAGTAAAAAGTTCTTGATTTTTATTTAGTTTACCAGGAAGCATTTTCAAAATGTATTCAGATTTTATTTCAAAAATTATAGTATAAACTCAAACATGACCATAATTTCTTGTTATTAATATTACCTTCTAATGTAGGTGAATGAAAGAAAAGCAGAAAAGGCTAAATTAACAAATGAAGCTGCCGTAATTGCAAAGAAAGAACAAGAGGAATTTCACCAAAGGGAGAAGAAGAATCATGAAAAATTAATACACCAAGAGCAAGTTTTAAAGGAAAAGCTTCTACGTAGTCTAAAAGCAAAAGAGCAACAGAGAACAGCCCAACTTCGGGAAAAATTGAGGAAAGAATTAGCTGGTCAGAAACTATTGAGTGTACTTGCTAATGTCAATTATCAAACTATAGATTCGAAACAGATAAGGTCATTGAAAAAATTCAGTTGACAGAATTGCTATTTATTGTATGTTAAACTGTAATTTATTCTTCAAGTAGTTGAAAATGTTACGAACTGTAAATAATGATGTTTATACAGAGCACATTATTGAATAGATTTATACACTATTTTGAAAAAGTTGAATTGTGATAACTGTACATACATTGGAATATTTTATATTTATGTATTTGTATTAAAATGTGTAAAAGGCTTTTGATTTTTTAATGGAAACTATTTTATTTACAGAAAAGAAAACTTAATTGCAGTCTAAAATATCCAATTTTTGCAAATAACCCTCAATGTGCTGCTGCAGATATAAAGATTATGAGGTGTTTTGGTGACATTCCCTACAATGTTTTGAGAAACAGTGGGAAATTATTCATAAGCTTAATACATAATATTCTTGTAATCTTACTGTTTTTGTTACAATTTTAAATTAAATTATCACAACTATGTACTATTACCAAAAGTTATTTTTAACCAGAAAGGAAAAAGAAATGAAATAGTTTAAGAAGACTCAATAAATTTAAAATTTATAGTAGTTTGTTTTTGCCTAATTCATATTAAATCATAAACAAAAAGCATAAAAATAGTTTAATCTTATCAGCTTAACATTTTTAAGAGTGAAATTGTGTTAAATCATTTTAAATCCTTCCATCACATAACAATAGTTATTGCTAAACTGCCTAATACAGCAAATATTCACTTCTCCAATGTTTACTTTAAATTATTCTGTTGTTGAGTTCTTTATTTACTAGATCAGTATTATTAAAAAATTTGCCATTATTAGGAATATTATTCAGAATGGTGTTAGTGAACAATAGCCAGTAGAAATTTAAATAATATTGTAACTAAAATTATTTTAATGCATTGAATTTTTGTATTTCTTAATCCATTTATGACCGATATTGAATGTCTTCCATTAGTGTGGAAAAATTAATATTTGTTGCATAGAAAGCATTCTAAAAAAGTTATTTCATCTTATTCATAAATCATTTGGCACTTCAAAAATAGAAAAGTAGGCAAATCCATAATTCTGTCGTTCAGAATTCATAAATCTTGGTATTTGTCTCAGAACATGATTATACCTACCTTCTAAACTTTAACAAATATTAAACCTTATTGTGTTTGTCCAGCAAACTTTTCACATGTAAAAAATATAAAGGTTTTCATATTAATGAGAAATTGCATCACATTTATGCCCTTAAACACCAGGCTGCGAATAACTCCTATAAATGTTATGTTCCAGTATAACAAAGCTTAAAGACAGGCAAAAATAAAGTAAAATTTAAACCACTTGTTTTTTGATTGTAATTTTCGGTGGGTAAGGTGCATAATAACTGATCTAATAAATGAATTTATTTATAAGGCAGCTCCTGGTGGGGTTCCCCAAGAGCAGGGCACTGTAATCTGAGATCTGTTCTCAATAACTGACCAAAAAAAAATGAAAATACATCAAATAAGCTAGCCTATTATATGTGCTGCATTCATTATAATTGATTTTTAAAAATAAAAGTTGATTAGATCATAGGGTCATCAACATTTTAAAAAAAATTAAGCAATTACTTTTGCATGAAGGTGAATTTTAATTGTTGACAATGATAATTCCATTTCTCTCTGAAAAGTTCTAAAAAGTGAGGAAATTTGTTTGCTGTAGGATGGAAATGGCTGATTAGCTGTGGATGTTCAAACATAGAAGCTAAAAATAAAATATAACTTACAGTTCTTGGGTACAACAAATTTATTAATAAAAAAAAAATGTGAGTTGAAAAATAGTTCTTAAACCAGTGGCAAGCTTGTCTACAAAATTTAGTGGTCTCTGTACACCATTGCCTCAGTTGAATCTGGCAATTTATCTAGGAATAGCATACAGATTCCACAAGGCATGATACAGTAGGTTGATACTGTATGGCACATTATTAAGTTAGCCATATAAATTGGGTAATAGAGACACATGAAAAACAATTCTTTTTTATTGGTAACAGTAAAAATTAAGGTTCTTCTGATACACCACAGACATTAAATTTCAACTTTTATACTAAAATAAGCTGTGGTATATACTCAAAATTACAGTAGAACTTTATAGTTTTGATAATGCTGTGCATAGATTATATTTACACATTCATAGATTATGTTTGCACATTCATCTTCATATATTATATTAGATTCTTTAATAATCATATAAAGTATTTAATTATTTTGTGTTTTCTTCTGAAAGTTCATAAGAATAGCACAATTTTCATGTTTGAAAAGGAAATTATTACTGTCTAAATATGTCATTTGCAAAATTATAATATATAAGTGCCTTTGCAAAATTATACTTAATTTTATCATAGATATAAATGCTTCACTATGATTATTTAAAATAATGTTTCATAATGATAAAAAATTAAATATTTTCAAAAATTTTACAGTTGAAAAAACTTTATGGGAAAAATTAGTGTATTTAAAAAAAAAATGTTATTAAAAGTAAATTACATGATATAACTTACAGAATTAAGTAAATTTTTAAAGTATTTAATAAATAAAAACTTAGCTACAAATAGAAAATAGTATACAAATGTTTTGTCAAATCTTATTTATTCAGAAATAAAATCTGAATAATATTCTTGTAGCAACAATTATTTTAAGTATTCTTATAATTTGATATAAATATTTTACTAATATTTTTAGTCACCTTTTAGAAATGAACAAATTATATTTAAAAATAATTCTGATATATAATTATTTTAAGTAAAAAAAAAAAAAAATGTGCTTTTGCTCTAAATTTTGCTTTTTATGAGGGAAAATATTATCCTGTAGCCAATGAAAGTTTTAACCTTTTTTTGTGTGTGTATGGATGTGTATATAACAGGGGCAGAACCAATAAATAAACTGTTATGTGTGAAAAAAATTAATAAAACTACAAGTACTGCTATTTATGCACATTACTATTATGTACTCTACCATAAAGGATTTTATTGTATTAAACAAACACTCAATATATGTAGATATACAGAGTTTCATAAACTTTGTGTACAAACTTGAAGGGAAGGTAGGAAGCATCATTAGGAATTAGAATCACATAGCAAAGAATGAGCAAAACCAGATAGCAGACACTGTACACAACTTCTCAAGGTCAGTACCTGTGATGTAACATAGTGTGAAACCAGCAAAATAAGTAATTAAACTTTGCCTTTAAGTTAGATTTAACGAAAGTATGAGAAAACTAAATATATACAGAGATTTATTATGTTTACAACAATGAACAGAATAGGCCTATAGCAGGAGTTTTGACTGTTCTACAATAGATATATATATAATATATATATATTAGTGGCTAACAAGCAGTTTGTACTAATAATAAGAGTTTAACTCTGTAATGCCTTGCGTGTCCCCCGCTGCACTTTCAGATGTCCTAGTTTCTATACCTGCTCGCCTATGGTTACTGGAGCAGGTATCTTGGGTTTGATTAAAGCCTATATTGTCGACAAATTAAGCACAGCAGCTACAAAACTCTGGATTAAACAATTATTACTAAGAAGATTTGTTAAAACATATGTACACTCTAAATCATACTCAAAACAGGGCTGAAATAAGACTGAGAAAAAAAACAAATGGTGCCGAGCTGAAACACCTCTCTTGGTCTCAGCTCCTTTCACAAGAAAATGTCCATTCTCTGTCGATCCGAGAAGCATCTCCTCACTCCTCTTCGCGAGGGCTAGAGTGGAATCCCCCCCTCCTTCAAGCTTTCGCCTCCACGGAAAAATGTCCTTCTCCGCAGCTGGCTTGGGCAGGGGTTGCATCCATCGTCCCCTCCTTTTGAACCTCCCTGGAACAGGGCTTGCCCACCCTCTCTCGGGGTGTCCGTCTTCGGCCGCCGAAAAAAAGAAGCCCATGTAACACCAACTCAAGTCTTTAGTCTAGTATTACAAACTCCAAAGTAACATCTCCATGGACTTCACATCTAAAGAAAACTCAGTTCTTTCTCCTACTCCTACTCCTCTAGAAGCACTCCCCAAATCACTTGGTTTGTCCTCTCTGCATTTTTTTTTTCTGTGAATCCCATAAAGACCACTGTTTAAGACATACCAGTAACTTTTGAAATGAATCTGGTGACACAAATCAACACTGATGTAGCTATGACTTATGACAGATATCTTGAAACACGTTCGCCATTTGATATCATGAAAGTGTCATGCAAGCGTTAATGTCAGTAGCTATAATTTCTAACACCTGTGATGATTTTACATAATTTTGTACTATTTTGTTGTCCAATAAAGTTTTTTATACATGTTTCTAATATTTTTCTGTATTTTATCTCTATTTATCATGACCAGGTAGTGTTTACTCCCATGCTTTCCTGTATGATTCTGATTCCTAAAGGTGTTCTGTACCTCTTTGTTTGTATATAAAATTTTTGGGACACCCAGAATATCTATGTGTTCTTAGGTATGTATCCTTATTGTTAACAACCTCTATTAACGCTGATGGAATGAAAGAAAGGGATTTAATAATGTAACTTTTGTTCTCGAGAGAACAAGTATGAGCTTGGTTATTAATTAAAATTTTGCTGTTATTATGATCTGTTAAGATTAAAAAGACAGGATAGACCCCAAAATCTCCAACTTGCCTTCAATCCTGTAACTAATGCCTTAAACTTTTTGAAAGTCCCTTTTTCCCGATTCTACATTAAGCAGTCAAATGCTGTTATAATGAATCTTTTTACTGGCACAAGTTGAACTCCTATTTAATGAATATTTGAAATGTTTATAATGAATTCCTGAGAAAATGTAAGTATTGTGAAATAAATCAGAAATATATACTGGTAGAAAGCTGTGAGAGGTAGAGTGACTGTTCTTGTGTGCAATCATTAATGGATTTGAAACCAGAAAAATAACTATAATAGGTACTTATGAAAATCTGAAATGTTTGAAGAATGTTACAAAGCTTATCAAAGTGTTTGGATAACTTCTGATTTGTTTCATAAATAGGGACAGTAATTTGGTGAAAATGAAGTATAATGTTGGATTCTTGTTAAACAATTATACTGCAAACTCTTAATTTAAAAAATTAAAGTTCATTAAGTTTATTTTTTGTGTTTTAATTTAACTTCTATGCCATAACTGATATATCAGGGTGTTATTTACAACCAAAATCTCATAAAAGAAGGTAATTATTTTGCTTGTGTAGGAAAGTTGAAAAGCAAAGTAGTAAAAATCTTGATTTTTATTTTGAATCATATCAATGAAATTTTTTTTTAATACAAATTTTTTTTCTTCAGGAATTAAACGTTACAAATGAAAATATTTAAATTATAATTACATTTATCAGGATTATTGAATAAGTTTTCATTATCCTATTTATTTTCTTATTTATTATGTGTACAATATGAGAAATTATGTATAAAATGTATGATGTATGATTTTTTATCCCACCTAGACTTCCTTCCAACAAATTCTTATAAATTGTTCACATTTTCTTATGTATCAGAGCAGTTTTTAAATTAACATAAAAACAAATAATATAAGTAAAAATACATTTATTCTGATTTTATCACACAAAAAACAATTATGAAACAAATCAATAAATAAAATAATTATGAAACATCATCAAATATATTACAACCCCCTCCCCTTCCTTAAACTATTTAAATGAAGAGTATTAAAAAATAAATAAATAAATATAAAATAACCAATACCAATAAGAAAATTTAAATTGAAGATTCAAAAATTATAATTAATCTTTATTTAGTCTTTTAAAATAAAACATAAGCTTGGGTGTTCTTTAATTTCCTAGTCCTTTTCTATGAGCATTGATTGAACTAAACTAAAAGTGCTCAGAGAAAGGGGAGAGTTGTTCTGAGAGGTTGATTGTGTCTCAGGGAATAAACTACCTTTGCAACTGTTGCATTTTTATTGCCTGAAAACCGAGTGAACAAATCTAGCTGTTGCTAACAAAGTTTTATTTTTAAACACTGCCTCTGGTTTGGTTTTGGAGTGCTATGGTTTAATTTTTGTTACACAAGGGCTAATAAAATTGCGAACTTCGAACGACTATGAATATTCATGCCACAAGGAGATTCGAGCCCATGAGCTCTAATCAAAAAGAAGCACCCTACCCATTCGGCTATGGTTCGGCAGCTTACTCTGAATACCATCCGTTTGAGTGGGTGTGGTTATACCCTCTCCTCTCCATGTGTTTTATGCTATTCCGCTGGAGAGAAAGGTAGCAAGAACTGGTGGCAAAATTTTGATTACAGTGTGAAGATGGAAACAAATATTTAGAAGGTGAGAACGCACTCGTTGACCTGAAGCAATTTAACCAAAGTATATGTATTTTATATAGCGCGGAATTGGTAGGAAGATTATTCATGGGTAAAATCAAGCAAGTATCTGAAAGAACTGTTACCCTACATATACGCTCAAGCAAGACGCTAATTGGAAAATCTGGGAAGAAAACTAAAACCTGTAATCTATCTTTATTAGCGATTTAAGTATTCCAGAATTATAGCTGGATATAGTAGCGATTTCTCAGAGAATTACATCCAGACATATACGTCCCGTGACCAACCTCTTTTGTGTCAGGGATACGCATCACCTGTCACCAAAGATGTTCACCGGCAAGATATACTAGTGTTCAAACTTAAGACAATTTGCATATTTTGTCGAATTTCATGAGATAAATTGAATGAAATGTAAACTACTGCTTCAAAACGAATATAAAAATCTTCTGTATCGAATACGTGAGGGTATACATATGTGTGGGAAGAGATAGTAGAAGATTTGGGAGAGTCCCACGGGGTCACTTCATCACTCCCCCCTGAAAATTTAGGTACATCCCCAAATTTATCGATTTTCTGTTTCTTTTTATATGTTTAAGATATTTCTCTTTTTAAAATATTTTACTTTCTACACGTTTTACGAAATTATTGCCATCTGGAAGTAAAACTCTATTCTGTTCGCAAATGTTCTACACTGAAAAAAAAAATCATACATGACATTAAAATTTTATAAATCTGGTTAAAAGAACAAGAATAACAAATTTATGCTATTCCTGTTCGTAGATATTTAAAGACGATTCTAAGCAGTAATTTCCGGTTTAATTGGTTTTCGTACATAGATAAAAAAAAATGTTTATTGGAGGGCTCTAAACCAAATCAACCAACCAACCAACACCTTAACTCTTTCTGTGAAATTGTATTTTGGCTGGAATTCAGATGCGTGAGCATTGATAAAGAAAAAATAGTCTTATTCCTGTATGCTTATTTCCGATCTCATATTACGAAGTTTGTCTGATCTATTTGGATCTGGAGTTCGGGGCCTTTTGGACCTGGTGTTGAAAACCAGGGGTATAAATAACAGCAACAACTACTGTAGCTTCATGTATACCCAGACTCCAAAGAAAGATGCAAATACCATGGAAACCCTCTATTCCACTGGCCACCGTCTAGCCACTGGTCTTCCCAGATGGACGCCAATTCCTCTGCTATTGGCTGAAGTTCACCAAAATAGCATTATGTGCAGTACCCGCCATCTCACTAAATGCTTTTTCCTCAAACATCTGGCGCTACGTACAAAATCTCTGTTATATGATAACCTCCATAAGAGCACCTTAGGAAATGTACCCAATAACCCAAAAGTTCTCCAAGACATGAACGAGACCCTGGAAGAGTATCACCTGAGGTCAACCTACTTCTTGGATCCAGGCAGGAACCTTTGTTATATTCAAATGGAGATTATTACTGAGGGCCTTGCTTTTCAAAATAAAAGTCTCTCAAATGCAACTGTCGTATCCTTATGGACGGAGTTTATCAATAATTATCAGCTTGAGTGCATTTTAATTGCTACTGACGCCTCCAAGGATGAGGATAAAGTGTCCATTACGGCCTAAAATTACTCATCTAACTCTGGAAGAGCCATGCTGTACCACCAGATAAACTCGATCTTTACCGGAGGCTCTTGCCATCATTCTGGCTTTCGATACATTCTGCCAGTAGAATGATCACTTCTTAATTATATCTGATAGTCTTTCCGTCCTCTTAACTCCTCAATCTGCTCATCCTAAGTCCCCTGTGGTCATCCTTCTGTTGCAAAGTAAAATTAGCCAAGTAATTGGAAAAATCAAATCTGGTCAAAGACTGGTCTGGACCCCTGGGCATCGGGAAATTCATCCAAATGAGAAGGCTGATGAGTTGTGCAAACAAGGCCCTTATAGTACTCAACATCTTAATGTGGTGAGCCCAGAGGACTCTATAAGTAGATTAAAAATGATATGTACACAGCGAGTGAGAATGAGTGGGATAAGAGCATCTACCGCCAAATATATGGAGAGAGTAATCTTCTTAATCAAATGCACCTTAAATGGATATTCCACCGCCGTCTTGGTTACTCGGTGGCGTACTAAGACAATTCAATGCAAATATATATGACACAAGTTGAATATTCTAAAGAGACAATATTAACTCATAACATTAAGGCGAAACTCCTTCATACAAAACATCTTTATTCTTAAAGCCAATACATTACAACCGCAGACGATTTATATATCGTCTGTAATTACAACTGTTGCCATACAATATATTATAGTATATACTCTACATGACATTATCTTAGTTAAATGTTTCCCGTGAGGGGTTTGTCGCCTTTTGGTTTTAATAGAGAATAAAGTGCATGTTTGTAAACAAATACGAGTGCTGACTACAACTCCACTTTTCGTTGGTAAAATGCTGCTTGTTTTCATTGCATCTTATTAGTTTTGACGTGGATCACGCATACAACAAAACTAAATTTTATGTAAGGGAAGGGGAAGGAAACATCAGAAACTAGACAATTCATTCAAGATAGATTTTTTCACTTACAAAATTATATTTTTTTAATAAAGTCAAATACTTTACACAGTACTATTAAGTATCATAATCAAAGTATAATTACTTTGATTATGTTAACAGGCACCAATAAACTATTACATAAATAAGAATCTCATAAAAATGTGCAAAACCTGATCATTTAAAGGACAAAAAAATAATTATATTTATAGGTACAGTACTTCTCACAAAAGCATAGAAAATACATTAGAAATATAAAAAAAATCTAGTAATAATAAAAAAATTCTTATAGCATAATAATTTTACAAAATCTATTACATTACAGTAAGGTTAACGTTTTATTACCATTCTGAAAATGTTTGCAAATTCTCGAAGAAGAATTTGGAATCCACTCTTGCCTTTTCAAAGCTTTTATTCAGAGCATTCGTAATGGAGAATCTTTAGGAAAGCTATAAAATCCAGTATTTTCACTTTTTTTGAAATGCTTAGTACAGCCATACGTTCAACTGCTTGTTACCATTTTCAGATAATCGACAAAATTAAAATCCAATAACAAGTACGATCCGTAGGAAACTCAAATGTTTTGCAAACGAGGAAGTGGAGCTACCATTTTTGCTGCCCTTGACGTCATGCGCACATTCTCCACATCTCATATCTGCGTTTGTTTTATCATACTAGAGTATAGCCTCTCTGGTTTAGTCTGTAGAAATAAAGCCAGCCACGGGGCTATAGCATATATCTCACAAATAGCATTAATCATAATAAATAACAACAGCAATCTGTGTTTCACTGTGATGTAGTAGTTAGTGATCACAGAAGCTATTATTATTGTTTACTTTAACAAAATAAAAAATTTCTCCTAGAATGGACGAGTCGTTTCAAATCCAATGTGATATAGATATTAAATCCGAACCTTATGATTACATTGAAGTTGAAAATAATGAAACTTCATCAGAAACTTTAACTGAACCCAGCACATCTAATACAGTGTGTAATGATGAAAGCACTCTTCCCTATGATCATTGTGAAAATGATGCGATCAAAGAAGAAGTGTTAGAGAGTCCTCCGGATCTGAATTATGATGAAATAGGAGAATTTTGTTTTGAATCTGATCATGTAGCCCTGAAGTCAAATTCTGATTACAAAAATCTGTTAGAGGTATGATTAGAAAGTTTTATATATATACACACATGCGCGCTCATATGATGGATGTGTATATATATATATATATATATATATATATATATATATATATATATATGTTTGTCATTTTTAATGTATTAAATGTATATCTTTCAAAAAATGCTACAGGATTTTGGATTTTATATAATTGATTTCCTTTACTGTGTACTCAGTTCTACACATGAAATGTTTGTTAATAAAATGTTTACCATTTGTAATGTATTTATGATTACTCATCTTGTTTAAAAGATCTTAAAATACTTTAATTGTGTATTTCCTACTCAGTTTGCATACTGTAATGATTTCAAGTAAAACATGTTACACACACTCATACATACATACATATATATATATATATATATATGTAATATATCAAAATTATTTAACTTTAATATTTCTTCAAAAACCTCTTCTCTCCCATTTTAATTCATCTAAATATCTTTATCAGCCTCTAAATGGTTTAATCAACGAAGTATTTTCCACTTAACATTCCTTTCTGTCATAAAACTGTAAACTTTCTGTCTATACAGCAATTTCCCAGGTGTTGGCGGAACATGTTTTCGCGTTTTGCTGATATTGCAGTCAATTCGCTTAGTAAGTTGTTTTTGTTGTGGGAAAATTCTTGTTGTCAGCGTTCTTGGATGTACTTGTGTGAGAGCAGAGTGAACTCTGGCTTTTGATTGTGTATTGTCCAGAAGGACAGACGTGTCGTGTTGCCTCTCTGAAATAAAGTTTTAAATTAGATTTCTGAGTTCTCTTGAATATGAGACCCGACTGCATCTTTGTACTTTATGAATGCTAGCTGTTGAACTTTCTCCTTGTGAAGGAGTTTTATAAAAAATGGATTACATTTTAAGCCGACAGGATTCGAACCTGTGCGGGGAAACCCCAATGGATTTCGAGTCCATTACTATGGCAGAGAACTTTTTCTTGATGGAATTTACTTCGTGAACTTTTGCAAACTTTGTTTTTACATCTGTGGATAATGTTTTAGAATTACGGTGAAACGACAATGGATTTCGAGTCCATACGGTTAAAGTCTTTCGAAGTTTTAGTGACTGTGAATATCGAAAATAACATCAGTATTTCCTACCAAGATAACTCAGACCTGTACTACCTTTGATAAACATCAAGACCATGGCAGCCTACCGTCGACTGCAGAGAGAGTTACAAGAACTGCAAAAAGTCAATTTGATTTGTTTTTGTGGCCACCGCATCCAGTTCCCTACAATGCGCGTTCCGCATCGAGATCGCCGAGTTCGTGCCGTGTTCCGTTTCAAGCCTCCAAACGAACTTTTCGGACAAGGATATATCAACCCACTGTTTTCCAGGACATGCTTCAAAATTAAAATTCTTATTCTCGGTAAAATTTTCAGTGACATTTAAAAATAATGTTTGGAAAATTTGAAAATTTAAAAGTTATTAAAGTACAAGCTGGATAAAATATGCAATTTTATTGGATAGGAAAAACTACTGCTTGCACTAATTCTCGTCATTGAAGGTAAAATTTTGAAATTAAAATTTAATTGTATTTCTAGAACTTATAGTTCGAAATTTCTGTTTTTTTAAAAATATCAATATTTGTTTAAATGAATAATATTTCTAGATATGTAATAATTCTTAAAAAGATGTTTATGATTGTTTCTCCCATTTGATTGATAATGCTAAAGAAGTGATTTAAGAATTATTTTGTTTATTTTTATGTTAACAGTGTAAAAATTTAATAATTTTTGTTTATTTTGCTGTGCAAATTATGCGTAAACAAGAATCAAGAAACTTAATTTTGTGAACAATCAAACAGCAGGACTTTCAATTATTTTTTCTATTTACCGTTTCTAAGAGAAATGGTTTTAATAATTATTGGTTGCATTTGATTTTAAAATTCATGTTGAAATTCAATGAAAATTTTGAAAAATATTTAAATTAGAAATTGATATTTATATTGTATTAGTGATTTACGATGTTCGGTGGTTTCATTTAAAAATTTTGTTTACATAAAATATTCTAAAATATAATAACATTTTTATTTTTAAATGTGGTTTGAAAATGTTGTGTGTTAACTCCCAGGTTAATTTAATAATTTGGTTAGGAATTTAAAATTTTGATTTTAGGTGAATTTAAATAGTATTTTGTGATGTGTGATTTTTTAAGAACGAAGTAAATAAAGTTATTAAAATTCGATAGCACGAGAGAGTGAAAAACTTTCAGTCCAACGAATGGAGTGTCTGTGACCTTGGTCAATAGAGACATTGGAAAGCGAAAAAACACTTGAACATTGAAAATTTTGATTGTGACCTCTAAATTATCATGACGTGGCAGTTTCGGTTCGACCTGAATTACAGGAGTTTTTAAAAGGCTTTCATGTGATGTTGGGACGTAAAATGTAAGAGTTGTTTTGACTGTACAATTGCGAACGGGATTTATACAGTAGTAAACAGATGTGTCGACACTCGTGAGTTGAAGTGTTGTTTTGTTACTTTTGTTGAGTGTGTTTTGGGATTACAGGTTTGATTTGAAGGACTGCTCTGATGATTACGAACTTGACGATTCTAGATATCTGTGTTTTTTATATTTTATTATAATATTCACTTTTTATATTTAGCCAATTTGCAATTCATCGTTTTTGAGTTTTGCTTTTTACTAATTGCAGTGAATCTAAAAAATTATTTGATTTAAAGTGTTCAAGTATTTTATATTTTTACATTTTTATATTCGTAGTTTCTCATAATAACTATAAATGTATTTTTTATTCTTTGAATTCATGGTGCGTTATTTCAAAAATAGTAAGTGAATGTTTACAATACAAGGAATATCTAATTTGATTAATTAGGAGAATTTTCATAGAATAGGTAATGTTTTCATTTTAAGTATGAAAATTTGATTGAAATTTAAGAGATAATGCAGTTTTTACGTCTAAATTCCTAATGTGAAGTAAATACAGGATAGTTAAAACTTACAAATGAACAATGTTTCGAAGAGTAGTTCAGTTTGATTTTCAGTGTGGAATTAAAAATTTTTCTAATATTTAACTCCGGAGAGGCCTCTGCAAAGTCAATGGATAGCTTAGGCGAGTCCTTTGTCGTTTTTGCTCTTAAGCTTTCTCTAGGTCATGAACGGTCATTCCGTCATCGCCTTCGAGGCAAGCCCCTTCCACTCTCCGAGATCTTTTTGAAGTTCAATCTGATTATTGTGTTTCGGTTTTTTCACACTGAAGATGAGTAACGTTTGTAGCTGATCACGATGTGGGAAACTGTTACCCGCATACCTCTGATCTTTGGTAGAGAATAAAGAAATAAAAGGTTTCAAAATGTTGTTCACAAATGTCATAACGTTGGAGAGCCCTGTCATAAAAGCAATAGGTAGTCGCCTTCCACTGAGGGATGAACCTTTTGTCGTTTTGTGTGAGCACCCTCGGGGTCACTAACAATTTTCACGTTGGTCACCACAGAGGACAGCCATTTTCCTTCTCCAAAGTTTATTTCAGTAAAATTTTAATAAAGCATAATTTGAACATTTTGAGTTAAGTTTTGCTTAGGAAAAATATTGAATTTCATAATGATAAACTTTCTTAAATACATGTTTACTGTAAACCTTCATTTGCGTGTATTATTTCTTTTCTCTTATATTCACTGTATAATATCTTTCATTATTTAGTTGTTTATATATTAATTCTGTATAGAGATTTTGTGATGGTGCAGGAGAGTCAGAGGAACGGTATAACTTGATAGATTTAAATTTTGATGTGATGGTGTGTAATTACTTATGATGAGTTACAGACCAAGCTTCTGACTCTGTAACCCTGATGTCTCCAATTCTGACACACTAGAAAGACAGTTCTGACTCTTCTACACTAAATTTATTCGTTTAATGTTACAATTTCTTGTAAAAAATTTTAATAATCATATATTTGTACTATTATAAGTTGTGAAAATGTCACCCATCAGCGAGACGATTTTCTCTTTTTTCGGGGGGGATCTGTAATATATCAAAATTATTTAACTTTAATATTTCTTCAAAAACCTCTTCTCTCCCATTTTAATTCATCTAAATATCTTTATCAGCCTCTAAATGGTTTAATCAACGAAGTATTTTCCACTTAACATTCCTTTCTGTCATAAAACTGTAAACTTTCTGTCTATACAGCAATTTCCCAGGTGTTGGCGGAACATGTTTTCGCGTTTTGCTGATATTGCAGTCAATTCGCTTAGTAAGTTGTTTTTGTTGTGGGAAAATTCTTGTTGTCAGCGTTCTTGGATGTACTTGTGTGAGAGCAGAGTGAACTCTGTGGCTTTTGATTGTGTATTGTCCAGAAGGACAGACGTGTCGTGTTGCCGCTCTGAAATAAAGTTTTAAATTAGATTTCTGAGTTCTCTTGAATATGAGACCCGACTGCATCTTTGTACTTTATGAATGCTAGCTGTTGAACTTTCTCCTTGTGAAGGAGTTTTATAAAAAATGGATTACATATATATATATATATATATATATATATACATATATATGACATGCTTGAGTGGTTAAGGCATGGAAGACACATTTCATTTCATATAAAAAACTTCTTTATTATAATCCTTCTGTCCATGGATATGCCATTTAGATATCCTTTGATCTCATAATTTGCTACGACAAGTGTAGAGGATGTTATCAGCCCTAGTTCCCACTCAGAACTGTATTTTTTGGTATTGCTACCTAAGAAAAATTCCTATGCATCAGCTCTTTTACTTTGTCTACTTGAGGGTGTATCTCTCTCCTATTACATTGTTGTTAATGAGTTCTAATTATTTTTAATTATAACTCGCTTAATTCTTAACTCCCATTTTTAAACCTGACATATATATATATATATATATATATATATATATATATATATATATATATACAGTGTCCAAACTGAACTGTCTGCAACCTGAGTCCCTGGGACCTACCATTGAGAAATATGTTGTACTACAGCATAAAAATAAATAAATAAAATTGAGAAATTTTGCCAAAATTGTGTCTTGTTAATACAAATTTGTGTAAAAAAACCTGCTATAGCTGTAAACACAAATCTTGTGTATTGTGTGTAGAATTTGATTCTTTTTAATGTACTAAAATAACAAGATATTTAGAAATAATTTGTTAAATAACAAGTTGCTTGGTTTACCATATATATAATATCAAGCTTTTTGTATGCAGAATAAGCTAATATATAAATGTTTTTTTAAATTATAGGCTCTTTTCATTCTTGAAGCTCAACGAGCTCAAGCCATTAAAGATTTGGATCAATTATATGAGTTACAAGAAAAAGCTTTAGCTGATCCTATTGTATTTGTAGAAAAACTTCAAAACAGGAAAGTAAATTTTCCTACACAAATGAGAGTACATCAGTTACCAACCATTGATTGGAGTAAATATGCTCTAAGTAGTAATGCCTCTTCATTTGGGCGAAGACAGCTAACACGGTTATCAACAAAAGTTACTCAAGATTGTGGAAAGCTTGGTTTGTATTTTATTTTTAAAAATTTATAATGTGCTATATTTCTTTGATCATGAAAAGGTAGATATTTATATGTGACGTCTTAATTTTCTCTAGTATCCATCAATTTCAAAATTTCATTATTTAAAAATTAAGCTAATACATGGTTTTTTGACAAGATGTTAAACCATTTTAATTAAATACCAGAATCACTATAAAATATTTCTATAAAACTTATAGTAAAAGGAAATGTATTCTATTTAATTTAAATTAGCATTAATATTAATAATCTAATTATTAATTTATAATATTAGTTTAAAAGGAGGTTTTAGAGTATATCTATTTCACCCTGAAAAATGAAACTTTACTTCCATTTCGTTTTTGATAAAATAATCTTGTGTTAGTTTAAATTAGTTACATTTATCAAAGTGTATGAATAAAATCATAGCTTGTAATGATTAAAACATACAGGTAATTACTTATAGATTATTTTTAAGAGGGGGAAGGGCAAGGGGATGAACCAGCAAAAATGATTAAGTTTTAAAGTTCAAATGGTTTATATGTCTGCATTCTTGGCAAAAATTTATTAAAGTGTATTGTGTTTTATTTATTAAAAAAAACTGTTTAAACAAGATGTTCGGTACTTATCGACGTTCCCCTCACCCCTTAAGCACAATGGTTGTGTCCAGCGCATCCCTTTCCTCTCTTTTGTATTTTTAGATTTGAGTACACCCCGATGGCAGTTAAGTGCAGTAAAATTCATTATTTCAATTCTATCTCTCCGGCTCGATGGACCAAATGTTGAGGACGATAATAAAGTGGACTGTATTTAAAAAACTTAACAAAAACTTTAATTAAGAAAAATATGACTGGGTCATACAAGAGCATGGGCTCTGACAAAAAAAAATAAATATCAGGGGATATATAAGAGCAATGGGCTCTAAGGAAGCAATCTCATGGGAGACGCGGACAACGGTTCGACCTTCCTAGACAGGATCCGAATGCTCAACTCTGGTTAAAATACAAAAGAGAGGAAAGGGATGCGCTGGACACAACCATTGCGCTTAAGGGGTGGGGGGAATGTCGATAAGTATCAAACACAAACTTTAATTTTATTTTTACACTGATTAAAATGAATGTTACAGCTACTTTTATAAATTGGAAATAACTTTTATAAAATATAAAATGGCATTTAAAAGTCCAGAAAAAGAGTAAACATTGCCAGTATCTTGCCAGTATCTGTTGTGTTTGGTTATTCATGTTTAAAAAATATTAACATATTTCCCAGTACATTACAAAATTTGAATTTTCTTTTTTCTCTCCCCCTCTCTTTTTTTTCCATGATGTCTAACTTATGTAATATTTTTATGGAAAAAAAAAGAAGTTTGCCAAGTTTTTATTATAAAACCTGGGTGTATTTCAGGAAACTAAATCTTTATTTCTATGAAAATGTTGATTCTAAATGGATAATTTTTCATAAAGTTCAACTTAATTCTAATGTAAGAATTAAATATTTAATAGTTAAGTATTAAAGAACCTTTTTACTTATTTATTATGCATATTTCAAATTAAAATTTAACAAGTGTATATATTGATAAATCCTAATTAATAATATTTATAGAATTTTAAACTTAATCATGATTATATGTACGTTATATATCAAAATTATTTCACTTTAATATCTTTTTAAAAACCTCCTCTCTCCCATTCTAATTCCTTAAAATATATTTTCCCAGCCACAAAAAGTTTTAATTAAAGGAATCTCTTTGACTTAAAATTCTTCCACTTCATTTCCCGAAGCATTCTATGCAATAGATGCAAATTTTCTGTCCACTTATTGCATTTCCCAGCTGTCATTGACAAATGTCTCAGTTTCTCTCCTGATCTAACAGTTAAGTTTGCTAAGTTTCTCTGATTCTCTGTGAAACATTTTTCCTTTGTCCTCGCTATGGGGTCCAACTCTGTTCCAGCATGTGTTTTTGTGTACATTCTTTCATCTGCCACTGACTATTGAAGATGTTCTTTTCTAGCAGCTCTTAAATAAAATTTCAATTAGACTTGGACTTGTGTGCCATTCTCTTCAATGTGGCCTGACTGCATCTTACTTTATTATTGCTACCTGATTAAGCTTCTCCTTGCCCAGTAGCCCAGGCAAGTAAAAACAATAGGGGCTATATAATTATTGTGATGGGTAGTTAGAATTTTGCTGGATTACATGTATTTTATTATTAAAAAATCCTTTAAACTATTACACATAAAACTGGAAGGAAAAAAAAAGAATTTTAAGCACATTTAATGGAATAGAACTCTCAAAAGAAGGCTGAAGACCAGGAAAAATTGAAATAATCTGGACTTCTGAGGAAAGTATGCATGTTGATTGTCAACATTTATGTTTGTCTGTGTATATTTACTTTTGTTGCTCTTTCAACTGAGGTGTGAATCAAAGGACAATATCTGTACAAACTGAATTTGAATATACTGAACATCAATTTAAGGTATTTTAGATTAACTAGCTGATAATATGTTGAAATGTACAGAAAAAAAGTAATGTAACATTTAATATTGTACTCTAAATTTACTAAAAGTTTGTCCTAAACATATCAAAAGGTGAGGAATTTGTCTTTATATCCAAGTAAAGATGTCATAGCAAAATCCAAGATAAGGGATCTATTTTGTAACTGGGTTTTCAGCTGTCATTGTTATAAAGACTAAATATCATTTGATAATCAATGTAGAGCTAGTAATGAAAGTAACTATATCAAGCCTTCGTCCATGAATTGAAAAACATCACATTGACTTTCTAACTTGATTCTGAAGGTTATTTGTTTTACATCTATGTTTAATTTGTAAGTTTTCTTGTTAATTAAAGCTAATTTATTTTGCCACTAAAATGTTATTTTAATTTTTATGCTTCATTACCATTTTTGTAGAAATATTGCAACTGGAGTGCCATAAAAAAAAAACAATAATAACAATTGTGCCATGTAACTGAAAAAGTTTGGGAACCTCTGTTATAGGGAATTATTGTGCTCAAGAGATGATGCTCAAAATTTAGAGTGAAAAGATTAAATGATTGTTCCATGTGTTTTGATTAGTAATTATTGTGTATTATTCCATATATGTAACCTTTAAAAATATTTTTTAATATTAATTTTGATACTATAAGATTTCTTTTTAATACTTTTTTTTCTGATGAGAAAAGCTAAAAATTTCTCTTGTTTTATTCTAAATTATTTGAAAATATCAATTAGTTATTAAAAAAACAACAACAACCAAAAGACTGTTTTTATATATTATTAAAAGGTTAAAATAGTTTAAAAGGAATTATCTGAATTTTTGTATGTGTACTGAATCTTAAAGAAAAATTCCTTGGTACTCTTTTATGAAAGATTTTTTATCATAAATTGGTGTTCCTCTAGGTGTCAAAGGTAAATCAAACCGTAATGGAGATCAGAAAGCAAAACTTAACCAATATTGGACTGCTGAAGAGCAAAAGAGATTAGAAGATTTATTAATACAGTTTCCTCCAGAAGAGGTTGAAAGTCGTAGATGGGAAAAAATTGCAAATTGTCTTGAAAATCGTACGCCAGTCCAGGTACTATAATTTTTTGGTTTATTAAATGTTTGGTTTTATCATTTATATTCTCAATTTCCATATCAAAAGGTGATTTTGTTCAAAAAATCCATCAGTTGTTTTTCTGCAAGTTTTATGTGATGTTATAATTAAGTAGTTTATACATTTTATTTCCTATTTTTTAAAGGTTCTCCAATTTTATGTTTTTTATTGATAACATAATTTGAAATCCTCTTTAATTCTTTCAGGTTGCTAGCAGAGTACAGAAATATTTCATCAAATTAATGAAGGTTGGAATGCCTGTACCTGGTAGAATGCCAAATATTGCACATCTGAAAAAGGTGGGTTTTTTTTTTCAAGTATATTTTACTATAAGTTTTTTAAATATAAATATTTTTTTTCTCTTTTTGGGTAAAGCTTTTTTGTTTTAAAAGAAATGTATGCTTTTAAGTGAAAATTTCAATATTTCTTATCACGGTCATGAATTTAAATATAAACAAAGAAATATTTAGTAAACTTATTCAGACAATTTATGTCTTAAAATTAAATTAAGGGGAAAACAAGACAGATTTATAATTAGAAGGAAAAAGTAATATTTGAATCTATATAGCAGTTTTGCTTTGTAGAAATAATCTATGTAAGAAGTGTTAAAAAAGACTATTGATAATTATAATGACTATAACACCTAAACTGAGTAATATATACCAAAATAGACTATATATATATATATATATATGTGTGTGTGTGTGTGTGTGTACATATACACATACTCACTGATGAGCCAAAAATAAAATAAATAAATAAAAAAAGGGTATTGGCATATGTATGCAAATAAAGAGTTAAGAAACCAATCAGAATATGATACTGCAGTCGATAACTGCTATATAAGACAACAAGTGTCTGTCACAGCTGTTAGATCTTTTACTGCTGCAACAGTGGCAGGTTATAAAGATTTAATGAGTTTGAACATGGTGTTATAGTTGGCAACAGAGAGATGGGACATAGCATCTCCGAGGGATCAACGAAATTTGGATTTTCCCATTTGACCATTTCACGAGTGTACTGTGAATATCGAGAATCTGGCAAAACATCAAATCTCCAATATCCTGCAGCCAAAAAAAAAGATCATGCCAGAACAGGACCAGTGATGACTGACATAAATCATTAAGCGTGACAGAAGTGTAACCCTTCAGCAAATTGTTGCAGATTTCAATGCTGGGCTGTCAACAAGTGTCAGTGTGCAAACCATTCAATGAAACATTGTCAATATGGACTTTCTTAACTAAAGGCCCATCCGTATACTCTTGATGACTGCACAACACAATGCTTTACGTCTTGCCTGGTTCCATCAATGCCGAATTGGATTGTTGATGACTGGAAATGTGTTGTGTGATCTGATGTGTTTCGTTTCAAATTGTATTGAGTGGATGGGTGTGTACAGATATAGACAACTTCATGAATCCATGGACCCTGCATGTCAACATATGACTATTGGAGCTAGTGAAGGCTTTGTGATGGCATGGGGCTTGTGCAGTTGAAATGATATTGGATCCCTGATACGTCTAGATACGATTTTGACAGGTGGCGCGTATGTGACTGAAATCTGTCTGACCTGTCTTATCACCTGCATCCATTTATGTCCATTGTGCATTCTGATAGACATGGGTAATTCTAGAAGAACAATGTGACACCCCACACGTCCAGAATTGCTACACAGTGGTTCCATTAACACTCATATGACTTTTAAACACTTCCTCTGGCCACCAAAATTTAATCTGCAGATTATACACCACTCCAGTTATAAAGATATTTTTCTCTGAAAATATCACAAAATTCGTACTTGTGTTATACACCACTGTAGATCATAGACAGGAAATTAGCATATATACATACTGTTCCATACTGTTTTTCTTAAACTGTTTCATTAATCTTTGTCGATTTGGTGACTTTATGTCGCCAACGGCAAAAAGCATCCCTAAAAAACACATGTATCCCATCTGTTCCATGGATCTCTAACTAAGCTGACTCCCCCACTTTAGGTCTTTAAAAAGCTCCAAAAGTTCTCAGCTTATACACAGAAATATAAGGTTTTTACTTCATTAATATGATTGTATGTTATTGTTTGAGTAATGATGTATGTATTTGGATGTTGAAACTTAATTGTTAAAAAAATATTGTAACTAAGAAAATGTAGAAAGCAATTATGGTAGGTTAGTTCATTTAATTTGTTGTAAAATAATTAATTGTAGTTTATTGTAATAATTACAATAATTTATTGTAATTTCCCAAATTGCTTGATAAAAATTTGGTTCATTATCATTTGTTAAGTATTGATAAGTTTAAAAATTGGTAAAGATGTATTAATATGTAGTGAATTAGAAACTGTGAAAAATTATTTCACATGCATAGTCTTTTCTTTATTGATAATTTATTCTTTCTGTACTTGTTTTTCCTTATAATACAGAAACAACCTGTTTATTTACTAATTTTATTTTAATGTAACAATATTATTTTAACATAACAAGAAAATTTTTTGAAGGGGCCCTTAATGATCCAAATTTCACTCTAACAGACCCCTTGTATATATATGCTTAAAAATTTGTATGTTTTAATTTAATATATTTATGTGCTTTGTTTTGATTATGTAAAAATTATAATGCTTTTTATCAGACTTGTAACTGGCATATAATCTCAAGTAAAATTTTCTTTTTATTATTTGTCTTATGTGTATTGCTGGAATTTTAAACATATTCTTTAGCCTCGACGTAATGTTATTCGACGTAACCCAAGCACATTCCTAGTATCTCATCAACCTCCTGTTTACATGCCAGATGGGGATGAAGATTTTGGCTATGGTTGCTCCCAGCCACCAAGTACAGAGGAAAACTCGATGGAATCCAAAATGGATGCCTCAGTAAGTAACAATGGCAGATATTATGTAAGATATAATGAGTCAAATGTATATATATTTATATCTAAGAAAGTCTATAGAAAGTTATTGTGTATTACAATAATATTGTTATTATCTAAATTTAAAAGTGAACTGAAATAGACTATCATGAATGTAAATAACATTTATATTTAAATATGTAAATTAATTATGTAATTGATAATCAGTAACCATGATAATGAAATAGATGTTTCAGTCAAATTTGTTCCAAATATATATAGCCTAAAAATGAGTTATTTTAACCATCAAAGGCTTAATTAGGTAGTAATATCTAACTGTTTGGTTTCTTCATCAGTAAATTTATGTTACTGGTATTTTAAATACTTACTTGATTAATATGATTGTGTATAATTGTTTGATTAATGATATATTAGTAAATTTATGTTACTGGTATTTTAAGTACTTATTTGATTAATATTATTGTGTGTAATTGTTTGATTAATGATGTATTAAACTTTTGAATGTTGAAACTGCTAAAATTATTGTAACAATGAAAAAGAAAGCATTTATTGCAGGTTAGTTTAAATAATGTACTGTATAAAGAATATCCCAAATTCAATTATTTTTTCATCAAACATCTTTTTTATTCTTCAGCTTATGTCAATAGTAACAGAATTCAGTAATTTATTGACATATCATTTAGAATTAGAAATGTTTTAGTTCTTCTTCTTTAATGGTGTGATAACCTACTGCAGGTCTTGGCTCCCTCAACAGCATGCTTTTCACACAGTCCAGCACAACTCTCTGTCAGTCTAATTCCTAAAATTTTGAGGTCATTTTCAACATCATTCAGCCTTTTTGTTGGTGGTCTTCCTCTGGTAAGAGATCCCTCAGGGTTCTTAAAAGTAAATACTCTGATGGGGTTGTTCTCAGGGCTTCTCCAGATGTGGCTGAGCTATTTTAGTCTGTTACTTTGGATGATTAATGTAATTTGAGGCTGTTTCTAGTGCCTGGCTCGAAATTATATCTGGCTCTCCAGCAACCTCATTTCTGTATAGGCTCAAAGATAGTTCTTAATATTTTTTCTCTCGAAAATCTCCAGGGCTCACTATCATACAGCAGCACAGGTAGAATGAGTGTCCTTTATATTTTTAGTTTCATTTTTCGGTTGATAAATTGGGATCTTAGTTGTTTTTTCAGCCCAAAGAAGCATTTGTCTGCCGATTTTAAATGTTTTAATTCATTATATATATATTTATATATAATTTGAATGTATATACAACCTTTAATATGTAATTAATTTGGTGATATTTGTTGCAGAAAATTTTATAATAATTTCATTGCTGAACAAGTAATTAAAAAACTTGGAATTGACTGTGTCATAATATGCATTATTGAAAGTGTTTTTTTTTTCTGTTTTGAAATTTGGCTAACTTTAATAAATTTTCATATGAGGAACCTAGATTGTTGAGTCAGGTTTAATAAAGTAAGCTAGTAACTGAATTTTAGCAATTAACCATACAATAAATTTAATGGCAGGAAATGTAATAATGTAATTAAAAAATTAATAAACTTAAAAGTTTTTAAAGTATTTGTTATTGTTTAATTTTTTAAGATTAGAAAATTAACAAATGTTTGAAATTGTGAAAATGCTTAGCTTCTATTATGTTAAACATAAAAATGCATCATTGATGCCGAAGTGTAATATTAAAGTATTTTTTATGTATATTATTTATGGTGTTTTGGCTTAATTTTTAATTATTACTTGTATTACATTACTTAATTTAAAAATATAAATTTTAGAACTCACATTATTTCTATTTTAATATCTTGAAATGATGCAAAGTTCAGTTTTTTTTTAAAATTCTATTAGTTAAAATGTTATTAAATGTTAATACAGTTCTGGTTTTAGTTATCTTCAACTTTTACTGGTAGGTTTAGTGCAGAATGATTCTGTCATTACAATTTAAGTGCACTTTTCCAATTATCTTTAAGTATGTTATGGAGTAATGGAGGGTACTCTATTACTCTATTTTATGGAATGAGACTAAAGAAAAAAATTATATATACATATGATACTTATTTTTTACTAAGTAATATAATCTTTATTAGTTTTATGATAGACAATGTTATAAGTTGTTTAAATTATAAAGTTTATAAGATTTTTACTACTTTCCACATCTTTACATAAGATTTGTCTTTGCTCATAACATGATAAGGGATATTACCGAAAAATGTATGTAAATGTAAGTATAGTAAATTTATGGAAACAAATTCTAGAATATTTGTGCTTTAGTATTATTTTTTGTATATTATTTTATGATATAAACTATAGATTATTACAGGATGATGAAGATATAAATCCAGAAATGCGGAACACTTTAGAATATCAGGAATTGATGCAGCTGAAAAAAGCTTTGAGAGAGAAGCAAAGATCTAGTGGTCTAGCTCATGTTGGATTTAAAGTATGTATAAGACAACTAACTGCCATTTTTCTTTGCTTTAGTATGTTATGTTTTAGGTATTATTCAAAGTGACCTTTGAAATATTGTTTTGTAAACATAGATAATTTAATACTCTAACAGTTTACTATAATTCTTTACATTAAGTAAACCATTATTTTCATACAAAAATTTGAAATTTGGTGCAAAATTTGTCAAAGCGATCTGCAGAAGTTCTGTGAGATGATAATTACATGGTTTCCGCGTACCTGGAAAGTCATGGAAAATCATGGATTTAGACAATAGATTAATTTTGTCATGGAAAGTCTTGATTTTTCAAGCAAAATGAGTAAAAGTCATGGAAAGTCATGCATCTGCTAAACTACCGATTAAAAAAATGCATTGAATTGTTTAATTCTATTTTTACTTGTCATTTGACTGCTGTTACTGAGTTTGGTATTTATGTATTATCCTATTGACCCTATTCTATTGGCAAGTAAAATTCGTTCACCAAGGAAACTCAAAGCAAGAAAGCTTAATGGGTGGGTAAATGTATATTATTCTGTTTTTTTTTCTTAAATTGTAGATTAAAATTTTATTAATACAATAATAATTATTTTTTGATAAAAATTAGTTAAGATTTTTGCACAAAATATAAGTTTATCTCTAGGGATATTGTATATAAACATTATAGGGTTATATTTGTCTATTATTCATGGTTACCCGGATAATACCAAAGTACCCTGAATTCAAATTGGAAACATTGTGATTGAAAAATTGCTATATGATTAAACTTAGGTATGTAGATGCAACAATTTATTTTTATGTATGTGAGTTTATTAACACTTATAAAGAAGTTTATAGTTTTTTTATGATAAAATTCCTGTAATTTCTCTAAAAGCATATATTTTATTTGTATGTACATCAGAAGTTTTATTCATATATACTTTTAATATATAATTTTAACGAAAGCTTTTTAAAGTCATGGAAAATGATCTGCCAAATCAGGGAAAGTCATGAAAAGTCATGGATTTGAAAAATTTTATTTTGGCAGATACCTTGTAATTAGTCTATTATGAACAATATTTTGATTTTAGGAAATTCATCTTGCAGCTCAAATATTTATACCAATAAATCCTCTCAAAAATTGAAATTAGATGGGAAGTATCTTTTTCCAGTGTGGATATTTTGATTCTAGTTAGAATTTCCATAAACCAGTTTTTGAAGATCTCTGTTGCATTTCTTTTTCATTTTTAATAATTTAAGCCACTTTTTTTTTTAAATTTTATTTCACAAATTGATATTTCCATCTACAATACTATTGCAAATAAATGGATTTACAAAATAAGCATGGTTTCTTCTTTATTTTATGTGAATTTCTTTACTGATCTGAACAAAGAGCTGCATTTGCCTGCCATTGTTTTATGCAGATATAAGCATATTTAACCTTCCTAAATTTGTACCCATCAGGTCTAGCCTTTTTTTGCAGTAAAGCACTTACAAATGGAAGCTTATGCCTTTTTAAGACAGTTTAAGATTTTCTTCCTTTTTTTGTAATATATTTTATTACAATGTAAGAATTTTAGTTTTTAGAGTTTGTGATTCATTTTGATTAGATGTTTTTGTGGATATATTCTCCAGTTTGTATTAGGGATGCAGCAGTTATCTGGTCAACTTACTGCATCCGGCATATCCAGTCACTATACCGGATAATTGGCAGTTGTCAAATACTATAATTATCCGGTAGTACATTCGACCAAAAATTATACACTGCAAAATAAGATAAATCCCCCCCAAAAAAATGCGTAATGCTAAACAATGTACTATATGAAACAATGCTTAGAAGTATTTTAGAGCATTATGCAGAAAAAAAGCTTTATGGAAAAAAATTTGGTTTATTTATACATTTCATTACAAAATCATAAATCATTCTTTTTTCAGTCTTAACTGCAAAATTGTGTTCTTGCATCTGAGAACATAAAAGACAAAACTTACTTTTTGGAGGATAGAAGAATAAAGACTATTTACTAAAAAAAAAAAAAAAAAAAAAAAAAAAAAATATTGAATATGTTCTTGAAATTTTTCATACACAAACATAAGAACCATTAAAGAAGGAAGATAAAGGACTATTAAAAATCGTTTTATTTAGATTTGATTTTTCTAAGTAAATAATGTTAAATTGAGATATTGAATACTGAAACTTAAAATAAAGAAAAAATTTAAAATAAATTATAGTACAAATAGGTAATTAATTAGAAAATAGAAAAGTTGAAAAAAATACTACTATTTTATTACAAAAATAAAGTACATAAAACTGATTTAGAATAAATTAAAAAAAAAAGTGTGAAACATACTGACATCTTGTTGAAACTCTTACCAGATATCCGATATCCATTATCTGGCCAAATTGATATCCATTGCATTCCTAATTTGTATTCTATTTTGCCACTATCATAACATTTTTATTTACCTAATGCCTCCCTCCGATTCTTCCTTTTTTAGAAAATAAAATGCTATTGCTTTGTTTACTATATAAATCCTTCCTTTTAATTTAATATCTTGGGAAGAAAGGAAATTTTTTCTTTTTATGTGCAATTCCAGAGTTTCTTTTACATTTCTTAGTTTTATAGTGAATATATATAAGTTAATTATCCATTTCTCATCCTTTAGAAAAAAAATTTTATATTCGGCAAAAGATTTTCTTAGAGAGCAATTCTTGTAAATATAGAATTGTGCTAATGTGATTTAATGCCTGATATTGCTGATTATAAGATAGATTTAGTTTATTTTCAATTACACCATGGAAAGTTTCCCAAATAGAATTATTCATTATTTAATATGATGATATATGAATCTTGTGATGATATATGATAGAAATGAATATGATATATGAATATTTGTTTTTTCTCTTAAGATCATTGTGCTAATTGTTCACATATTATAAATGATTTATAAAAAACAATATATTTTTATTTAACAGAAGTTGTTTCCTAATTACTTTTTGCACACACCTAAATACACTTTTCAGGAATTATTTAATTTATTGTAACATTATGCCATTCATATGTTTTGATAAATCTTTGCCTTGACTTTTAATAACTCCAATTCTTTTAATCAAATATACTTCAGTTTTTTTGGCTTTAAACCATTATTCTTTTCTCTTGTTTTTATTTTTTATAACAGATATAGTAATTTCATTTCAACATTATAGAAGAATGATATTTTAAATTCTAACAAAATGTCATCTTTTATAATGATAAAACATATTGATTAGAAATATTCTTACAGTAGAACTGAAGTCAGAAATAAATGTTTCTATAAGGAAATAAAGAAAGTGTTAAAGTTTATCAATCTCATAGCAGTTCAACAGTATATTTAAAATCTGTATAAACTTGTTTAATAGAAACATATACGTATGTATTATATAATAAAGAATGTTCATGGCATTCCAACATTAAATAATGTCTTAAATTATAACATATAACCATTTGCATCCTTTCAAAATACCCCAATACTGTAAGATTTTGAATGCAGAGAATATTGCTTATCCTGAAATGCAATAGAAAACATTTTACTGCTGGTCAACTGAAAGATCATGTCATTTCTCTCATAAGATCCAATAAATTTATACAAAGAGAATAATTTTATAACAAAAGAAAATTATTTTCTTAAGTTGTCAAAGAAAATTTAAAATTGTCTAACTCTTTAAATGGCATGCATAGAAAATATCTAGTTAGGAAGGTTTTTGATTGACAGCTAGTAAAAAAATCTTAAATACTATTATATGTTTTAAGGCCAGTTAGTTTATATGAAAGAAATTTATTTTTGTATTTTTTCTTATTTACATTAGTGTGCTAGATGTAAAGTAGAGCCAATTACAGGAGTTCGGTGGCATTGTACAGAATGTAAATCACAGTCTATTGATTTTTGTGCAGAGTGTGCTGAATGGTATGTAGCTCAATTCTATTCTCTTTTAAATATTTTGGAAAATATATAATTATATGTTTAGTAATGTTAGAAATGCATCAAACATGTTCACTGTTTCTTCCAAATTTTAATTCTTTAAATTAATTTTCCTGAGCAAAATATGTATGTTGAACTAGATGCATATTGAATGACTTTTAATATATAATCATCAGTGGTTTTAAACATTTTTAAAGGATTCTTGTTGTATAATTCAATGTTATTGTATTAGTGTGTAATTCAACATTTTAATTATAAATTCTAACAAATTTTAATACTTCATAGGCAAGTACAATTTTTCAAATTGTTGAATGTGTAGATGCAAATACAATTAGATCAGTTAGTCTAGTTTAATCCAGCTTCACACTATCAAATAGTATTAAAAATCTCATACTAATTTTTTATAATGTGCAAAAGTAAACTGTGGTACCTTCAAAGAAATGACTAACTAGAGTGGTAAACCACATATCATTTCAAAAACCTATCATTTCCAAATAACAATTATGAACAAAATTGATTTAGTTGAAACAGTTTCTTAATAAAATAACTGAAAATAAAAACTTAAAACCAGAATAGTAAAATTATATCCATCTGATTTTAATTTTCAGTAAAAAATATTTTGGACTACCATGAAATGACTAATTTAATGAATTGTATAACAAATATTTTAATCAAAAGAATGGTTAATATAAAGTTTTTCTTTTGAATAAATTCAGAATGAATAATTCAAATGTTTTTTTATTTGGAATACTTCATTTTGCCATAAAACAGTAACTAATGAGTGAAGATTAATTTTTTTTAGCTTTTGACAAGATTAGTATTTTATATTTTATAAATATTTAATAATTTAGCACATACACACATATACAGTAAAACCTCCAAAGTTGACCACCTCTCTATGTTGACTGAAATTTATTAGTTTGAATGGTCAAAACGCATTTTCAATGGCGATTTACCTCTCTATGTTGATCACCTCTGTAAGTTGTATGTTTACCAATTTTTAGTAGGTTTTACTCTCTGTAACTTGACCACTGATGTTTTCTTGAATTAGATTTTTCCTCCCACTGTTCTCCACCTTGTTTCCAGGAATTTCTTTATCAGTCAATCGGATTATCTGAGCAACACTCGTGATTCCCCCCCCTCTTTGGTGCTCCATTCATTGTTCACTTCCAGTATGGGACTATGGGAGGGAAATATCAGAGATTACCCAGCTTTTTGTTAAGGAGAAATGATATTCTAACCCTTTGCATGCTTTCATTTCTTGGATTGGCTGTAATTGCTGAAATCTGTCGAAAAAGATCAGGAGAATGGGGTATGTGTGTAGTGGTGTAGCATTGAACGAACTACGCATAATTGGAAAACAACGTGTATTGCTCACATGTGAAACACGTTCTGTTCTTTTTTTCTGGACATCGTGTCGTGGCAGTACCAGTCATTTATTTGCGAATTTTTATTAAAAATGGTGCAAAGAAAAGCTCTAAGAGAACTTAAATTAAAGGAGAAAGTTGATCTTCTTAATTTTCTGGAAAGCAGCAGCCAAAGAAAGACAGCAGAAAAATTTGGTGTGAGTAAGACAACTGTGAGCAACATTTTAAAACGCAAGGAAGAATATCTGGAAAGATATTCTTCTATCCAGTGTTTACCATCTGGAAAAATATTCTTCCGAAAACGGGGAACTTCAAAGAAAAAGCAGAAAAACATGTCTTGATGCTGTGAATGAAGCCACATTTCATCGCTTTACAGAGATGAGATCAATTAATGCAAGAATAGTGGGGCGTATGTTTCAGGAAGTAGCCAAAAAATTTGCAAAAGAATTCAAAATTGAGGACTTCCAAGCGTCAGCAGGTTGGCTTGAAAAATTCAAATTATGATAAGAGATTTCTCAAAAAGTTTTGTGTGGGGAATCGAATGATGTTTCAGCTAAAGTGGTGGAGAAGTTTATTGAAAAATTCCCAGAGTTTACTAAAGGTTTTAAAGTTCAGGACATCTTTAATGCTGATGAATGCGGTCTCTTCTTTAAAGCAATGCCTGATAGAAGTCTAGTAATGAAGGGTGACTCTTACAAAAGAGGAAAACTTTCAAAACAGCGTTTTACTGTTCTTCTATGTGCTAGTATGACTGGAGAAAAATTTAAGCCTATGGTGATTGATCCGCAAAACCCTGTGCATTTAGAAATCTAAAACCTGATGACCTTCCTGTTTTTTGGAGAGCGAATAAATCTGCTTGGATGACCAGTGCTTTATTCGAAGAGTGAGTTAGAGGAATTGATTCAGAAATGAGGAAAAAGACGTGGTCTATTCTACTTACCATAGATAACTGCCCCAGCCACCCAAAAGTGAATAATCTCACAAATATAAAGCTAAAATTTTTGCCTCTAAACACAACTTCAAAAACCCAACCTTTAGATCAAGGCATTATTCAGTCCTTCAAAGTGCACTACAGAGCTTAACTTCTGGAATGGGTGATAATGAAAGCACAAATCTGTGGTCCTTCTGCATTGGCATTGCGTCAGTAAATGCTTTGAATGCTGTTCTTTGATTAATTCTGCTTGGAATACAGTTATGCAAGCTACAATTAAGAACTACTACAAGAAAGCTGGATTTGTTACAGCTACGTCGGTGCAAGAGGATAAGCTTTCTCTATCTCCCTTGCCAGTTTTTGATGGAGTTAATTTTGAAGATTATGTTACCATGGACGATAAGTTAGTAACATGTGTTGAACTAGACCCAGAGGCAATCTTCAGTGAGATACTCTCTATGACTAAACACAGCGAGGATTCTAAGGTACAAGAAACAGACAGCGAAGAGGATGATGATCCAAGTGACGATGAAACTGAAAACTACCCAAACAACCAGTTATTATTTTAACTGTATGTAAGATGGAGTACAACTGACTAATAATTTATCAAAAATTTAAAATACCTACAACATTTTAAAGAAAGCAATCAGATGTTAACATTTTTGTCTGTGTTTTGTTTTTGCTGATACAAGCTCAATTAGGCTAAGAACATTTATTTCTTAATGAGGAGAGAGTTTAGTGACACAAATGACAACATAGGGGATGAATCTTGGTGGTTTTGTGTCATCATTAAAGTTTGTTTTATTACTGGTACAAATGGTGTAAATTAGATAATTGATTTAATAAATTTATTTAGAAATTTTAAATTGAGTGCCAAAACATGCCCATATTAAACCTTCTAAATCCTGAAACGTGTTTACCATCCCCTTTTGCCAAAAAGTTCACCACCCTCCAGCTTCCTTCCATCGCCCCTGTTGAGAACCAGTGGGTTAGAGAAATAAAAAATTGGTGCAACTGGAAAAAAATAAATAAAAATATATGATAAAAGTATTTTTACTACAAAATTAAGGGTTCAGTTGTGTATAAATATCAAATTTTTTTAAAGGACTAAGTCAAGTCTGATATATGTATTTTAAAAATGTCAAATTCTTTAATTATGCATTTCTATAAAGATTTAAGTGAAAAGCATAAATTTTCGAAAGTATCTTCTTAGTAATTAAGAATTTTCATTGTATTTGTAGGATACAATTCCAGAATTCAAAAAGCTATCTTAATCTTGCAGCTGTGAGATTGTTGTTGAGCAGTCTCACAATTCCACCCTTAAGCATTTTTATCCTCTAACTTTCTCAGTACTGCTTGTAGTAAACTTATAAGTTTTATCTCACAAAGTATATCCAAAGTAATTAAAGGTAGTAAAATATTTAACAGTTTACAGCACATGATAAAATATTTTAATGTAGAACAGGCCCCTTTTAACAATAGTTATGATAACCATTTGAAAAGTGTCAAAAATTATAAAATGTTATCTATTCTCAGGTCATTGAAACCATAGGAGTATCATATATTTTTAAGTGTTCTTAACAAAGATTTGGTGTTTTAAATATAATTTTCATTACATTGTACAGCAACTTTTGTGAACTTAATATACTTGGAGCCTTTGTACTGATTTAATGTGTTAATTTTTGTGCAGAAGAAATTAACAATATGTTGTAAGATTACAATAGATATACAATTTTTTTCATAAGAAATCTATAAATTACAAAATTTCATTAGATGCTTATTAATTCTATACAATCACGTTTTATTTGTTTCTACAAATATAAATATTTTTAATTAATTTTTAAAATTTGTTTCAGTGAATTTGAAATAGATCAACATAATTCGGATCACCACTTGGAAGCTGTTCAGCATGCATTTATTGATCGTGATTACACACATTTCATGGGCAGTGATTACAACTATCTGGATCCCAATTATATGCCAGCCATGTGAATAGAAATTGCAGTAGTGTCATTTTTCTTATTTCTTCACTTTGTAAATAATGTTAAACAAGTCATGTAAATGATACTTTTTATGATTTTTATAAAAATGTTTCTTCAAAGTTTTACTTTATGTATAATAACTTCTAAGTCATGAAAAGCTTTAAAAAGGTTATTTTATTTTGCTTAAGACATCAAATCACCCATTAACCCTGGGGCTATCGAGGTCCAGTCAAAACAGGGGATGCTACTAAATTTCTTAAAGTCTATTTCCCAACAATTTGGTGACAAGTGTCCCCAAAACTGTTAATATGATTATTACTCCAGTTTTCTATTATGATGAATATAAACAATGCAAACATACTGAAAAATAAAATCTCCATATAAGATACAAATTATATTGCATTAAGGAATACAAACCTTTTATCACTTGGCTTAAATTACTAAAATAATAGAGTATAGAGTTTATTTTGTTTAATTACTGAAAAAAAAATCTTATAAAATACTTTCTTAGATCATTGATAGAAATGTTAAACTGTTGAGTTTGTCCTTTTATCCCTTTAAATAAAAGACAGGAAAGGATTGAATAGTTAATTCTGATTGTATAATTTTATACTAGATAAATTAGGATTCCAAAATAATACGCCTAATCTCTTTAAACCTTTGTAATTTTATATTTTACAACCCCACATAATAAAATTGTGGGAGTGGGCTGAATAATTTCAGTAATTAGCACTAAAACTCATATCTTCCAAGTGAGTTTTCGTAAATGTAAGCTGTAGTCAAAATTGTTCGAAAGTCTAATTTTTTAATATTTTTTAAGTTAATAGATGTATTATTAAGCATAAAATGCAAGTACTACTCAAATTCTCAGTTTTGTTTTTTTAAATAGTTTTAAATGCAAGAATCTAGTACACTAAAATCAATGTTTATGCATTCATAGTTTCTTTTTAAATTTAATTCTAGTGTGAATATCAATAAAAATTTGTTAAAAATAATCCTGGAGCATAATAATTAAGGATTTGCAGGATAGCAGAAATATATATTAAAATACAGCAGTTTCTATGAGAACTATTTTAAATTTGGTGCAATGTGTTTTGCATAGCTAAAGATATTTTGTTTGTAAATATTCAACAGATCCTTGAAAGATTAATTTCTGGTTATGTAATCAAAGCTTATAAGTCTACATGCTTACTGGTGATTTACACCATTGAAATTCAATATGCACCTATTTTATACAATTATTAGTATCAGCTTGAGAAATAATGTACAATTTATTATTAAACAATCATCATAATAATTTTATATCAAAGATGGAAGCATAATTGTTTTGATTTGGAGCACTAGGTTAATTTTTTTACTATACAAGAGCTAATTAGACCAGTGGAAACAAAATACTTATTTCTGTCTATACTAGAAAAAAAAATTAAGAAGCATACAAGAGAAGTTAAGAAAAATTCTTCCTTTATTTACAAGCATATCTCTTTTAGAAAAGTCAAAACATTCTGAAAGGAAAATTCGCTTAAGTAGAAAAATGTACTACTATTAATGTCCAGTTTTACTGCAAATAACCCCTGAAAGAGAAAATATACAAATTATTTTTTACAAAAAAAAAAAAAAAAAAAAAAAGATGAAAATATATTAGTTTTGTTTTTGTTTCTATTTACATAAAATAGCCACTGCATGACCAGCATGGTCACTTTTAGTTCTATTTTTACAAAACAACTAAACAGAAAATGAAAAAAAAATGAAAAAAAAAAGTTACCACTACCTGTTGTCATTAACATACATACATTATTATAGATTTGGTTTTGGAGCGTTACGGTCTACTTTTTGCAACACGAGGGCTAATGAGACCGGGACCTACTGCTTAAAGCCGATTCCGAACGGCTACGAACACCCATGCCATAGTGGGATTCGAACCCATGAACTCCGGTTCCGAAGGCCAGCACCCTAACCATTCAGCTACATTATTATAGAATAGGGGAAGCTCACAAATATATATATTATATAACCAAATACTGTTTCTGAATCATCATGATTAAAATATGTGAATAATTCACATCTAACAAATGTTTTTGTCACATTTTCAACAGAGTTGAAACATGCTAGAAAATAACAGAGTAACTATTTATAATCATTACTTCCCAATTTTTATTTGCTTAAGCAATTTGCTTTCTTCAAGCATTCCTAATTTCCTTTTGCCAATCCATATAACAATTTGACATTTATAACACACACAGTTGTAATGAGTAAATGTTTTGATTTCTTAAATATTATTAAATATCTTAATATCATAATGACAGTAAAAGAAATTTAGAGCTAATTTTAAGTAAAATCTTAGTCATATATTATCAGTACCAGAGAAATTTTAAAAATATCAGCTCTTGAAATATAGTTGTCACTATGAAAGCATTTACAAAAAAATTTTTTCACTGTAAAATTGTTTGTCAAAATATTAATTTAAATAACTGGATACCCAAAGTTTTAGCTTAAATCAACACACTTTCATTACTATACATGTGGCATAAAACCTGAGAAACATAATCAGCATTATTAATTACTTAAAAGAATAAAGGAACAATTTGCATTTTTTAATATAATACCACACTTAAGGTTTGACTGATTTTATTTTTAAAATATTTTACAATACTGCCTTATAGATGTTGAAATTAATTTAATATTGATGCATTACATTTATATTTTAAAGATTATATTAATGATGCTCATAAATTTATCTTATATACATCACAATTAGTAATTTAAAAATCATGCCAACGCGACAATTTTTAAAGTTCCTAGAAATTCTTAGTTAAGTATACATTATTTATAATTTAGAGCCATATTATAAATTAAAAAATCCATCATTATATTCAAGTTTTTCCCTATTAAATATTAATTTTTTAGTAAGTTTAAAAATACTGTACAAAATAGTTTTATTTCTTTTCCCTCCTTTCTATACTCATCAGATAATTTTTTAACATGTAAGATTTTTCTTTTTAACCATAAAATTTCTAGAATTTAACAGGAAGCATCTGTAAAATCTCATTTTACCTGTACTTATTTTTTTTTTTTAATAACTATTCACTGAAAAGAATTAGGCAGAAAAATGTGAAATATAGATTAAGAAGCTGAATTATTAAAATACATAAATGTAAAAGCTGAAATTTAGAAGACACTTATAAAAGTGTATGCAATACTTCAAAGTAAAAGCTGTAATTAAATATTCATAATCACCAAGAGACAAAGTAAATTTTATAATACTTATAGTCAATTTTTATGTTACCACTATAATCAAGAAAAATTTGCAGAACAAAAAGTAGTGCAAGTTTAAGAAAAAAAAAAGTGTTTTAAAACACATAGAAAATCATAAATATATTGAATGAACTGATATACTTACGGTAATTTCATTCTCATAAATATCCAGCAGGTAACAAAAGAAACTAAAATACAAATGAATCCAACACATATGAGCAGTATACGATTGAGTTTTGGAGTGTTAGGATTGTGCGTGTGATCCAAAATAACAAAGCCTAAACCGCCAAGTGTAAACAGAAAACTAGATGCAAGACCTTCCATAATGTACTGTCCATTCACTCTATATGGCATAAATGCTACCTGAAAAATAAAGGGACGTAGACCATAAGTATATGAGAGTTTGAAAATTCACTACTAAATAGTCAAATTTAATTGCTTACATAATATTAGAATATAATTTACTATAAAATTATTTTCTCAATCTTTTACACTTATCTACTTTAGAATAGTTATTAATTTTTAAGTTAATAACTAGTCAAACCCCAATTTAGTGCACATTGTATGAACAAATCTTCCCTATAGGTCTAATAATGCCAAATAATGATTTTCAGTCAAGAACAGTAAGTTTATTTTTTTTTTAAGTGTGTGTTTTGCTACTTTCCTGTTTTTGAATATTTTCCTCAGTAGTGTTTACTACAATCATGTTCAAAATTCAGAGACTTTGCATATTTTGTTGAATTTTATGAAAAGAACTGAACAAAATATAAAATTACTGCTTTGAGATAAAGGTGCAAATATTTTATGTCGAATGCGGAAGTGTAGATGTGTGTGTGTGGGGGGGGGGGAAGGGAGGTCAGTACAAAAAATAGACTTTATAAGCATGCATGTCAAAACACACATTTTGTTTACTAGCACAGTTCACCAAATTTCTTTGTCTTTTTTGCAGCCATTAGTTAAATTCAAAAAGTAAAATTAAGTAACCATAAATGTTTAGGTGATAGAATGAGATGGCATATTGTGGAAAGGCTAGAAGCAGACCACTCTCAAGTCCAAATTTGTAGATAGTTCAATTTAGTGTCCAGTGTTGTGTACACCTTATGAAAACAGTTCTAAGATACCAGATCTATCGAGAGAAAGCCTGGACAAGGTCATCCAAGAGCCACAACGGCCAGAGAAGATTGACATTTATCCATTGCAGCGAGGCATAAAAGGGGTGCTACATCTTAGATCACTTTTGACATGTAAGTGGCCACACAAACCGAAGTTTCAAGGGCGATTCCAGAAGACTTCATGAGGAGCATTGTTTGCAAGAAGACCTGCTATTTGCATCCAGCTGACTTTTACAAACAGGAGAGGCCATTTTGCATGGTGCAGAGAGTATACAGATTGGAATATGGATCAACAGGTGACCATTCTCTTCACTGATGAGTTCTGGTTCAATATAATCATCAATTCTCAAAGTTTGTTCATATGGAGAGAACCCAGGACTCATTACCTGCTCTCCAATATCCACAAAATTGACCATTATGGGATAAAAGTTTTAACAAGCTTGGGCAGGCATCATGTTAGATGATCGCACACCCCTCCATGTCTTTGATAGAGGTACTGTGACTACTGTGAGGTATAGGAATGAGGTCTTGGAGCCCTGTTTGCCTTTTAAGGGGGCAGTTGGGTCTGAATTCATTTTAATATATGATAACATGAAGCCATATAGAGCTCTTCTGTTGACAAATTTCTGGACAACAAGAATATTCACCAGATGGACTGGCCAAGCAGATATCAAGACCCCAACCCTATAGAGCATGTCTGTGACACTCTATGGAGGGCAAATGCAACTTACAACCCCCTCTGAGAACTAACCAGGGCCTGAAAGCAGCAATGTTGTACGAATGACCAATTACTACAGGAATTCATATACTGCCTTATTTCAAGAATGAAATCATGCTGTGAGGCCTGTATCTCTAAGAGGGGACCATACCCCTATTAATTCATTTTTTGTTCTTTCTCCAGTATTGTGTCATATCAATGTATATAATATCAAATTTCATTAAAATCAAACTAATATTTCTAAAAATGACCTAATCTGAAATTTATCTTAATTTTGCTCATGAGTGTATTTTTTTATGCTTTTGAGTATTTAAAAACAGTATTGTATTTGAAGTTCCATAATTATCCTTTAAACAAAAAAAAAAAAAAAAAAAAAAGTGACAAAATGTGCTATTGTCAACAAGTAACCACTTCACTGTCCTCCATTTATACAATAGTGAATTTTCAATTTCAATAATTAGGTGGTTTTCTGTGTAGAATGGCAGGCAACTAAATCTTGTTAAATGTTGAGTTTTTTTTAAATATATAGATTGCATACATAATTCCTGTCTGAAGAAATTTCGAAACAAAATAAACATTGAATGAGATTGGATAAACTTATAAGAACTTCAACATATTTCTTTCAAAAATTTAAAATACCAGCACTCAGCAGATTTTTTATATCCATTTATAGCAGTCAAGATATGAAACGACAACTCTATAATAATTTTGTAACAGATGATGCATGAATATATTACCAAATTTGCTATATAACCCATTAATGCCTAGCACCCTTACTTGAGTGCAGTTAAAAAAGAGTTTATAGAATATTTATGTTTTCTAGAAACTGTTCTTTTTATTTTGAGTGGATAGAAATCCAATGAATAATCCCCTTCATTTTCAAGTATCTATTATTAATAATAAATTTATTATTTAAATCAACATTTTATGACTTTTACGCCTTTCATTTGAAAATCATTGTTATAGAAGGCACATTGTCTGAAATCATAGTAAATAGTTATATCTACTATAGAACTATTTCCTTTATAGTACTGTGTTCACATGTAATAGGCAACAAATCTTGTATTGCAGTATATTTTAATGACATCATAGGATTTTTAAAATGACATTTTATCACTAATGAAGATTTCCTGTAATATTAGAAGTTGTTTAAATTTTATATGTTTTTTTTTTCAAGGTGTCAATAATAGTTTCTATATTAGATATCTACTAATATACAGTCAGCAGAAATTATCTGGGTCTTAATGAGTTAAGATCAAAAGTCTAATCTTTTATTTTTATTTTGTTTAATGATGAAATATGTTTAAAATTGAAAGAAAAGATTAAGAACATTTACATAAAAAAATGCTAGAGATAAAGAAGGAAGAACAAATTCTTAGTGGTATATAAAGGCACTGAAATCTTTATTGCACAGGAAAAGCCCAAATATTTTAACCTATTTCTTTACTAAAAAAATAATTTAAATTATACTGAAATTCTTACATATATGCTATTGATATCTATTTATTTAGTCTTGGTAATATAAATAGGTAACTATGTCTTCATTTTATTTTAAGAATAACTATAGGATATAATTCAATATACCGTATATTTCCTAATATATGCCGAGAGTACCAAATTTCTTTCAAAAATTTACCCAAAGTTGAAAACTTGTATAAAAGCCAAAGTGTAAAAAACCTATTTCTAGAATGTTCAAATCTGTCGCCAAGAAGCCAAATATATTGTCGAGCAGGTAAAGTAGGGGAAATATTTTCGAATCAAGTTGTTTTAAATTAAAATGCTAGATAAAGGCATCTCCAACCTTTTTCATCACAGCATCCAATTTAAATATTGCGAAGGTCGAAGATCGGTCGTACCTCAAAATAAATACAGGGACATAGCAAGTTTCAAAAGTGGCAAAGAAAATCAACATGTTAAATTTTATTAACTTCATGCATCTTAGTTAATTTCACAATTTACACTAACTCATCTAGATTACTGCTGCAGAGCACGGTTTGATAATCGTGGCTCTAAACCATGTGACCAATGGTATTTTTATTTAGTTGCTAACAAGTTTAAATTCTGGTAACCCTATATAAAACATAACTTTATCTTAAATTTAAGCAGCAATTTATTAGAATTGTGTTTATTAGAAGATTAGCCGATCTGCTACCACTATAGTACTGTTGTTTTGGAGCGATTATAACACTGGTAAGTATGATATTAAATTTATTTTTCACCCTTATATGTTTTGTTTTTAGTATTTTCTACTTTAAAAAAAGTTTTGTTTATTTTTGCCAGTTTGGAGATTTTTTGTCGCCAATGGCATAAAAACACTGCCAAGAAGGGAATATACTAAATCAGCTACATGGATCTATCTAAAAGTGAAATCATCACTTTAAGTCTGTAAAAAGCCTTAAAAAATGCTTGCCTTTTACACAGAAATATACAACAGGTGTGATTAATTATGGATTTAGGGGAGCTTAGTCTAAATTTTAACAGTAGCCACTAAATACAAGAAAAAAATTATCCATTTCGCTGATATATTGCAGCCACACAATATTTTCAGAAGAGTGCTAAATTTGGATCCCGCAAAGGTTGCCTTGTAACACATACATTACATCTGTTCAATGGACACAAGTCGAGCCTCCCCCACTTTAGGTCTTTAAAAATCCCCAAAAATTCTTGGCTGATTACACAGAAATATATGGTACCTCCAAACAGGTATTGGAACCAATAATGTTGCTATTACTAGGATCTTACTGTATATGGAGAAGATCGTAATTATTAAATGTCAACTTTCTAACTAAAATTATCTTAAAGTTCCAAGTATTAGATACTGTATGCAGGGATGATTGTGCTCCAGGGATATCTGGAATTCTGGGTTTGGAAATAATATTTTCTGGGTCAAAAATTTCTACCATGGTTGTCTAAATGCAAAGAAGCAAAAACAAAATACTAATTAAATTAAAAAGGCTTCTTGTTAAACTTTCATTATTACTTGTGTTTTGTGTTTTAGCTCTAATGTGAGTATTCTATTACAATCAGCATTTCCGGTCATCATGGAGGGTAGAAGAGAAGAGGTCATTTTCTGAACTATAAGCTTTGACCTTCAAACAGGTGTTGATTGATTTGCATAAGCATACCATTGTGCATACCATACACATAAACACATTCTTGTGACAGGTGATTATGTGTATGTGTAATATTTTATTTCTTTGTTTAGTAATAGTTTATTCTAGCACTTATTGTACAAGATATAAATAAAATGTATTTAATATTTAAGATTTAAAATCTAATTCTTAGAAGACTAATTTGTTTAACATCTTTGAGAATTTCAAAAAAAAGTTTGGTAAGGTTTTCATTTTAATTTTTAAAATTAAGACAGTGCTTTAATTTACTAAGAATTAAAATAACTGCTTAAAATTTATTAACAATACATTAAATCTAATATTAGTATCATACAATTATTTGTTATATGTGATTAATATTTTTTAGTCCAGGTTTTTGATTACAAATGATATAAATATGAGGATTTTTACCTAGGAACATAATCACCCCTATGTTATGGTATATGCTAAGTAATTTCATACTGAATTGTAATACATTTGTACCAAGAGAAATGAAGTGAAAAGTGGAATGGATAAGTGGATGGAAAGAAGTGAAAATTGAAATGGATATTTTTAATAGCCTAAATAATATGTCATGGTAAAAACATACTAGCTGTTTGAGACTTTATAATAGTTTGAATATAATTTTTACTTTATTTGATAGGTATTAATTTTAAATTACTTAAGTAGTTACTGCAGTTTTTAAAACTCTTAAATATACATTATATTGTATCTTTAAGTACTATAAGATATAGAAAAACAAACTATAGAAACTTGTTTTCATTGATCACAAAAAGAAATATTGTTTTGGAGTTTAAAAATATACCTTTTCTTGAATCAACTACATGTCCCTTACTTTTTATATCTAACCTTTAATAGATAATATCTTTGGCATAAGTTGTTAACTAAATCTTGTCCTGAATTTAGAAGTTTTTTCATAAAAAGTAACAAATTTTATTTTTTATTTTATTTAAATCTATATATACATTAAAATAAGAATTACTTACAGGACGGGTGTGACCAAATTCGTCAACAGTTGATCCTATTCCTGGAGGCTCTACAATAACATCATAAATAACACCTACAATATATTAAGTAAATAAAGGTTGATTCTCCATCTACAGGGCTGTTGAAAAACTTACATCAAATGTACTGTAAATTATTGAGTACAATAAAATGGAATAGTGGGAAAATAAGTTGATTATTAAAACTCTAAATTTACTTTTAAATTCTTTTGAAAAGTGACTGTTTAAACACCAATTGTATAATCTATTTACAGTAATATAAAAGCAAGTATTTATCAAATTCTTTTGTATTAATTGCCATCAAGTGTTAAAAGTATGTTGTTTTGGCAAGAATCAAACAAGTATGGCACAAGTCATTCAAAATTAATTTTTTATAATTATTATTTTTCTATTATTAAAGTATGTATGATGTACTAAAATCTTCCCAGAATTCCTCTAACCATTAACTACAAATTATAAGTTAAGGATTCCACAGTATAATCAGATAAAGTTTAATAATCATGGTAATTTCTGGTTATATATATATATATATATATATATATATATATATTGCTCTATTTTTTTCCCTACTGACCCCTACAAAAGTTTCCCATTTAAAATTACAGTTATTTATTAATTAAATACTTATGAACTATTGAATTTGATGTTCTAATGTCCATTTCAGATATATTTACTAATTTCATATAAATTGTAAAAAAAGTTTTCTAGCTCTTTCAGACACTCAATAATCACTACTTTTTTTTTTTTTAAATCTTTTACTACAAATTCATATGGTTCACAAGGTATGAATTAAGAATTTTTTCTTTTTAAAATTTATTTAGAAGGAGAAAATTACTTAAGAAATATTGCACACCATTGTTGCTCATTAACTTGCAATTTAATGCCTATACTTTGTGACATTAATATAATACCATATATATGTATGCAGAAATTTTTTTAAGACATAGTAAGTTAGAAAAATTTTTAAGACATAGTTTGTTTAAGAATCGTTAAGATGAAATTCCGCAAAATTCCTAAATACCATAATTAGATACTGACAATTTTCCCCTGATTTAAGTGGATCATCTCATCAAATACTCCAGTAAATAGATTTTGATATCCAGTAAATAGATAATGATTGAATACTAAATTATTCTTTCAGAATGATTTAGTATTCAATCATTAAATGACTACAATTTAGTAGACACATTTTTAGAGCTTTTCATACAGCATTGTTATAATTTTTATGGTTTTTCATAACACATTCAATTTATAACTTCTGGCTTAAATTAAAAGCAATTTATTTAACACATTCAGTGAAAAATTCGAAGCAAGGATAGAAAAGTATACGAGAATTTCACTAAAACCTCATTAGAAAAGATAATTCCCTAACCTATTTCATAATTTAACTCCTCCTTAACTAATATATTTTTCATAAACATGAACTGAAGCCGTTCTTAGTTTACAAGTATAGATTGAAGAACAAAGTTTGGTATCTAGCAACAAGCTAACTAATTTGATGGGTGTAAGGCGTTCATGATGCCAAGCTAGGGAATCCCCTTAATTGTTATTCTTTTCAAGAGGAGGGATTATTGCTCTCGATTCTGGTACCTCTCTCCCACCTGCCAGTCTACCAGCGAGAGAATATCCATATTCACAGATTTATAATGCACACCTCTGTGTATGTAGGGAGCCGGCATCCTGAGATTCTAGCTCATGCACTGGGAAATCGCGGAAAAAACAAGGCTAAAGAAGTTTAGCTCATAATCCATTGCAATAAACTACCTGTTCTAAATTTACTTAAATCAAGTTTAAATACAAAGAAAACATTGTGGCTCGAAAAAAAAATTTTCAGAAATTTTATATTTTAAAGCCATGAAGAGGATGCTAACTTCAAAGTAATATAAGTAAAGAAAGAGAGTCATGACGACTATATTTCTTATTACATTACCTCCACAAACCATAAAATAAGAAACCAATACAATTGCATATACAACCATAGCACTCGGCTTCCGAAACCATGAAGGTCTTTTTAGCTTTAAACATGGTATTTCTAAAATTGTAAACGGTAAACTATAAAAAGATTCCATTTTGATTCTTTATACAATCTAAGGATGACTTATATGCAGTTGAGATTCAATAAATTTAATTAAATTTTAATAAAATGCTTTAAACGTTACACGCTACTCAAATTTGTTTATCTTTGACAACACACCAATAACACGTATTTTAATTATTCGATGACGATTGTATTTTATATCGATGAATACTTCACAACTCAAACAAACGAAACTTCTGTTTGAAAATACTGTTTATGGCAACATGAAGTTGAGCTGTGTGCGCTAGAAGTAGATGGTACATTTACTTGTAGAGGAAGTTGCCTCTTATTATCTTTTCTTAGTTATTTTAGTTATTTTTATATGTTTGGCTAAATAATGTTCAGACGTAAAACTTAAAAGTACTAGTATTGTTCAAATAATTTTATTTTATTTCTTTTTTTTGTTGAAATTTATGAATTATTTATCTCTCATTCCTTGTTTACATCTTGCGGCGTGAACAGCCCACAGTTCAAAGGTTGCACAACATTTGTGGTGGATGTTTTCCTCAGTTAACTTTTCCTTGATGTGATAATACTGTATTTTTTGTAACGCGCAATCTTTATACTGAAATTTAGATTGGCTTGCTAATCAGACACCTGACGTAAGTAGAATTTTTTTCCATTTACTTTCATGCCTTAGTTTATTTCTATTTAGACGATATATGTATTTCTTTATTATTATAGTAATCTATTTTAAAAATGATATATTTTATGAATGTGGGAAAAATATTAATTTTGTACTCTTCATAAGTAACAAATTATTTACGGATGGTAATATAAACTGGTATCCATCCAAAATGCGCATTTATGGGTTTATGGGTCCAGAATCATTTTAAATTGTTTTAACTTACTTTAATAGACTATTGTGTTAGAATTTCGTAATTATTTTTAAAAATGTTATGTAAATATTTTTTTTCATATGACTTTTAGATTTTGAATTGAAAAACACTTATTTTTGCTCTAACTTTTTTTTTCAGACCAAAATGTTTCAGACTATTTGTGTAATGCTTCTTGGCGTTTTTATGACCTTTGTTTTTTTGCTGAGCGGCTTAACCATAAATTTGCTGCAAGCCCTACTGTATGTTACACTGTATACAAGGAATCGCTCATTATACAGGAAACTCAACTATTATTTAATATATACATCTTGGACACGTAAGTTTTTAAGTATATAATTAAATGAAACTTTTTTCCATGTGAGTGCCAGCTATTTTGTGTTATATTAAAAAATGTTCTATATGAATGTTAATGTATGTTTTATTAATACTGAGGTATGAGTGGAAAACTTGTAAATTTAACTTTTCGTGGTAAATTGTTAATCTGTATTTTTAGTTAGCTCAGTTCATCATGACTTGATAGTATTTAATCCATTTTATGCTTCCATTTACTGTTATAATACTAATGTTAGTCTATCAGCAGCATATTTTAGTTTTAACATTATAGGGGTTTTTTTTTAGGTTGTAATGTGTATAATTTATCACAAAGAAAAAAATTAAAACTTATAGAATGATATAGATCTCAGCAATTATAGAACACTTATAATTAAATGATATCCAAAGCTTGAAGACGAATACAATTGGTGGAATAAGCTAAAATCCTTTTTTTAGTTTTAGAGATCACCTGTTAAAATATAGCTCATAGGCATTTTTAGATAAGCCTCAGAGCACTCTTTAGAAAGTGTTTCTTACCATGGGGCATATGGTTTTCCAGGTGCGCATTTGATTTTTTAAAGGGCAATTAAATTTTTAACCCTTTTAAGCAAGGGGGATATTACATGTATAACTTGCGTATAGTTTGCTGGATTCAATTGCTGGAGCTCCAGTTATTAAATATTTTTACCATGGGGAGAATTGGATATTGTAAAGCAAATCATTAAAGCCTGGTCTAAAAAGCTTTTAGAAGAACTGCTTTAGAAGTTCAGAGCCAAGTTCACAGAGAACTTGATTTTTTTTCACAGTCCTGGGTTCTATTAAATAAAAGCATTAATGTGACAATTCTTATATTTACACTAAACTACATATGTGAACTTGCAGTCTGAGGTGATTAAAAATATTCTGAAGTGTTGCTTTATCTCTGTGTCTATAAATAAATTTCTTTACTGATTAGGAAGGATAATAAACTCAGAGTTTGATAATTGCAGACACTAAATTTTGGCATTACAACCCACACATACGTATATGTGTATAATGGGCATTTTAATCCATCATAAAGGTAAAAAGGGGATTCGTATTGGCTTGGATACAGTCTTTAGTAATTAGGTAGTCCAAGAAAGTACATGGAAATTTTAAAACGAAAATTGTGAGTTTATCATATCTACAAAGTTTCTAGAGCAAAACACATGCAGATGAAAATATATAGGTATATGAGCTAGCCAATCAGTGTGTTGTTATTCATGTGATGATGCAGAAGAAGCAAAACTAATTATATAAAGAGTTATATAAGGAGGGCTGTATAAACAGAAATTAATTTTGATGTATGCAAAGTTGCCAATTTTCCAGACAGATGGAAATAACAAAAGATATTTGTGAAAGATTGAAATTTAAGCATAGAATCACCTGAAATTTATTTTTAAATAAAGCTACACTTGCATTGGTTAGTTTTAGGAAATATATATATTTATATATAATTCATATATACCTCTAAATAATCACTGTCAATATTAAAACCTCTGCTGTCCATCCTATCACGTAATATGACAAAATAAAGTTGGCGACTAACATACTTTCAGTAAAGTTTTTTTAATGTTAATTATATATTTTACCATGTCCAAAACTTTTCGAGATAATTCTAAACTTTTAAGATAAATGTGGTATATTAAGAAAGCATCTGTTTCTATTATCTTGATGTAAATGGTGTGTCATAGTGTAAAACATTTTTTGGAGAATGTTGAAATTTGATACAGAGAAATGGAAAAAGTATTATACATTGCTGATATTGAAAATTCAGACTACCTCACAATTGTTCATTGTCATAAATAGAAAGTTATTCTCACCAGTTCATGTTTCAGGCAAAATCAAATAAGTTTCTCTATTAAATTTATTCTTGATAGGATGGGAATTGCGGAGATTAATATTTAAATTTCAGGACTGTTTTAACACAACCCTCATATACTCGAATTAGTTTTTCACCATATGTAGGCGAGCCACGCTCGGTAGAGTGTTTGCCCATTTGATTGTCGTACTTCTCCAGTTGACGGTTCTGTCCCCAACTCAGCCAAATTTTTCTGAGTGTTTTTAAAATAAATTTTTACTATTTTTTCAACTTTTTATGATTTTTTATTTTTATTTTATTAAATTCATGTATTTTGTACGGATGTCCCTGTCCACATAAACATTTCATTTTTTCTATCCTTGTTTCATGTTTTCCTCCTATTTCTTGTTTTCTATCCTTCTTGTTTATTTTCATGGGTCCTTTCACCTTTTCACTGTTTACTTTTCTGCTTGCCTTCATTTTTGTGTTTATTGGAAGAAATCTCTTGATTAGGGGGCTCGGCCCAGGCAATCCAGTTGCACTCTCCTCTAAAGTCACCCGATAATGTGAATGTAGTTTAGAATCACATTGAATTATCTTTCTAAATGAATTCAAAGTTTTCTAAGCTATGTTGAAGTTATCGTTAAGTTTCCCCCCCCCTTTTTTTTTTGCAATAAAAGACAAAGAATACCTCATTTCTGTGAGAAGTGTAAAGAAAATAATAAAATCCAAACATTTTATTTTTAAATTATGGAGTAAAAAAATAAAAATATGGTCAATCCCAGATTATGCATAGTCCCCTAGAGGAGTATGAAGATAAACAAATTATTGAGCGTGTACCTGATAATTCTCAGCCAAAAACCAAATCACATTTTTACCTGCCTTATAGGCTACTTTACAATTCTGGAAAATGAAAAAATTACTGATTCCGTCATATGATGGGCTATATGCTAGTATATCAGTATTTTGTGTTATAGTGATGTATCACTCAGTTCTAATTAAGGCTAATCAATAAATGAATTGCCATATTAAATAGGGATAAAAACTCTCATTTATTTTTCAGAGAGTATAGCGATATGAATTTAAAAGAATAAACATATAGTTTCAGGAAATTATTATTAATGCATTCCTGTTGTTTATTTTAAGTTTGTAGTTCCTTAAAGAATATATACACTAAAACCTTGATACAAAAATACTAAGAAGACCTAATAAAATTATCATTATAAAAAGATATATTATATTTTTGGGTGATATAATAATATGCAAAAATTAAACTCAATAGAACATTTTAATTCAGAAGATTTAATTATGGCTAGTTTGATATGCTTGTAACAGAATAATACAATTTTTAAAAAAATGTACAGGTTTTCAATAAAATTCATATACCAGAGAAATTTATTTGTTAAAAGAAATCCTTTATTTTATGTATAATTTTTTTCATTGCTAAATGAACTAGCCATGTATGCATAATCTAAAACAGAAAACTGTTATTTTGCAATACATGGAAACGGAAGTATTATTGCAAATAGATAGGAAATAATGATCGCCATAAAAGAAATATTGTTTTACAGACATTTGTTGCTGAAAGGAATATTATTAAATTGAGGGGAAAATTACATTATAGTGTGCAATTTCTTTGGGACTACCTAATATTATTGTTAATGATATATTTATTGTTATAGTGGGGTCTTTCTCTCTTCTATAGCTCTACAGCCTTTTATGGGCCCTGGCTTGTTTGTCTTATTGTATTATTAATATATAAATTGATATGAGAAAGTGACCAGGTTTATTTATTGCTGTCAATGAATAGTGAACTATTTTACTGAGAATTATAGTTGTTTACATTGATAAAAAGTCAATTATTAATGTTAACTTCATGTTAAAGAATTTTAGAATCTTGGAAAATAATTATAATTACACACATACATATATGTTTGTGTAGAGAAGGATGCTTTATATAGATTTAGTATTATCATGTAAACAATGTAAATCAGTTGTTGAAAAAAATTTGTTATGCATGTAATTTTGATTATAATGAATCCATTATTTATAAGATATTTTTATATTAAAATTATGTGTAAAGGCTATCAACTAGTTCATCCCTCTAGATTTTGATTAAGCAAAGACGCATACAAATCAGAAAATTAGTTATTTTTATACTGAGACTTCTTAGAATGCTAAACAAAAATTTAACTAATTTTTTTTAACAAAAATTAATTTTTCATTCTATTTCTATTTTTGTGTTATTTTACTGATCTGTCATATCTTCATATTCTTTTGAAGTATGAAATAACTTTTTAGATGCATGAATTTATTTTAATAATGTCTTTTAATTACATATATAATTAAATTTCTAAAATTTTGTATTTGTTCGATATTTTATATTGCTCATTTATTGTATATTGGACAAATATCTGAAAACTCCTTAAAGTAATAGATGTCAGATTATTATAATTTTCTATTGGAATTATCTATAAATCACTTATAAAGCCTGATCTTGTTATTTTACAGAAATACTTGCAATGGCTGAATGGTGGTCAAATAGTCGATGTAACTTGTGTGGAAATGAAGAATCGCTTAAAATGTTTGGTAAAGAACATTGCATGGTCATAATGAATCACAAATACGACGTAGACTGGTTAATGTGTTGGTTTATATGTGATAAATTGGGAATGCTAGGGGTAAGTAACCATTTCAGATTTTTAATTCTTTTAGATGTTGTGACTTTTATATATGTCATTTTAACGCTGATTCTCAACATGTGTGCTGTGAGGATTTTTCATATATAATTAAAATTTCTTGGTATTGTGTCAAAATTTTTATTTTGTAATTTTTCTTTTATCGTTTGAGCTTAAGTTAGTTCTTATTTAAATTTTCATTATTTACTTACTCTTTAATGACTTTAAATATTACAAAACTGAATACTATGTTATTTAAAAAAAATTTTTCGTTTGAAAAATTTGAAAACAGATCTACTCACAGTCCTATGTTACAGTCCTTGCACTTGTAATAACTCATTTGCCATTTCTGATGATTTTTCTGGAAATGTGAACAAATGAAGCATCGTCATCATCATTGTCAGAATTGTCCTCTTCATCATTAGATTCCCTAGATTCATTATGATCAGAATATATTATAGTGTCACTATTACTACTAGCTTAATCTGATTCAGAGTCTAATATATAAAATATTTTGCATCATTTTTGCTATTTCAGCCTCAATTAAACACTTTCGACGCTTCAACATTCTAACAGTAAAAGGAGAAAAAAAAATCTAGTCTATCAGAACCAAAGTTTCTACTAAAAACTGGACTGCAAACAAAAATATACAATGATGTAGCGAAAATAAAATTTCCACGCTTACTATAAACGAACAACACTTGCAAATTTAAAGAGCCGTCATGAACCATGCCATTTGGAAACATTCCTTTCTCCTGATGTTTATATAATCAAAAACCATGTGTATGGGTATCATACTACTCTCATATTGAGTAGAAGATCAAATCTATATGTATCTAAAGCCATATGAATATACAATGCCATCTTGTGTCAAAAGTTTTTAAAACGTTCCAGAACATTGGCACAAATATGTGACGGTCGGGGGTGAATGAGAGAACACTGTCATACTACTGTGTTGGCTGGGAAGTGAGTGTTTCATGCTGGCAAGTATACATGACAGTTGGCCTGAAAGGGTTAATTTTCAATTTTCTGAGTATCTAAAAATTCATAAAATAGCTGTGAAAGAAAACAAAAAATCTTTTGCAAGTTGTAGGATCTTTGGTAAAAGGACAACAAAATACATCATTGGACATTCCTAGGTTAATTACATAGTGAGGTCAGTGTCTTATTTTTAATAAAGTGGATTACTAAACAAAGGTCATTATGTATAAATATAATCATCATCAATTTATACGAAAATTTACTGCTATTAATATTTTATAAAAGGCTTTATAGCTTTCAAGTTACTATGTTATAAGCTATTATTGATTATAAAGCTTCTTACATTTTTTTAAAATTTACATATTTGGCAATATATTAGGATAGGTTGTTTATTCTGATATATATACACATACACATTCAAGAGCCAAAACATTATGATCACCTGTCAATAACGAGTTGGCCCACCTTTGGCAAGCAACACAGCTTCAACCCGCCTTGGCATGGATGCCACAAGTCCTTGGTAGATGGACGGAGACAGATTATATATTTTATATTTTATTTGTATGTACATCAGAAGTTTAATTCATATACATACTTTAACAAAATATTTTTAAAGTCATGGAAAATGATCTGATAAAATCAGGGAAAATCATGGATTTGAAAAATTGTATTTTGGCAGATATCCTGTAAGTGAAAGAATGATTCTTCAGACTCGCTAGCAGCAGTTAAATACCATTTCCACCTGATCACATGCCTTCCACGTCATCCAGGCGAGTTCATTGCATAATGTGGGGGTGGTCATAATTTTTTGGCTCTTGAGTGTATATATATATATAAGCATAAAAATTGCTTGTTACTTATACTGTGGGGTCTTTTGTCTATAGTAGGTTCTATTTTGCCTTGTATTAAGATAGGATAATTTTAAAACTCATTGTAATTTCATGAATTTAAAATTTTTTTCAGAGGTGTTATTCATTTTTAATAAATTTTATAAAGGTATATGTTTATATATACATATATACACACCTAACATTGTACTTTATGCATATATTGATTGTAATTGTAATGTGTACATGTTTGAATTTGTTATAAATATAGTTTTATATCCATTTATAAGTTTGTTTCTTATGAAGATTATCAATTTTCTAGAATGCCAAAACTTGTGCTAAGAAATCTCTGAGAAATGTTCCAATCATTGGATGGGGGTGGATATTTGCTGAAATGATATTCTTGGAAAGAAATTGGGAGAAAGATAAACTCATTCTTGGCACAAAATTGAAGAACTTAGTGGAGTATGAAGATCCAATAATGGTAAATAATTATTATATTACAAATATATATATATATATATATATATATATATATATATATATATGCATGCATGCATGTATATAAGGCCTAATTTTGATCTCTTACTATCTGAATTAACCTAACCTATCTGTAAAGATGAGTTGTCGTAAGGTTTTTCCAATGTCCAGTCTGCAAGTGATGCATCCTTCTCATTTGACGAAGGAATGTACCGATTTTGGTTCAGACAATTGGGTATTGCACCTCAAACTTTTTTGACTAATAGAAGGATCATCAGTTTCTGGTAATAGTCTTCTATGATACCTGAAATTTGGAATGTGTCAAACAGAATAATTGTGTTATGGGGGAAAGCAACTGTGGACTGACTGTTGGAGAAAATTCAATCTGAAGATTGTTTTTCGGTGCCAGCTAGGTGTAGGAAATTCATAGCCCACTAGTACTATACTAATTGGTGCTACTGAGTATATTTGTAACCCCGCTTGGACAGAGAGATCGAATGTAAGCTTCGAAGCAAAAGAATGAGCGATAAGCTCTCCCCCTGTATCAAAGCATGTAAATAGCACATGTAAATAAAAGCAGCAAAACTACCCTTTGGCTGATCATTGTGTAATTAAGGTGTAAACAATCATGAGACCCAGATGATAAATACCACTGAACCACCGGATTGAAAGAATATGCATACTAGGTGCCAATCTGTCAACCATACCCTCAAGGATGAAGGTCAAAGAAGGGAGGGAGAATGTTACCTTTTATTGAGGTTTCCTGGTGATTGGATATGCTGTTGGGCTCTTCAACTAAATGGTAAGTTTTTATTGTTGGAAGAAAGGCCTCATCTCATTCTTCCTTACATACTTCTACTATCAATTGGACTGTGTCATGCTGGACAGATAAAGGTATGACAAAAAACAAAGTAACATAAGACTGCTTGTGGGTTTGAATCTCTCTGTTGGCCTGAATATTCATAATTGCTCAAAATCTATTTAAAACAATAAGTCCCATCTTGTTAATCCTTGTGTAGCAAATAGTAGACTGTAGTGCCTGAAATCTAATCTAATTTTTCTCTGATCCATAAGCACTCGCATTCTGAGTCGATGCAGACCCTGAAAGCATTGACTCAGAATTTCATTAATGTTAATAAGAAATAACAGACTGAAAAATATCTTGCCTTGATGGCTAAGGCTGATCCTGGTTGAATGAATGTGACACTACCTTTTTGTTATTGGAGTTAGTGGGTTTGAATCTCATTGCTGGCATAAATATTTATAGTCATTCAAAATTGGATTTAAACAGTATATCTCAGTCATTAGCTCTCTCATGTTGCAAAAAATTGATCATAACACTTCCAACTAAACCTGCTCGATATTATATTTTTATAAAACTCTGTTTTCCATTTTAAATAAAAGAATTTTTTTTTCTTCTGTGTAAATTTTAGTATCACATGCTACATCACAGATATTCTGATTTTGAAATTCTTATTATAACAGATTTTATACTTCTGTGAAGGCACTCGATTTACTCCAGAAAAGCACAAGGCTAGTTTGGAATTTGCAAAAGCTCGAAATTTACCACTATTGAAGCATCATCTGTGTCCAAGAACCAGTGGTTTTAATTTTTCAGCCCAATTTTTAAAAGATAAAAGTAAGTATTTATTAAATAAGTATTTGTCTTAAAATTTATTAATAGGAACTTTTGTGTATGCTGTTTGAGTTATGAGTTCCTGATGTTATGAGTTTTTAGATATGATTAAAAAAAATTTTTTAGTAGTTATAAATAAGTTAAAAGCCATATGAAATATTAGAGTAATTTTGTACATAAAAAATTTTTTTGTGTGTAATTTTTTCTGCTTATATATTTGTAGGAATTAAAAAATTTTTTGTGTGGAATTTTTTCTGCTTATATATTTGTAGGAATTAAAAATTAAATGTACATGTATACCATACATTCTGTAAAAATCTAGTCATATCAAAAAACAAAATCATAAAAATCAATGATATATTAATAGCTCAAATTATAATACATGATATATACATGAGTATTGTGCTAAAAATACAATTTTAATGTAAACATTTCATTTGAGTACTATTGATAATGATACAAAGTTGTTCATTAGCTTGTGGAAACATAACCATATAACAGATAAGAATAATATGTGCATAATTTTTTTTGTCTTTCTAGAGTAAAAGAGGGGTAAGAATAATAATATAGCTATAAATTTATATTTACTTTGACTATACTTCTTAAGCAGTGTTTTCTTTGATGAAGATTTGTTAAAGTATTATGTACTAAAACTTTATAGACTTTTTACATATATTAAAACTTGTGTTTTCAGCCTATATCTTTAATATGTGAAATTGTAAAAGGTTTTCAAAGTTGGTATGTTGGCAGCTATGGGAGTATGTTGTATGTATAGTATAATATCAATAAGTCAAAAGTGCATGCAAGTAAAATTGTACTAATTTTAAAATTGGATTGTTAGGAGCTATATTTATATACATTGTGTAATTCAGTTGCAGCTGTATATGATGTCCAGTTGGGCTTTCCTGATGGTGCTGTCAAGCCAACATTTTCTAATATGCTTAGAGGTCACAGTTTTTCTGGAGATATTCATATTCGAAGAATCCCAATGAGTGAGGTTCCAACAGATTCTGATGAGGCAACAAGCAAATGGTTGCATCAATTATACCAGGAAAAGGTATTTCATATTTGCCTCCTACATTTGGTATTTCTATTGTATCAGTAAGTTCTTTTAGCTTCTGCATCAAATGTTACTCAATTAAAATACCATTAATTTTAAATATATTAGGTGACTTTTTTTTCTTAACCTACAAGTTGTAGTTCTGCATTTTACCACTTGTTGTTTAACGGAACCCGATTAGAAGATTGCTTTAAATAAATTTTAACATATTATAGACTGGTTGTATTTGAGTAAAATAAGCTTTACCCCAAGAAAAAAAAAATTGGTTGCAATTTTATTATGTATTCCTAGCTTATTTGTTAATAATTATAAATTGTTCCATTATTACTACAGCTTTTCATTAGTTCTTAGTATATTTTGCACTGAAAAATCTTTTAATTTTGTCTTTTTATGTTGCAAAATTAGTAACCTATGAATTGTTTTCACCATAGACATTGTATAATTGTCACACAAAATACTTTGGTTGTAAACATTATTTTATTTTGAAGCACATTTATACTCAATTTTTACCGTTACAGTTTAGGACGCCACACTCAAAACGGGCGCCATTTCCACACACACACGCACAGAGCGTTATCTTTCTCCCTCGTCGAACATGACAAAAACGCCATCTACCGGCGTAAACCTCAACATTCTCCCCACCTTGAAACCACAGTGTTTCAAGTCATTACAAATGTTCAATAACAAAAACAATATTACAACCTTTTACACAAGCTAATAAAAAACACAAAATACATAATAATCAAGATATTCAAGAAATAACAAATCAAAACTTATATTACAAAATTAAACATTAGAATTAATAATATTCCATAGGCAATACACAAATTTTTGAAATGGCTCTTTTACAGGTATTAGACTGTGTTTTAATTTTAACAACACGAATTTTCTTATCATTACCACAATAAATTTTAACAATCCTACCTATAGCCCATTTATGACAAGGCAAATTATCTTACATTAACAAAACTAAATCACCAATTTTGACATTACTTTTTTCAAACATCCATTTAGATCTCTGTTGTAATTGACTTAAATAATTACGATGCCAAAATTTCCACATATATTGTACAAGTCTAGTAATTTTTTGCCATCTCTTGAGATGACTCTCATTCAAATTTGTCAAATCAGGCTCATTTAAAGAAGTTAAAGATCTATTTATTAAGAAGTGTGCAGGAGTAAGAACCTCAAAATCATCGTCGTTAGCTGACAAAGGACAAAGTGGTCGAGAATTCAAAATTCCCTCGATTTGAACAATTAACGTCAAAAACTCTTCATAAGTTAGTTATTCCTTTAACAACCCTTTTTAGATGGTATTTTAATGACTTTATAGCTGCCTCCCACAGACCGCCAAAGTGTGGTGATCTTGGTGGAATAAATTTCCACTCAGTACCTTCTGCAGCTAAATAGCCAGCCAGTCTTTCATCTGGCCTTTTAACCAATTCATGAAGTTTTTTAATTTCCTTCTCAGCTCCTACAAAATTCCTAGCATTGTCTGAAAACAATTTTGCACACTTACCTCTACGAGCCATGAACCGTTTTAATGTTGCTATAAAGGAATCAGAAGTCAAATTTGAAACAATTTCAATGTGAACAGCCTTAAAACAAAAACATACAAAAATACAAACATAAATCTTTTGTAAAGCACCTTTACGCTGAGCCTTATTTTTGATAAGAAAAGGCCCACAAAAATCGACTCCAGCACAATTAAATGCAAAATCTGGTGTGACTCTTTCCTTGGGCAAATTGCCCATGATTTGAGTAGGCACAATAGGTTGGGCTTTGAAACAAATTATACACTGATGAACGATTTTTCTGCAGCTATTGCGTCCATTCAGAGGCCAAAATTTTTCTCTAACTAGATACAGTAAAGAAGAAGCACCAACATGTAAATATTTTTTATGAAAATATTCTATTATAATATTAGTTAACCTGTGGCCTTTTGGCAAAATCATCTGATGTTTTTTGTTAAAACTAAAATTACTGTTACCTAACCGTCCCCCGACACGTAATAATCCCTTAGAATCTAAGAAAGGATTCAAAGATTTCAATTTACTACTTGGAGGCACACAGTGTTGGTTTTGGAGGCTACTGATGTCTTTCATAAACTCTTGGGTTTGGACAATTTTAATTAAAACAGTCTCTGCATCATTAACTCCTCAGCACTCAGTGGACCAGTTTTTCTTACTTCACCCTTTCGGTTCTTGACAAACCTGAAAATATAACTCAAAACACGAATAATTTTACTATAATTGTTACTTATTTCTAATAACCTCTCTAAAAAACTAGAATTTTTACAAATAGGTTAATTATTGGATCTTCATTCAGTTCAGAGTTCTTTGCAGTTCCTTTCATCTCAAGAAGATATTCACCCTCTGTGACACCAGGATTGTCACTGAAGTTTGGCCAGTTACTAGAATAAAGAAAAGATGGTCCATTCCACCAAATATCCAATTGTTGGATCTTAGAAGGAAAAACACCTCGTGAAATCAAGTCTGCAGGATTCTCAGTAGTATTCACATAATGCCACTGGAAGTCCTTAGTATACTCTTGAATTCTAGTGACTCGATTAGCCACAAAAACCTTAAGCAATATAGGTGGAGTTTTGATCCAAGCAAGCACCACGGTGGAATCCGAGTACAAATGTACTCCATGAATGTCAAGTTGCAAGGATGACAGAACTTTAACGATAAGTCTTGAAAGTAGTTCAGCTGCACACAGCTCCAAACGGGGAATGCTTACTTCTTTGATTGGGGCCACTCGAGATTTGCTGCATAAGAGTGACACCTTAATCTCACCAGAAGTTGACAAAGATCTAATGTAGACTGCACAGCTGTACGCATCTTTTGATGCATCTCCGAAGCCTGTAAGGTCTATTTTCAATGCTTTAGAACAAACACAAAACATGACGTTCTACATTTAAATTTTTCAACTGACTCAGTTCAGAACTAAATTTTTCCCACTCTCTATTTAAGTGAAAGGGAACTTCATCGTCCCAATCAATTCTCAAAATCCATAATTTCTGCAAGAAAATCTTAGCTGTGATTATCAAGGGTCCTAAGAGACCTAAAGGGTCAAACAATCTAGATATGTCCGATAGCATTGTTTTTTTTGTTGCAGGACTCACAATTTGTTGAACAAAGGAACTAAATGTATCCTTTTCAGGATTAAATTGTAATCCCAAAGTTTTCAATGTTGCTGAGTTAGGATTATCGAAATTGTATTCTTGGTCTGACGTTGGAACCTTTTGTAACAAAACAGGATTATTTGAGCTCCACTTATGAAGCTCCATACCAGCTGATTTTAACAAATGTATCAGCTGATCTTGTAATTCAATGGCAGAAGATAAATCCTCGGTACCACTAAGTATATTGTCGACGTAAAAATCCTTGCCAGCAGCAGCAGCTAAAGGATAATTGTCCTGCTCATCATAACATAACTGCTTTAGTACCCTGGTTGCCAAGTAAGGGGCGCATTTGGTTCCGTAGGTAACCTTGAGCAACTTAAATACACTAATTTTTTCTTCTTCTAAACCTTTCCATAAAATACACTGTAAATCACACTGATCTGGATGTATCCAAATTTGACGATACATCTTTTTTATATCGGCGGTAAAAACTACAGAATGTTTTCGAAACCGCAACAAAATTGAAAATAAATCATCTTGGACGACAGATCCTGAATACAAATTATCATTAAGTGATTGTCCAGATGACGTTGCTTCAGATGCATTAAAAACAACGCGTAACTTTGTAGTACTACTATCAGGCCTAAAAACGCCATGATGAGGCATAATGTACCTTGGAGTTTCACAAGTTGCCTGCATATGCCCTAATTTCTCATACTCAGTTAAAAATTCCCTGTATAATTGCATATACTCTGGTTCTCTTCTCAAACGTTGCCAAAGGGAATTAAATCTTTTAGTAGCAATATGTTTTGATTCGCCTAATAATGGGGGTTCAATCTTAAACGGCATTTTAACGACATAGCTCCCATCTTCATTTCTGAAATGTGTTTTCATGAAATGATCTTCACATATTAAACTCTCATCATTTTGTAATTTATTCCCCTCAATGTCTTCAATTTCCCAAAATTTCTTCATGGTATTGCTTAAATCATCATCAATTATTAAACCACAATGAATTTTTTGGCTATCTGAATCCGAAACACTGCCACTAGCTAAATATCCAAAAACACTGTTTTGAAAAAACAATTCTGAATTTGACAAATAGATTTTTTCTGGTCTCAACAAATGGTAAAACCATTTAGCACCAAGGAGACAATCAATTTTTTGAGGAACCATAAATCTATCAGCAAGATTTATATTAGAAGGAATTTGTTCTTCAACCTTTAGATATTTAACTGGCGTTAACTCAGTAATTTTATCTACAACAAGGAACTCAAATTCATGATTGAAACTCTTATCAACATTTGAAATTTCGGCAGTAACAAATTTGGTAAGTCATTAAGGAATTATTTAAACACGATATTGTCACGTTAATTTTTTCTTGTTTCAACCCTAATCTATTTGCACACTCTTTAGTCATAATATCTGACTGAACTACCTGCATCAAGTAACCCTCTAACAGATTGCAAATTCCCACATTTATCACGAACATAAAATACAGCAGTGCTCAGCAATACAGTTCCATTTAGTTTATTTTTAACAGAACTAGTAGCCGAAAATGTCGATTGCACATTTTGATTGGCTACACTTGATGTTGGATAAAAAACATTGCTTTGTGGGTTTAGAGTAGATATCGAACCCTCTCCATTATTTGTTATTGCACTAGTTTCATTTTTATAACTCTCACTAGATTGATCAGATTCCCTGGGAAAATGAAGTAATTTATTGTGGGGTTTTTTACAAAAGCAGTTTCGCGCGTAACATTTTTTAACACTACAAGTCGGTGAAAGGCACTTGAAACATAAGTTATGAGCTTTTACAAATCCTACTCTATCACTGACAGACAGTTTTTGGAAATCCTGACACTTAAATATTGAGTGATTATTATGACACATACACTTTGTATTAGCATTCGATAAAAACACTCTAGAAATATTTCTATTATTACGATTCTCAAAATTGCCCTTTCGAAATCTTGCTTGATCATGATTAACTACCGATCTAGAAAACGAACTACACTCAGTTTTAGTTCCGGTTTTAGAAGCTAAAAATAGATCACACTCCCTGCCTAACTCCTGAGGTGTAAAAAAGGATTCTCCTTGTTTAATACTTATATGACCTTTTAAATCTTGAGGAAGAGTGCTAAATATTTGATCGGAAATCATTAACTCACACAGTTGAGAAAATTCTTTCACTTTCCGAAGTTGAATGTAATACTCAAAACCTGAACTAACTCTTGAGGAAAATTGCACGTAATTTTCCGTTGGCAATTTCAGTGCATTTTTGAACTGTTTTAGGCAATCTTGAGGAGTTGGCTGAAATTCTTTTAAGACAATAGCTTTCAATTTTTCATAATCACCCAATTCTTCTTCTTTTACATGAACCATTAGATTGCCGATTCTATCACCCAAAATATTTAGTAAAATTTCTGCTTTAAATTCATCATTTACTTCTTTTGTTTTGAACGCTTTCTCAAGCGAGTTGAAAAAAAGATTAAAACACTCAACATTTTTTGGAACTGGAATAGTCAATATTTTTATACTCTTAATTAAATTCTCTAAATTAAAATTCGCATCATTGCCATTAAGCACTTTATTTACACAAGAAGCAGATTTGAGCTTTAGAAGTTCAATCTCTTTGTCTATGCGCAAAAGCGAAAGTTTCTCTAATTCTAATTTTTGTTCATTTAAACGTCTTTCATTTTCAGCTTGTTCCGATTTTTTACGCCTTTCTTCCAAAATATCTAGAATTATATTTTTCACAACGTCATTATTTACATTATAAACGCTACTCTCCTCAATTAAACTAATAAGTTCAACTATTTTAATGGTGGGTGGAAATTGAATATTTAGTTCAGAACACAAAGTTTTTAACTCATCCTTTTTTAAACTGCTCAGAGACATGATGGAAAATATGTAATATTCACTTCAACAATAACACAATTTTCACTTTCTAATCGAAATTAAAGGAGAGTTACATACCTTCTATTAAGGTAATCCACAGAGAAATCACTACACTTTTGTTTTGATACTCGCACAGTTTCAATTTTAAAAACACTAACACAGTTCATTCTCTTGTTTCACTAATGATGCACAAATGAATGTAGTAACAAAGCACACACAAAACAAAACCGAAATCACTTGCTGAATTCTTCTCCGACGCTGGACGGACCACTTTTGTATAATTGTCACACAAAATACTTCGGTTGTAAACATTATTTTATTTTGAAGCACATTTATAATCAATTTTTACCGTTACAGTTTAGGACGCCACACTCAAAACGGGCGCCATTTCCACACACACACGCACAGAGCGTTATCTTTCTCCCTCGTCGAACATGACAAAAACGCCATCTACCGGCGTAAACCTCAACAGACATGTTATTACTCAAAGATCTGAAAGGTCATAGTAATATTTTAAAAGTAATTTTGAGCTAAAATACTACAAAAATGTAATTTCAGGAGATAAAGTGATGATTTAAATACTGAGTAAGTTATTGGATATCAAACTGTTTTCTTGATTATTTTAAAATGTTTCTTTTTGCCCTTAAATTTTTAACAAATAAAAATAAACCTTAAAAAACCTTAGCAATTAATTTATATTAGATATTGATCATAATAATCTTTTGTTCTTTTGGTATTCAGAACTTCATTTTAATGTGCAACTTAAAATTATTACTGAATATTATTGCTGCTCTAATACATAAAGACCTCTTTTTTCTCTAGGATCAGCTTATGGATGATTATTTTAAGACCAACAAGTTCCCAGGCAGGTGTGTGCCCCTAAAACGTAGCTTCCGGTCCCTTGTCAACACTCTCTTCTGGATTGTTGTTGTTGGTATTCCATTCTTGTACCTCCTCATCAAGCTTTTGACCATGGGAAGCATGTGGGTGACATCTGTCACTGTATCTGTCATTATTGCATGTGAGTAGTAATAATCATTTTACAATGAATGACTCCTAATGAAACTTTCTCCCAGGAATAAGTTTTATGTTAATCTCATATTACCTTTTCTGCAGTTGTCTGAGTTCATCTTTTCTATACTTATATATATATTCTTAATTTGATTTTCAGCGATGTAGATAGTGGGAAAAAAAAGTCAGTTAATGGGAAAAATTAAAGAAAAAATTACCTAAATTATTTTTTATAGTTAAAAATGGATTTTTGTTTTTACTTCCTTGTTAAATGTAAAGGAAATATTGTCATTGCAAAAAATTTTAACTTTCATGTTTTAATAGAAATATTCATTTTGACCATGCCTGAATCTCAATTATAAGTTTGAGTATTACATCTGTACATACTTACAAGAAAAGTTTAATTTTAAAACTTTTAAAAATTTATTTTGATCATCCTTGAGGGTTTTCTTTAAATACTAGTTTAATTGTGATGTTTTATGTGTGTATATATCTTGCATAACTAGTTTATAATTTTCCATAGAAGGTTGAAATTTTTTACATAAGACATATAAAATCTTGTTGTGCATCTCTATACAAGCCTACAAAAACTAAAATTATTTGCATGGATTTATTTTGGAATTTTAGTGTTTTATTAATATTTAGTACAGAGTAAAGAAAGCATTGTAATCATGAAAAATTTTGAATTTACAATGAATTATGTATACAACAAAAATGTCTATTTTGT
>CM063510.1:40823581-40948581 GCA_032207245.1 Pardosa pseudoannulata | reverse complement strand
TCGACAAATAATCTTTCTCATACTGAAAATGTTTTTAAAGTCAGCTGCCCTTTCCTAATAGCTAAAAGTCATGCAGGTTTTAATTAAATGAAGCATGGATATTTGGGGGGAGATATTTCAGTTACTTATGGAAGCTTAATTTATTTTGCATCGAATGTAATAGAAAAGTCTAAAACTTTCTTGTTTCCCAAGCAACATTGGTTGTAATCAGCTAGTACACACACACAGACACACATATATATATATATATATATATGAGTCATTTTTAAACCCTCAGAAAGTACAGTTTATAATATATTTTATTCACGATTTATTTTTAATTTGGTCACTCAAAAAATTTTAGATGTACATTTTTCAAAACGTTTTTGTCAAATAGGTTTATCGTATATTAATTTTTAGGTATTTTTAAAAACTTAAATCTGAAATATTGTAGGACATTTATTGAACATGCCTTGTCTGGTTCATAATTATTAAAATATGTTCCTTAGGAAATAGGGTTTATGTCGTTATGCTGTGTATTTCAAGTAGGTCCTTATAAAAAGTTACTTTGGTCCTTAGAAAGTGGGAACCCTGCTCGACACATGTAGATATCTTCCTTCAAAATAGACTAAAATGTGAAATTCCTATAATATATTTCATTTTTTTTCTCTGTATGTTTATTTTTAAAAATACTTTTTATTACATATTTATATCAGTTTCTTTTTTTAAATTCATTTCAAAGAGTTTTTATTCATGATTACTAAATTAGTTAGAAGGAAAAAAAAAAAAAACAATTTTGTATATGTATATGTCTAATTTTTGAAAATGTTGAATTACTTTAGTTTCTTTCTGTTGTAGAGTTAATTGATTTCAATATAATTTTAATTTTATACTTCTTTTTTTTTTTTTTCTTTTTTTTTAAAAAATTCATGTTAGTGAAATATTAGATAAATATATCACGATAAACAAACCCAAACAGGCCAAATTTAATTTTAGTATGCAGTGGTAATGTGATCTGAGATGTGCTCTTGCTCTTCCTACTAACTTTTGGTGATGTGAATGTTGATTAATGGGCAATGTGATGTGGTGTTAAAAGTGATATTTGTTGAATTCCAACATGCAATTCTTGCTTACAGCCAGTGAAACTTCCATTGTGTGTGAACAGTTATTAATTTCAAGCAACAAAATTGGGAAGTTTTAATATGCAAAGCTCTTCTGAATCAACCTTTGTCAGTGTTACAGTTTTATGATAATCTTTGTGACATAGTAAGATAATTTTTTGTGAACTCCCAAGTACTGGAATTTATTTTAAAAGATGATTTTCAATTGAGAGAAAATAAATTTTTGTTAAATTTCACATATATTAGTATTAAATTGTTGAAAGCAACTAACTTGTTAAAATTTACCAATTTTTATATTTTGTAATAAATTTAGTTTTTTGAATCTCTAAAGTTCTGTGCTAGAGGTTTTATTTCAAATACATATATTTTTTAAAAATCTGCTTCTTCGTTGAAGCTTGAAAAATTTAGTTTATGATGATTATAAAATGTATACATTAGTATACAATGACTCACTTGGCATTGCTATTTAAGTAAAGTTATTGATATAAAGAGTCAGTAAACAATATAATACTTTTTTGTAATTGAGTATAACTTTGTCTTTTTATGGAAAAAGGTGATTTTTAAATTACTGGAGTTCACATTTTGCTATGTATGTAAATTATGGACATAAAGAAATTTCTATTTTATATGCATAAACATATTAGTTTTTTTAAAGATTATCAGTTGATTTTATCCAATTTAGCTTACATAAGCTTGTGCATGTGTAATTTGTCTGTGATGAAATGTTTTTATTTCTCAAGTGTGAAAGCCTGTTTTTTTTTATCAAAAAAGTGTTTTAAAAATGTAAGCATTTAAAAGCATTAAAATGGCTAACTGTAATAGATTGTCCAAAGGTAACAAACAATGACTTCATTTGAGAAGATAGTCATATTTAATGTGGTGGTGGAATTCTCCGGTAGAATTCCTGTTGGTAACATTTTCATAATGGAAGTTTTACAGTTGTATGTGTTTTTAGTTCTGTGAAGTCTTCCTTCTGAGATTTTGTAAACAAAAGATAAAATGCCACATTATATCTTTTGTATGCCAATTTTATTTCACTGAACCTTTTCTTCCTAGTGATAGTAGTTTCATTGTTTAAACAAGTGCCTTAGCAAAGTATATATATATTGTAACAAAATAAAAATCCAGTTATCATAAAATACAACTATCAAAGTTTCCAGAAATGATTTTTTTTCTTTATGTGTTTTTTAAGAGTGATTTGTTTGATTTGTTATATATCTTCATAATTTGGTGCTGTTCCTTAAAAAATGCTATTGTTTTTTGTATAAATTTTGTATAAAAGAAATTTATCTAAAGTGATTAGTTTTTTGTAAATAATTTTTAATATTTATTTGATTTGATTCTCTGTGTAGAAAACTTTTATATAGAACTTTATCACTTTTGATATGCATTATTTACAAACACATAAACTGTGTTTTATTGAGTGTTTCATTCTACTTTGTTTTTTAATATGCCTTTAAAATGCATTCATTGTATTTGACTTATGATTCTTTAAAATTACAAATTTTACAATTATTGTTCTAAAGGTACATTATTCTATGGTTATTTCATGGAAATTTGAGATATTCATACAAACAGATATTTTTCAAAAAAATAAAAAAAAATTGTAATTCATCATTTTAAAATTTATGGGTTTTATAATTGAGAATTTCCATAAATTGTTGATACTTCTTATCTAGAGAAAGTTTTTAAATCATCATATATCTTCATTAAAGAATAATTTTTTTTCTTTTTTTTGTACATGGCATATATTTTTAAATGAAATACTCTTTTAAAAAGTTTTTATAATACTGTCCCATACTAATGCATATCTTTTTTGTATAAATATTTTCTAGTGAAAGCTTAATGCATTTCAGAAAATTAAAAAACTCTTGCAAAAATCTTTCATATTTATGCATTTTAAAAACATGTATAAAAAATAATTTTTTTCATAACTAAATTTTTATACTCATTATCTTACCAGTGACTAAAATCATCTATTCATCTATTTTACTGTTGAAAGAAAATTTCACATTATTTTAATGGCTCTACAATATACTAAATAATTTCAAAAGTACAAAAAAAGAATAATTAAGCAATGAAATAACTAGAATTTGTGCAAAGTTGTGAATAATTGGAACACCTTTCTATGAGTAGTGCACTTTTATTCTTATACTACTAATAACGCATGAAATAGCCAACAAACAGTATTAACAATCCCAGTGAATTATCAATGTATTCAATAGAGATACAAATCTGTTTTCAAATTGTCCTACTGTCATTCAAACCTCAGCATTCAAGTTTTTTTTTATTTTAGTTAAGTTTTTGATCAGTAATTATTAACTTTGTTTTTAGGGAAACTGCTTCATGCATTTTTTATGTATAATAATTCAAAGCAAAGAGTCTACAGACAGGAAAATATTAAATGTGTTAGGAAAATTATTTGCATATGATTTTTATTTATCCCTTTCATAAATTTTCTGTACACTTAAAAAAAAAAGTCTGAAAGACAAGCTAAAACTATTTATGAATTAAAATTTAAAACATATTTAAATTCACATTTTATTTTTTATACATCTTTCTTTTTAAGTATTGGCAATTTATTGCTTTCACTCACTTTTTATACCATTATCATCACAAGTTTCAACAAGAACAACATCCTTATTTTCTTAACTTTAAATTATTTGAATATTTTCAGATTTTTTTAAATTTTGAAAGAACTTATTTGCAACTCTGCAACAAACATATATATTGTATTTGTAATTTCATGTAAGATTTTCTTAAAGTAAATATATTGGGTAATTTCTCAAAAGTCCCCACCAACGCTCATAAAAAAATAAATGCCAGGAAATAGACTTTAAGTAATTCAGTAAACACCCTAAAAAAATTATAAAAGACTTAATGACTTAAGGCTTGAAATATCAATAGGACTTTCTAAATAATGAAGTTCAAATATTTTTTAAAATTTAGGCAGCATGATTCTGGTTAATTACTTTTGTTTTCAACTTTATTAAAATTTGAAAGTGTAAATATTTTTGTTCACTGCACATTTTTAGCCAAAAGTATATTTCTTCACTATTTAAAGATATTTTTTTCAAAGTGTTAAGTATGAAGTAAAAATATTCACCCACATGTAAAATAGCCAATCTGTGAGAGCTTATGTATCATTAAATCTTTAAGTATAATCTGCAAAAAACTTATTTTTGCAGATTTATTTATTTCTACTTCAACTACTTAGGATGCTCTTTTGAAAATAAAATGAGCTTTTTATATTTGTAAAAATAAAATATGTATATACACATCCAAAATTTTTGACATAAAATTGAATGAAAGAAAGGTTTTTAACTTGTTAATAAGATTTTTGTGATAGATATTAATACTTTAAGTAGTAATTTGGCAAATATTGGAACTGTTACTTTTCTTATCAACTATGCTAAATAATAAAATGTATCTGAAAAAATGTAACATTTTAACTTTTTTATGTGATAATTTTTTAATGCATTGTGCTAAAACCGGAACAATGTAATTCTTGGATACAGTTGCAAATATAAAATATAGCTAAAAAATTTCAGTCAAACTGAACTCTTTGCATTCGAGCTTAGGCACTCTGTCACACTATTTGTGACAAAGGATTGCAAAGAGTTAAAATGCAGTATGTGCATTAAATATCTGACTACAGTAAGGCTAGGCCATAGTCCCTTTCCTTAAATAAATAAATAAATTATAAAAAATAATTATTTATCTGATGCAGAAGCAGTACATTATTATTATTAAGCAATTGCAGCTGAAATGTGAAATGGTTGATAGTAAACTATAAATTTTGGACTTTCATGTTTTAAAGATTAAAAAAAAGTTTTAATTTATCATATAAAACTTTAATTCTTTTTTAGTCTTATATTTGTATAATAAACTTATTTGTATTTTCATACTAAAAGATTTTAATTTAATTATTTTTTTTAAATTGTTATTATTTTTATTTTGAACCAGTGACATCTTCCTCTGCATGTCCAAACCCATGAGTGAGATAGTTAAAATAGTAAATGTTTGTGAACATCCTTTATTATGTAACCATTTTTTAAATCAATTGTTAATAAATTTTAGTACTGTGTAAAAGGTAATGTGAAATGCCATCAGAAAATAATTTACAGAAAATGATCACACTTGCAGGTAGAATGTCCATGTATTCAAAAATGTTTCTGTGCGTTTTGGAGGTTCTTCAAAGTAAACGTTATATAATATTTTAAACTGGAGTTTAAAAAATATTACTATATATTTGATACATATACCTCGAATTGAAAAATTGTACTATATACATCATGTTACATCCAAAAAGTATTCAAAATGCACAAATCTGTAAATTTTTACTTCTAAAAAATTGCAAAGTCTAGCATATATATTTTGTTTAACTTTTATACTTAAGCTAGTTACATTGAGATCTGTTAGACCATGACATTTTATTTATCAGCTGTATTTAAAAAAATTGTAGGAAAACTTTATCTATTTTCTGTAGTAGATTTTCTTTAAGGCATTAAAAATATTTGTTAATGATACCAGATTGAAACTGTTAAAAAATTTAAAAGGGTTTGATGTAAATTTAACTTAATCTATTTTCTCCTCAGATAAATAAAATTTTTTGTTTTACACATTCTTTTCTTAATTTGAAAGAAAAAAGTTAAAAATCTGGCTTCAATATCAATATATATATATATATATATATATATATATATATATATATATATATATATATATATATGTAAAAAATGTATTGGCTTTTATTTATATATATATATATATATATATATATATATATATAGATAAATAAAAGCCAATACATTTTTTTCCCAGTATAAATTGAAAAGAGTCACCTTTTAAGTTGCAATTTTAGTTGAATATGTTTGATTTTATGCAAAATTTATTCTAATATATCACATGAAAATTTTTAAAAAATTAGTAATGATTTTATATAGATATTAGTTTGAGTTGCTATTTTGCTATGCTATGCTTTTCCCTTATATGTTGAGTATTTTGTGGTTAAAAATTGTCACCAGCATTAATTTAGCTGGTAGACAAATAATAAAGTGCATGGATGGTCTATGTGTTTTATTGAGAAACCAAATAAAGTTAATATTGCATCTGTCATAATTATTATTGTTCAAACTCTGGATTCCAAATAATCATTTTACAATTTGTAAACAAATTATTTGCATGAGTTTTTTTTTTTTACTTTTGTGGTAAATTAGTAATATATATTTTAAATAAGCATTTAGTCTTAAGTCTATTTTTTTGCCACGTTTTTTCTTCCAGATTGGTAGAAAAGAAAATATTTTTGTCTTAATGAACAATTTTCTGACCTGTATGTGACATAAGTAGTTAAGGATTTAATGTATTATTTAATACCTACCATTGGTAGTTTTTGTGTTTACATTTTTATGAATTGTATTTTTGAGTTTTGGTCACATTTTAAGATTTGCCTTGAATAAATGATTTTCTTCAAATTTGTTATGAAACGGGTTTATGTTTTTGATGTAACAATAAATGTTATTGAAAACAAAAGATGCATTTCATTCTTTATGTATTCATAAATTTGCTGAAAGTAACTTAAATGTAACAAACCAACATCCTTGACAACATTCATCTACTAGAATTTAACTATAAATTGATTATAAAGTGTTTTTTGGCAAAATAAGTCTGGTGTGCCTAATTACAATTACTGCCATTTAATACCCTTTAATTTAAACTTTTATTTCTAAAAATAAACAACAACCTCAAGAGGATGTTTAACACTTTGTGTGTGGGTCACTTAAAAATATTTAGTAGACTTCTGGTGGATATGTGCTAACCACCACAAATCTACTAAATACGTATAATTATATGTATGTGTGACATTATATGAGTGTTGTTTGCATTGCTATACAACACTTTGCATTTTTTCTTTCTACAAGTTATGATTGTCGAGTTACTCTCTTTTGTTGTTTATTTCATCTTTAATCGAATTCCTAGCTCCAGAGTGTACAAGTCATGTTTTGTCAATTTGAAGCTTTTTATTATTGAATACAAAATTTATAAAATGAGCCACTGTGACAAAGATAGTGATGAAGAAATATGCGCTGACAGATTATCGGACTTTAATTTTAAAAATCATTTATTTTTGTGATTTCATAATTTTTTTTCTTAAATAATCCTACAGTATAAATTAAAGTGTAAAATAAAAATTTTCGTTCATAAAAACAAAGTAGTCTGCGATTTTTCTGAATAACTAAACTTTTGCGTGATTCACGAAAAAACGCCTGCTGCATGCATAAGTTGGCATGCAGGTATACTTCACTACCAAGTGTCAAAAGGGAAAATCAAAATTCATCACAAAAATAACGTTTATTTTTCGTACTCTTGCACATCTAACAAACCCTCTTATTTCATCAAAGTAATGCAGATAGGTAATGTTTTACAAGTACCAAACCATTTTAATAGAAAAATCTGCAATATATGAAAGAAAACACTAACTTAAACACACAATTCAGTCTTGTAAACCTAGGAGGTCAGGTTCTAGGAAAAAGTAAAAAAATTCTGTATTATACAGCCATAAAATTAGTAATAAATGCTCTTCAAGAAGAGGAAGGGTCAAATCATCATATAAAGAAAGTAGACTTCAAGAAGGGATAGTATTTGCAGAAGTGGACAAACATTCCAGCTGTACCATTGCACTTAATGAAAGGTTAAAATGTAGAAAAATCTCTTTCTCAGTCATTTGCAAAATAAGTTGCCCGAAATCATCTTGTGTTTTACATCTGTATGCCAGAGCAGCTAAAAGATAAGCACCAATCTGGGCCTATATGGCCGTGAGGCCCTCCAGGCATAGCTAAAAGACAACATAAAAGCATGATGCAAGTGAGCAATTATTAGTTTGCAACTAAGTTATAGCAGATTTTAAATAAGGAAAAATCAAAATTTTTGCTTTAAAATATACCTTTATTCAGTTAGATATTGTCTGTTTTCATTAATAACCTTTTGCCATTTTTCAGGCAGTATCCATAATTCTATGTTCATAAAATTTATGATTTTTGTCAGAAAATAACTGAAAAATGATTTTACATCATCAGTGTCATTAAAAATTTTACCATTTAAGGAAATGAAAGCTCTATATTGTGGATGCAACAACAAATCCCCAACCAAGTTCCAATAAATTTTGGTAATTGACCAAAGATTATGGGACAGCATTATCATACTGAAAGACAAAGCCCTTATGATTTGCCAATTCTGTCTGTTTTTCTTGAACTGCATCACTCAGTTTAGTACGTAATTCAATGCACACTTTTGAATTAACCATTTGGTTTTTTGGTAAAAGAGCAGAATTCCTTTATATTCGCACCAAATTGATTGCATAATCTTTCTGGTGTCATCTGCTTTGGTTGATCTTGTATTACTCATAATCTTTTCTGACTAACCTTGTTATAAACTGTCCACCTTTGTCGCTTCTTTCTGGCATTTCAGATGCTAATGCATTGCATCAAATTAATTTCCTTAATACATGGTAACAAAATAAATGCTGTTGCTAAAAAATGAGTTTTGCTCTTTCTTTATAGAAGATGACAGCAAGCTCATAACCAGAATATCTACAAACTGTAGGCAAAACAATATGTAATATTAATGATGCTTCAAAGCAGCATATATTGCCAGTATGATTATTAGATATATAAATTTTGGATGCAGTTCTCTATTTGGGAATTACTGTTTTAAAAAATTCCATACATTTTGAGGGTATATTTGGCAATTTACTTTGTATTACAAATCCTAGTTGATACTGACCAGTTAAATCATATTTAAAAAATCATTTTTATTTATTAAACTATCAAAATCAAAGCCATAAAAGAGCTGCAAGGACAATTAAGTCTGAGAATTTTACTTTTCACTTACAGATTTATAAGAGGTACAGGTGTTTTCCAATTGAATTAGTACTCAAAATTTATAAATATTTTCGGAGTCCTAAAAATCTTGCAAGTATTTTTAAGTGTGTGCGTGTGTGTGTATATATATATATATATATACATATATATATATATATATATATACATATATATATATATTGCGTATATATATATATATATATATATATATATATAAACAATAATAATAAACAAAAACACCACTACTGTTAATGGCATAGCTACTTTCAATATCTTTTCTTTTTGCAATAGGGGTAAATAATTTCTTACAGTTATAGTTCTTTAAAAATAATTACATGAGAAATATGTCTTTTTTTCCCACAACATGGTACAGTGTATTTTATGCTCAATAATGTTACACCTTTTTTTTAGGAGATTCTGGTTTATTAAAATTCTCAATCTTTACATGAACATTATATCCTACAAAAAACACATTCATTAAAATACTCACATCTTAAAATACAAAGAATGCAAACAGTCACAAGATTCTAAAAACAGAAGGGAATACATTATGCAATAATATAATTAAAGTTTGGCAGTTCAAGTGATTCAGAACATTAACGCTGGAAAACTCTGCAATGTGAATTAAATACCAACAGCTTCTTGTAAAATACACGATTTAAATAAATATATATAGTTTATTTTAAAGCAGAGAAAAAGGAAAAAAATTACCAATAACTAACATAGGTGAATTAATTTTTTTTTTAATTCTGGACATGAGTTATGGGATACTTTTTAAATTATTACTTGTTGTCATATTAGTTTTTAAATTCCAATCTTTTCCAAAAACTGCTAAATGAAAAATTCCAAAATACATAGTTATGATAGTTTAGAGTGTTCTTCTCATTTTTTTTGCAACATGATGGCTCACTGGACATGGTTAAAGTTGATTTCAAATGGGTAGGATGCTGCTATTCAGTACTAAAGCTTGTGGGTTTGAATTCCACTTCTAGCATGGCTATTCATAGTCATTTGGAATCAACTTTAAGCAGTAAAAGTCTCATAACGCTAAAAAGTTTAGACTATCAAATTGTTCTGAACAATTGTTATAGAACATCTATGAACCTAGTAAGATTTGAATCTACAAACTCTGATAAAAAGAGGCACCAAGAAGCTAATTTTTGTGATAACTAGCAGTAGATCCTGGTTTCATTAGCTTTTGTGTAACTAAATAGACCATAGTGCTCCAAACAGTTATGAACATCTATACCACTAGTAGAATTTAAACCAATAAACACAAACATTGAGAGGCAGCACACTACCCTGTTCAGCCATCATTTCACCATTTGGTATTCATTTTGTTGGTGATGTAATTAAAAACTTTTTGAGTGAGGAAATTTTATATTTACTAAAGCACAATTTTATTGATTAAATATTGCAAAAACTTCAGTCCAAATTTATTATAGAACAATGTGATGGCATAAAAAGGTAGAAATAGAATTTTAAGTACTAATGTCAATTATTAACTTCTTTACAAAAGATACAGTATTCAGTAACAATAATTGAACCTATGGCTCATTAAGCAACTTCTTTTTTGCAGCAATGAAAATGGAACTTATAACAGCTTCGAAACAATTTAATATGCATACCTTTTTTTGTTTTAATAGTTGTGCATTATTGATGTTGTATTTTATAACAAAGGCGGAACAGATGCATTATAGTCGCCGGTCCAGTCCGCCATGTTTTTTTGGCGACCAACAGAAAAACGCATGATTTGAAAAGTCGGCAAGTTGAAAAACATAATGGCAGTGCGTATTTTCTGAAAGATCAAAAAAAAAAAAAAAAAAAAAAAAAAGACATGGCAGCAGTCACGTGGCATATTTGAAACACAACATTAACAAAACTAAACTTTAAAAGAAAACAACAGATTAACAATTTAAAGTATTATTAAAATAAAATTAGCATAATAATCATCATTTTTTACGTTTTTTAAAAAATAAATAACAGATTAGTAATATTTATGATATGTGTCAACAGAGTAAACACAATATATATCATTTTAATAAGCACTAATATTATGAAGAATCTAACATGTGAGGGGGGGTTCTCCCCCCTTGCGCAAAGAACAAAAACAAAATGTTCCAAACCCAAACATCTTGTATGATTTAGAATATTTTGATATTTTTTAACAATTTCAAAACCGAAACAACTTCACTTGTCATAACTAAATTAACTAAATCCCAGAAAATGATAAGAGCAAAAACAAAATGTTCCAAACCAAATCATCTTGTTTGGTTTAGAATATTTTGATACTTTTTAACAATTTCAAAACAGAAATAACTTACTTGTCATAACTAAATTAACTATATCCCAGAAAATGATAACAACAAAAACAAAATGTTCCAAACCAAAACTTCTTGTTTGATTTAGAATATTTTGATATTTTTTAACAATTTCAAAAACGAAATAACTTTGCTTGTCATAACTAAATTAACTAAATCCCACTAACCAAATACATAAAAAAAACCTCAAATTCGGAATTTCATCATCCCCATAAACGTGCTGTTTTGAATGAAATGCAAATCCAACCTCAGGTCTAAGAATTTCCTGATATTTCTTCACAATGCTACAAATAGTTAAAACTGAAATAAGAACATCCGCCATAACTAAATACCAAAAATAACTTACTTACCTACGAGACAACCTACTAATCCAAGTCTGGAACAAAAAGGATATTTAGAGCAGAAAATTTGCATAGATAGCTGGGTAATGACGTCAAAAATCACGTGCACCAATAGCTTCCATATTCCCCTATCAAAGTTAGGGCATATACAGCAACCTAGTCATCGCCCCAAAAATCGTCAAGTTTGCCACACAAAATTGCCAAGTTTGGCGAGAAAAAAACCTGGCGGCTATAATGCATCTGTACCACAAAGGCTTCTTGTATATCTTAAAAATCAACTTGTTTTAATAATTGTTTACAAAAATTAGAAAAATGATTTTAAAATAATTTGTTTCATCATCCGAGTTTAAAATACGAAATGAAAAAAGAAAATCTAAACACCCAGAGGTAACTGTAATGAAGTCCAGTAAAATATTTTAAATCATCATGAAAAAGAAAAACATTATTGATATAATTCTTTTTAATTATCCATTAAAATAAATTATTCGGCACAAACCAGTATGAAGTAAACAGGCAAAATATTTTTTATCTTATGAAAGAAAACTTTATAATACAAAACAACCTTCAAAAATAAAAAAAAAAAGAAAAATTACTAAACATGCAGCATTTACTAAAATGTCTGATTAATTTATGACATATGATGGCATTTTCATCAAATTCATTTATGAAAGCAAGATAATTTTTTTTTAATGTTACCAAAATAAATAATCATTTAGAGTTGACATATTAAATTGGAAACACATCTAATAATAGTTAACTTTTATTACATATTGCACCAAGATGTTTAATTAATAAAATATTAACAAGTAGCAAACACAAATTTTCTAGAAAGTAAATATTTATTACAAAATGCTATATTTTGGACTTGTTCTACTAAAGTTTTATCTAAACAAATTATTTCTAAATAAAAATATGTTAAAAGTAGTACAAGAAAATCTACAAGAAATTGATTTTTATTCCCTCTTGCAAAAAGTATTTGACGGAATAACAATAATTGTTTTATGTTATAATTGTTTTTACAAAATATATCTTAAAGTGTAAAATATTACCAAAATCAGATAATCTGTTCTACCACACATGGCGATCTCAGCAGACACTGTGGAATAAATTAATGCCAAAATATGAATAGAAACAACCATTTCCTCATCATGGGATGTCTACTGAATTTTTTTAATTTTAGCTACTGAAATTTCGGTGACCTTTTTAAAGTATTTCTCAACATAAATTATAAAATCATTGAAAAAAAATTAAATATATAATATACGAGTGTGTTATAGTTAGCAAGGAACTATATTTTAATTTTTAAGAAGATGTGAAAAGATCCAAATGATTCACAGTTAAAAAATAAACAAATTATAATAAGTTTATCATTTATGCCATTACTTGTTTAAAATACTGTTAGTAATATGACAAAAATGGAATTAGAGCAGTAAATTATGAATATTTAAATTCGTATTTTTTATACTTTTATTTTCATTTTAATTACTAAATAGAGTTTAAAATTTTTTTTCATACCAAAACAATTGATTAACTGAACTGTTATTGGGAGAATAAAGACATTTCTTGACTTTTTCAGACTTCATGACACATTTGCCATTTTCCTGCTTCAAGAAGATGCCATGTAATTTGCATAGTTATTTGAAATCAATTTGCTTCAAAGTCTGTGAAAGTATGTATATTGTTACAAATGTTCTACATATAAGAATGTATGTATAAATGTGGTATATGTGTTAAAAGTTTCAGGTCAGTTTAAAGAAAAAATTTAAGTTTCATAAATTTGACATTTTTTAATACTTTACAAAAGAATAAATAGCAAATATGTGGCAAACATGAAATATTAAAAATACAGAGGAAATTTGGACAATATTTCAAATAATAATTCTAAATCATTTCCCCACTTATGGCATTTTGAGCAATAATCTAACTTTTTAAATAACTTGTAGAATTTTATCTAAAGCTACACCAGTAAAAACATACAGATATTCATGTCATTTTGAAATCACTTTACTTTCATTTTCTAAATTCTGAAAGATTTTTGAACAAAATGACTATCTTATAACTCTATTATGTACTAAAATCATTAGCAATAAAATAGTGAATGCATAATCTGACTGATGTCTGTTATCATAGTAGGAAAAAAAAAGAGGCAACAAAAATAAAATACAATTTACAATCCATACTTACCAGAAAGCAAAAATTAGTATTTACAACACTGTTTGAAAAAGTTTTTAAAATTCTATTAAAACAAAGAACATTTTATCTAAAAAATTCAAAGATGAATGAAGAACAAATATATGAGACAAAAATGCAAGGCAACAAAGCTTTCAGATTTAGCTGATAGTTGTCATAGAATCCCATGTCTCAAGAGGAACATTATCTTCTTGACCTTGAGCCCTGCAAAAAACAAATTTATGAAAATTAAGAGTAAATCTCAAGTGCATTTTCTAAAGCAATGATTTAGACACTGCTTTAAAGTAAGTTGTCATATTAAGCAATGGTTATTAGCATAAGCTTCCATGAAGTTTGAAAATACAGAAAATTAACCTGTTAAGTTTAAGGCATTCATGATGTCATAAAAGATAATTATTTTAAGTATGATCATTCTCAAAAGATATGGGTAGGGGAAGGGGAGAATTAGAAGTCTTTTTGCAGCTTTCAACACAATGGATTTGACCCATTTACTATGGAAGATGTTTAAAGGAACATGCCAGGTTCCTTTAAACTCTTTTTCCTCCACTTCCTTGATCACAGAGGGTTTTCTTTATCAACATCTAACAAACTTTGGTTTATCAAGATGCCTCCGATTAAATAGGTCATAGACTATCCAGGCTATTTTATTAGATAAAATTTTAGCATGTGAAAGCAAGCACCAACATAAATACATATTTTGGTGCATACATCTGAGAAAACAGGTTAAAAAATTGTCATATTTCTGAAAAGAGTAAAAATACTTTGCATGATGCAATCACAAAATAAGTAAAACACCTTGGTTTAAAAAATAAAAAAATAAAAAAGCTTTAATTAATCTTTAAAAGATAAATAAAAAGAAAATATGTTTATGAGATCAACATGACCACAACTGCACCCTCCATAAAATGAGAAGGACAACTCAGAAGGGAGAGGGGCTCAAACTTCATGTAAATAAAGTAAACTTCTAGAGAGACCAGACTTCTATCATTTCTAAGCGTAAAGGGATGAATATAAACATTCCAGCTGGACCTGTCAAGCGCACTGTATCCCATGGAGGGTTAAGTGTGAATCTTGCCTACATAGCTTAGCCATAACAATACAATTCAACAAAAACCTCTATGGGGTCAGCTTTTCAAAGTAAAATGCTAAGACCTAATAAATAAAATATAAAATAAGTATACATCATTTAGGCAGAGAGTTTACCTGTCAAACATAGCTTTCAAGATGGCAGCACTTTCTTTGTATCTATCTTCATTGGTTTTAGCAGCTTGTTTCCATCTAATTACAACAAAACAACAGCTTAATAAATAATTATTTTACATGAAAAGACAAAAAATCATTATCTTTCTACCATTTAGATTGCCTAAACATCATTATGGTAGATTAGTTGGATGCACTGTGCTCAACATTTTGTACAAGAGCTAATGATACAAGAACCTACTAAGAGCTGGTTCCATATAACTAGAGACATCTATCATAATAGTAGAATTTGAACCATTAAACACTATCTTTTAATACCAGTACTACAGCTAGTCAGCCATTATCCAAATATAATTATGAATTAAAGATTTTTTTTTAGTGTAAAACTGGTATACCAACAATCTAACTATTTTAATACAATTTTTGGACTTAAGGAACATTAAATAATAAAAGGCAAATTTCTTTCAAATAAATATATAAAAGAAACTAGGGGAATTATTAATCATCTAAAATTCATACCAGCTAATTATTACTACATAATATCCATAGTTGTTTCAGATCAGCTTGCAATTCCATTTGCTGCAAAATTTTGAATGAAATGTTCTAAAACTATACCAAAAATTTTGCAATTACTTTTTTACTGGTTGAAATACGCTGCTTTTTAGCCTGTTATTTTAATTATAAATAACTCAATTACAATTGCAGAGTAGTAAATATGTTTCACATTTCTTACAAAGTTAATTAAGAATAATGAACTGAACAAAATAAATTGGTCCAATGTATTGAAAGATATGCCTTAACCCATTAATGCCTAAGTTATGTCTGCTAAATATATATTCACAAATGACCTCATTAGTGATCAGCTGTCATTTTAAACATCACAGGATGTCATTTACTGAGTCAGAAAAACTTCCTGATAATAGTTTTATTTTGCATTACATGTAAACAAAATACTGTAAACATTACATGTAAACAAGATACACCTATTTGCAGAGATATACCCAAAGGGAAATGCAAAGGAACATATGCTACCGCAAGATTTTTTTTCGAAACTGAAAAAAGAATGGGGGAGGGGAGGAAGAAATTTAAAATTTTGTATTATTTTTTTAAAGTTTAGAAATACTACAATAAAAACATTATCTTGAAATATTTCAGTTTTATGAAAAAGATCTTGAGGGTTTAACTGCTGTAGAAACTTTACAAGAGTGCAATATAAAAATTTTCCCGAATATCCATAAACTTTTAAAAATTTTAGTCACTTTGCCAGTTATAACATGCACAGCTGAAAGATCGTTTTCAACTATGAAATATGTAAAAAATTATTTGAGACACAGTACATCAGAAATGTGTTTAAATGTACTCTACTGTATATCTATAAAAATATTCCTGTAACTGAAGATGAAGTTTTAAATATAATTAAGTGGAGAATAAATATAAATTTGTAAAAACTAATATGAATAGATTTTTTCTAACATATTCTTTAGAAATGTATTCTTTAGTTTTTACATAATGATAATACTAAATTAAAGTCTATTTTTTCATAGCAATTATAGGCACCTATAAGAGAATTCAGGAGGGGGAGGTCTGAGATACAAATGTGTCTTTGAAAGTGTTGTATGTCCATATTCAAGTGTTAAATTTAGTTTAAAGAACTGACTTTACAAAATAGGTCAGGGGAGCTCAAGACCCTTCTGCACTTTCCATATGGGTGCCCTTGTTGGCAATAACAATATGCACCATAAACTAATTTCTGGGTATGTCACTACCAATTTGTTAAGTATCAATGTACCTGCCAAAAAATTAAATTTATGTAGTAAGGCTTCAGAAATCATAAAATTTCAATCCAAATGGCAAAATTATAAATCACAGTTGGTACAAAAGCCATTGGAAGATTGTTTATTAGGTTGCCACTACCTGCACTGAAAAAAGGAAATGAGAGAGTTGATTGTTCCAAGAAAGCATAAAAATTCTACAAACTATTTTTTAACAGTACCCAAAAACGGATGATTGACATTAATGAGTTAAACATTTCTATGGGCCATATAAAAAAAAAAAGTTACACAGTGTTTATTCGCATGTTTCCGACCTAAAATTCTGAGGAATAATTAAATTATTATTATTATTATTATTACATTCTGATTTTAGTTTTTAAGCAAATGAAATGAAAGAAAAGGGAAATTCTTTTAAACATCTCTATGTTAAATTAAAATATTAGATTCTTACTTTCTCCTGACAGCTTTCCATCGTTGTATGTGATTGGTCATTAAATGTTCTTTCGAAACTATAACAGACTCTTCCTAAAATGAGAAAAATTGTATCAAACAATTTATTGATCAAGAAGTTATAATTAAAAGTATTTTTAAGAACATACTTTTTAAAAACTTTATTTTTTCCTCTGGTGAGAAGTACAAAAGTATTGTAATAGTAAAAAAAAAAGTTAAGTAAAAAACAAAACTTTAGCAAAAAAGCTTTAATTTTAACTATACCTGCATCCTTTTTGATTTTTTTAAACATTGTCACTTACATACATACACAGAAACTTTAAATATCCATTTTGACTAGTTTTATCATCACATCTGTAGATATAAACAAATGTATAACTTAAAATTAATAAATTAGGTGTTTAAGAGTAAAAAATATGGCCTTCTCTTTTCATGCAGGTGCATGAATCTTTAATAACCCATTCACTTGATGCATAAGGATTGGGAGAGAGCATCTTGAGAAAGGGTTGCTGCATGAAGCCTCGTTAAGAAAGGCTTAATGAGGGCAAGCTAAGCAAGAGAGACAAGAGTCTTGATTTTTCTGGTTTTTATTTCTACATTTACAGATATGTACACTTCAATATTTACATTTATATACAAGGAGCATTACTGATATAAGCATTCAACAAACTCCGTTCAGCTAGACGTGAACATATCGCAAGAAAATCAAACAACATTCTCCCCAAAAACCAGGTCACAAACTTCGAACCCTCCAAAAATAACCTCCTTGGACAAAACCTTTCTAGCCAATTCCAGGCCTCCCAGCCTTTCTCCAGTTAGGTGCATAACTTTGACTCCATTCCGAAGGGGAGAGGGTTAGGATTTGCCCACATTTCGGAGAGGTGAAATACAATGTTGCTAAAGACACACCTAACATTCCCTGAGAGGGGGCTAGCTTTCGCAGAAAAATATAGAATATTTTACAGGCTCCTTTGCTAGCCTATGCCCCTCAACTGACGAAAGCCATGTTTTATTAAAATGTGAATAAATAAGGTTTTAAGAAGAATTATTTCTCGGACTCTTCATCCCTCAGGCATATATACCTGACATATTATTTATTTACGTCACTCTAAAACTATTTAAGTTTTAACATTAACATTATTTGATGTAACAATTAGAAGAGATGCAATAAAACAGAAGAAAGTTTTTCTTAAAGTTTTCCCCAGGATAAGAACTTTAGTTAATACTGAAACATTTGGCTATTCTTTTTATATTCATATTTACTGCCCATCAGTATCTATTTGAATAATCAGAATAGGTAGCATTTCTGCTTTTTGGGTTTTTTTTTCCAGATATCAGAATTTTTTTATTTCATGGAAGCTTTGATCAGAGTAATTAAATTTGTGAATTAGAGGTTATATTTCTTTCAAATATAAATCAGTTTTTAAAATACAAAGTTTGGAAAATAAAACATTTTGGTTCCATAAAACACTTTTTTCATAAACTTATAAAACTGTATATTATGCAATTTATCATTGCATCCAGGTAACAAAAGTAACTACATTTTGAGATTTTCTATGGAGAATTGAGGCATCAATAAAATTTAAAATATTAAAGTCCATTTCATCAAAGTCAATTAGAAATAATCAGTTAGAGATTTACTGGTGTATGTTTGTATCTATACTACTAAAATTAGAGTGTAAACAAATGCAGTTATGTATGCATGTATCTCACAAACTACTGACAGCAGAAAAATACTGAAATTATCAAAAAAAAATTCCAAGGAATTCATTTTGACCACTTAAATTCCAAAATTATAATTAGTTAAAAAAATATTACTTAAAAACTGTAAAAAATATCTGGTGATGCTATCCATTGATTATAATTACAAATATCAGCCATTTCACTGAAATTCAGAGAGTAAATATTCGTCTGAAGATTCAAGTCACTGTTAAGGATTCAATTTATTGTATCATAAATCCTTATATTTATAAAATACATGAAATTTCCATATTATTTTTAAAGAATTTTTCAGACAAAAAAGGATTTGTTAATAAGATATGTAACAACTTTTTTTTAACAAAGTGACAATTGAAAAAAATTGAATTTGGATGTCTGTTTGTCGACAGTAATTTTTAACCACCCTGCATCTTTTTTATCCTCAACATGCTCAATTGAGCTTTAGGTTCTGGGAAAGTACAAGCTTTACATTCTTAAAGCAAGCAATTTAACAAAATATTATTAAAAAAATTAATTTTGCTTTAACCATTTTAAGATAATTACACAAAATTCAACATCAGCTTTTTTTAAGAATGTGCAATTTTTTTTTAAATAATTACACAAAACTGTTTTTCATTTGTTTGGCTACATTATCTATGCATATACTAAAAATTAAAATTATTTTTTCAAAAATTCCAGATCAAAAAATAATTTTGTTTTTGTTTAATAATTTATTTTCTAACTTTTATTTATATTTCTTTCTTGCATTTTAAGGATTAAAAGTTCAGTTTGTTAAAATTATGTGACATTTGGAAGCTTGCTTAAAAATGTTTTTAACTTCATGTGTGATGCATTTACTAGTTATATTTAATTCAGCAACCATCATGTGACCCTCTCTGCTTAGGAGAAAATACAACATTCAAGAAAGGCCAAGCAATTTAGGGCTATGCTGCTAGTCTTGTTAAATTGCACTCTTTCTCTAGATGCTAATGACCATGATGGCATTCAAGATTCCCATAGTAAATTCAATTTTAGTGTCCTCTTTGGATTAAATAGTTTTTGAGAAGCAAAGGCCTGTTTTTCATTAATTACAAATGATGTTCATTTAAGTACTGAAAAATAATTAGCAACATCTGATTATCAGATACACTAGTAAAGAAGTTAAGTTGAATAGCAATCAAACAACATTTTCCTGATGTAGGGATAGATTTTACTGCCTTTTTCCAGTGTCCTAAAATTTCTTGGTGATTCCTGATTAGATAGCCATCCTGATAACCTAATGAATTTATATATCCTGATAATAAATTTTATTCAGAACCAAGTATTAGGAATATTTTAGTATGGCTTAGTTAAAAAAATGCTTCCTACTTACGGAACAAATAACAAATGGCTCATCTTCTTTTGGTATAGGAGAGGGAATTCTGAAGTCTTTGCCTGGTGGGAGTGGTACAGGTGGTGGTAACTGGCGAATCTCATCAGAACATGCTTCTTCTGAACTCTAAATAACAAACTTAAGATTTACATATTCATATAAATATGTATTCAATCAATAAATAAATAAAATGCTTTATTTAAATTTCCAATCATAACTGAAAAAGAAAATACTTTAAAATAATTGGCATTTTAATCCCCCCAAAAAATTGACTTACTGACGCTTTTAGAATATTTCTGCCTTAATTTAAAACTGTTACATTTTAGCCTTTAGCCCCATAATTTAAATAAGATTGAATCATTAAATCAATATAGCTAAATGTCAGCTAGTAAAAGGGTACCATAAGGGTATTAATAGGTTTAATTTAGAGCACTATTACACAATCAAAGCACTAATGAGATTGGGACCAACTGCTTGAAGCTGATTCTGTATGGCTACAAACCTCCATACCAGCAGCAGGATACAAACCTGTGAACTCTGTTACCAAAGAGCAATTTCTGTACTATTCAGTCAACTGTTCAGTAAGGGTAATAATACAGGAAAAAACTAATCTTTTGAATAAGTAATTATATTTTATGTTAATATGAATAAGAATCCAGGAACAAATTCCAAATTAAGTATTGTTTAAATAGACTTATGTATAGATATAGAAAATATCAATTTACACATGCATTTTATTGTTTCAGTATATATTCAATTTTGAGGCGACTTTATTTAATTAAATTTGTTTTAAAATTTCTGATAAATTCCAAATTTTTGCTTACATTTTTAAATATTGGATTAAAAGCTGGCAGTAATCTAAAATTATACAGCTAAAAAATCTTTAAACAAATGAAAGCAGGAATTTCAGAATTTCATGCTATATACTACTAAATATCCAATGTCTATTTAAGATCAGGACTATACATATTCTCAATTATGTATCTTATAATGAAATCATATATATATATATATATATATATATATATATATATATGTGTGTGTGTGTGTGTGTGTGTGTGTGATTTATGTATTGGCATGTAAGTATAAAAAGAATATGCATAATCATAAATCTATATTCTTTTATCTATACTATTTGCATCTATTATACAGGAATGTCTATAATATAACATGAATAAAACTGTAATCATGCATGTAAATAAACAATAATTTATTGTATCTATTTAGAACATCTAATTCTGTGTATATATATTGAATAAATACAGAAACTGCTATGAAAATTTGTGAATATTTTCAAATTTTGACATATGTAATTGTAAACAAAATTTTAGAAACATCTGGGTCCTTAAAAATTTCCATACTTTGATGATAAAAACACTTTAAAAACATTTCTTTGTTCTGAAGTAAAGCTTTACTAAATACATATAATGCATATCCAAAGCCATAAAAAAAAAAAAAAATCCAGCAATGGCCTTATTTAACCCCTTAATAGTCAAAGATGTAAAGATACACTTTGCACAGTCGATGCAATATTTGTCTCGTAATGCATATGTGAATACCACATATACCTTAATTGTCATAAGTGACTTACTTAATGACAGCAGGAAATTAGCAAGAAACCTTCTACAGGAGGGGCTTATATATATCCAAAACTGTTAAAGCATTGACTGCACAAGGCATATATATATACCCATGGTTCTTAAAAGGTTAACAAGGTTTATTTAACAAATTGGTCCTTTTGTTACACAAAGAATTCCTGAGTAAAATTTTACTTTCATTATAAATATATCTTTATTATTATTATTACAGCATGCCCATGTTGATTATGTAATTTTACATATTAAAAAAAAAGGAATGAATATTTCTATATGGTACACAGCACCAGAGCTAATACAGGGTTTTTCTAAATATTAACATGCCAAGATTCACCGCACGTGAAAAAGTATAAAATTACTTCAGGACTCTGGTAACTTATCGTAGACACTATTTCTTGAAACTTAAAATTCCATCTTGAACATCCAAGTTTAACACATCTCAGAGAAATTTCAAAAGCTCGTAGTGAAAATAATTGAGAAAAAAAAAAAATTTGCAAGGGAGAAAAAAGGTACAATAAAAAAGTAAAAATTTTCAGAAAATTTCATACTTGCTAATCCTTCTTATAAAATATGGATTGGCACTATAGAAAATTGTGTCTTTAACAGATTTATAGCAGTGAAAGTCTTACATGGAAGATTTATTCACCCAGATACATAGCAGCTTAATAGGGTTAGCACAATATTGGGTTTTGACTGTATATGTATCAACTTTTACATGTAGGATAATTCTTTATCAAAAGTTTCATAGATACATTTATATTAAAAGCATTTTTTCAAATAAAAATTGTTTTATTTTTAAAAAATAAACAAAAAAATACTTAAAAAACCTTAAAAGAAATCTCTATATTGAAGCTTAAATGTAAGAAAATGTATTATCAAAAGTTTCATAAATGTATTTAAATTAAAAAGCGTTTAAAACTTATTTCGAAATAAACAAAAAACAACTTAAAAACCTTAAAAGAAGCCCCAGTATATAAAATGCATTGGCTTAGAAATGGCCCATTTAAGACACATAATACTAAATAAATATCAGGATAAAAAAAAAAAAAAGTTAGGAGAATTGAGAAAAATATTAACTCTTTCAATTTCATCACCAGTCTCATTTTCATCAATTGTAGGTTCTTCTTTTATCTGCTGACTATTGTTGCTAAATAGAGACTGATTATTTATCCATGCTCTGCTTATAGGATAAAGTGGTGTCTGTTCAGTAAATGGAGTCAAATCAACTGCACGGTCAAAGAGTTTCATCACATATGAATCTAAAAAGAGAAAAAATTTTTAATTTGTATATCCTAACAAATTTTATTACTGCTTTAATAAAGTTGACTTGAGCTTCTATAAAATACAATCTACAATAATTTAAATTATCAAAAATGGAAATTAAAAGTCTACTTTTAAATAGTAATTTGTTTTGTGAAAAATTAGAACACATTTTTATAATAAAAAAATTATCTTAGCATTTTGAGCATATTTCTGGACAAATTTAATGAAATTTGTTCGACTTGAACTGCTATTCAATTCAGTTTATGAGTAGGTGGTAGATATGTTTTTTAACTAAGATAGCTACGACTATGACCTACTCTTTTTTTTTTATCAAGGCATTTATTTTCGATAGCTTAGAAACAAAAAAGAATCTACTTTTGTATTGAGAGTATTGACAGAATTTAAAAAGCACACCAATTATTTTAGATAAAACTTATTTAGAAAAAAAAGTAAAGTTATTTATAAAATGATGTATGGTTTCTATGAAAACTACACAGATAAATATATGAACTATTAAGTATGCCAGCTAAACCAGCAATTTTCATACTTTTTCTGTTGAGGCACATTTGGCATATGATCACCTTGAGGTGATCTGGCACAGTTTAAGGACAACTGAGAATCAGTAGCACTTTTAGAAAAATACATGGACAATTATTATTAGGGAGCTTTGACAGTGGTAAGTGGCAAGGGAAGACAATTAAAATTAAGAATTCTCATGCCTTCTTTAATAATTTCACAATTTTAATTTTAAGATAACTTCCTTGATTACTGTTATGCTCCCCCACCTCAACCATACAATTTCGATACCCAGTTTAGGAACCACTGATCTAAACTTTAATATGCAACTTGGATAGGCAGTTTAATTTTACAATCGAAAAACCCCAATCCCTTCTAAATGAAAAATATCCCATATAGAAGTTTAGCTTTTTTAGCCAGCTGTACTCGTCCTGGTATCTTGTATGCAATCAACATTTTCTCCCAGTTCAAAGAACAACCTGGATTATTTCATTGGGATAGACTGTTGAAACTTTTGGGCTATGTATGTTCAAATAAAGAACTTAAATATATCTCAAATTAAGGAACCTTCCTTAACCATTTATTCAAATGCCAACTTTGCTAATAACCAGGATGACAGAACTTCAATGGCAGGTCAAACAGTCTTTTTTAGAAGGAGTTCCAGTTGCATGGTGAACTTTTAAAGAAAAAGGTGTGACATTAAGCTCAATGGAATTGGAATTCAAGTCTTCTGTTAAGAAGCTGCTAAAAAACTAATTTGGTATAAAAGGATTCATTTTGAATGCAAAAATAAAAATATATATGATATGAACTTTGCAGACAATCAATCTACTTTAAATTTTGTAAAAAAACACATAGAAAATTATAGAATTAATCATATAGATATAAAATTATTTTTTATTTGATACTTATTGTATCAAAATATGTCTAATCTTAGTATGTAAAAAGTAAATTTAATTTGCCTGATGGGTTGGTTCACTAAAGCTTTAAGTGTAACTTAGAAAAATTCAAAGATAATTTATTTAATATTATTTATTTAATAATATATTAATATTTATTTAATATGGTATAAAGTATACCTGGTATAAAATACTTTCTAGTGTATTTTGAGTGTTCATGTGTATATAGTTTCAGCCAGAAAGCTAGGCTGTAATTTTTTCTTGTTTGTTTGTTTGCAAGCTGCACCTTGGCAGTTAATACTTATTACTTACATTATTACTTTAATACTTATTTCATGTTTGTTATTTTCAATGTTTCTTATTTGCTACTTATAATCAATTGTTTGTTAATTATTTTAAGTGTAGCATTGTAAAAAAAAGGCAGGAAATACATTAGGTATTTTATGAAGTTTTTTTTTTTTTCTTTTTTTGCAAAATGGGAAGAGGGGGGGATGTTGAAATTATAGAATTTTCTTCACATTATGCTATGTATACTGCTAAAGGTTAACCTTATTTTGTTTAGCATATGTTTCCCATTATTTCTCTGTTTGGGGTGACTTCATTCCTTACAGAAGGCATTACAAAAGTGTTTTCTTTTCAGAATGTGGCAACATGTATATTTTAATTTTTCAGGCTTTATCATTGTATGTATATATAGACAAATGATTGTGTTCGAAGAGGCAGTAGCTGTAATTTGTATGTTATACTTATCAGCAAGTTAGCCGTAACTTAGTTAAAGAAACTAAGTTACGACTACCTTGCTGATAATTAATAAACTAATTGTTTTTTTTTTAAACTTATGCTATTCTTCCAGTGTTTTTATAGTACATTTAATCAGGAAGCAATTATATATATTTCAAAATTTAAGATGCAAGTTTTTTTCCTCCTTGTCACTTTCAACATGTGTTAAGAGATGTCTTTGCTTTTATCTCGAATTGTGACTGATCATCTACCTATGTGGAACTTAAATTGGATACTGTGATGTAAAACGTTTCAGAAGCATTGATTTGGTGTTTTACTTTAAAACAATTTGATTGGGAAACATCTTTCCATTTTACTTGCTTGGCAATATATTTGAATGTTCTAGAAACTTTTTTTCATATTCAGGTTTTGAACTTTGGGTAAATGTTTGAAGGAATATCAGACCCTCGGCTTATTTACAGATAGGCTTATATTCGGAAATATATGGTAACTTTCAGATTTTGTAGGTAATAAGTGTTAGCAGACAGTATATTAAGCAGAACAGCAATATAAACTAAACACTATTTAATACTTTTTGAAAAAGAGCAAAAAATGTTTATAATGTTTAAAAATTTAGCAAAAAACTACTTGAAATATGCTTAATTTTTTACATTAAAAAATTTAATATTAAAGAATTTTTTTGACATACTTGTATTTTTATTTAAGGCTTCATCTTTTCTTCTACGTTTCCTCTGGGTTCTTTGAGCAGGCCTTTTTGCTGGGGAAGATACAGGTGAAGGTTCCCTAAATATTGAATACATTTGAATAAATTCCATCAGAGTAAAAGATAAATAAAATTATGTGGTCTGAATGATGGCAATTTTTAAAGTCATATTTAGTTTCATAAGATAAACAAGAAATGTTCCATATCTACAAAATAATACAAATTTTATCTCAGTTCTAATTGAATAAATACAGAATTTTCTTTTCTCATAAACACTGGAATAAAGCTTTATTTTCCATTGATTCTATATTTCTTACTTTAACAATCATTGGTTTGATGTAGAAATCCCACATTGCATTTTTTTTTCCAATTCCATTTTATAATTTTATTCTTGATTTTTCTGTTTTATTTAAATTCTTTATTATTTAAGTGTGTCCTAGAAATCAATAATAATACAAATCTATTATAAAATATTTTTGATGATGTTAAATGCAGAAATCATCACTTAAATATAACTTTAAACTCACTCTAAAATTTAAGAACTATTAAACATTTCAAATCATGCAGGGTTCCAAGCAAAACTTGTGTTATAAATTTACTGATTTCCCCTGACCAAATAACGCACAATATTAGCTCAGGTATTTAAGTTTAAATGTAGTATTAGTTATCAATATTAAAAAAGATATTTATTTAATAGCATTATTAATCTAAGTAGTATATTCTAATAGAATACTTAAGATTGCTTAAGTAATTAAAAATATTCTGCTTAAGATTACTTTAGATTGACTTTCTAAAATTGACAAAAAATAAACTTATATCAAGCAACTTAAAAAAAATTATCCAATAATTAGTAGCATAAATGTTCGGAAAATTATATAAAAAAGAGGCATTACTGTATATTTCCGTGTACAATCCGAGAATTTTTAGAACTTTTTAAACACCAAAAGTGGGGGGGGGGGGTCTTACATACGGATTCATAGAAGAGATGTAATATATGTGTTTTTTTTATGACATTTTTTGCTGTGGGCAACAAAAAGTTGCCAAATTGGCAAAAATTAACAAAACGGTTTAAAAAACAATAAAGAACAAAAAAAAAAATATATATATAATGGTGAAAAGTAAATAAAGTTCGCAAAAATTGTAAAATGAGGAAAAACACAAAAATGGAAAAATTTAAAATGACTCTAATCTGTGTTATAATCACTCCAAAATAATAGTATTATAACGGTAGCAGATCAGCTAATCTCCTAATAAACACAATTCTTCGTAAGCAGGCAGCAGTTGATAAATTGTCAAAACATAGCATTTCTTTTATTTAAATTTTTTTAGCTTATATTGCTTAAATTTATAAAAAAGCTATCTTTATATAGGGTTACCAGAGTTAAAACTTGTCATTAGCATCTATTTAAAATTATAATTGGCAGCATGGTCTAGTGTCACAATTATCAAACTGTGTGACGATGAAGTAACCTAGATATGTTAGTGTCAAAGTACAGAATTAATTAAGACAGCGTGAAGTTAATTAAAATCTAAAATGCAAGTTGCATTCCTCACTACTTTCGAAACATGCTAACAGATATTCTTGTATTTGTCTCAAAGTTCGGTCAATCCTCTATCTCTGCGATATTTAAATTAGATGCTATAATGAAAAATGTTTGAGAAGGTTTGGTCTAACATTTTATTTCAAAGCAATTTGATTGGAAAATATGTTCCCGGTTTTACCTGATTGGCAACATTTTCGGCTTCTTGGCGACATAATTGAATGTTCTAGAAATGTTTTTTCTCCTATTGGCTTATCTACAGGTTTTGAACTTTGGGTATATTTTTGAAGGAAAATCATGTTCTCAGCTTATATAAGGATAGGCTTATATTTGAAAATATTTGGTATATACTATAACACTCTTGCACAAACATTGTGAGAAACAAAACAATCTAAAAATGAAAATACTCCTAAAAATTGACTTACATTATTTTTGAGTTTTTTCCAGACTTTTGTAAATATTTGTAAACTTTGATGAATTTTAATAAATAATCTATATTTTTCTTGATGTTTGATTACTATTTTGCAATTCCTCAACTTTCCAGGTTACTGGGAATCTTGTTATATTGTAGCGAAGCGGGAATTTCTCCAGCCAATCCGAAGAAGTCGCAACTGACGTCAGGTCACGCGCTTCTCTCCATTTTTCCAGCCGGAGAAGAGAACCGCGAAGTATTCGCTTTTCCTACCGCTTGGATTTCCCTCGCTCGCTTTCCCCAGTTACACGGTCAATTCTTTCTTAATAAATTTTAATTGTTATTGTTGTTAGACACTGTTTTCATTTTCCCCAACCTTCTGATACCAAATGGATATTCATGGAAACCCACATTTTCAATAATGGTCACCCGGACTCTGAACCGTTTTGATTTACTGCGGCCACAACATTCACAGCATGGACTCTGAACCGTTTTGATATACTTCGGCTGCAACATTAACAACCTGGATTATGAACAGTTTTGATTTTCTTTCATCTCCACAGTGACAATCTGCACTCCGAACTGGTATTATGGACTTTTGATTGTGTTTGCGACCCAAAAAGTTTTGATTTGGATTCACCCTCCGAACAGTTTTGATTTCAGTTGGCTATATCGAAAAGTTTTAACTTCGATTCAACTATGGCTAACCCTCCACCTGCACTTCAACATGATGTTTCTGCTGTTGTTATTCCTCCGTATATTGCTGTGGATCCCTCATTATGGTTTCATATGCTCGAAAGTACTTTCGAATATGCCACACCCAAAGCTATAACGGAATCGAAAACCAAGTACAACTACGCCGTAGCAAATCTTCCACCGACAGTTGCAACTATGGTAAGAGATATTATTATGAAATCCGATGCTACGGAGCCTTACGAAACCTTGAAAAAGAAAATTATCGATAGATGTGGGGAAAGTCACATGCTGGAAATTCGAAATCTGTTAGCAGGAGAAAATCTCGGCGATCGGAAACCGACGGAGCTACTTCGCACTATGAGAAGGAGAGCTGAAAACCATAACATCAGCGACGAACTGCTGTTGGAACTATTTACACAACAAATGCCAACTGCTGTACAAACCATAATTGCATCTCTGTCACCAATAATTCCAGACAAGGCAGCTGAAATAGCTGATCGCCATTTAACATCCACACCATTTCTCATCAGCCAAACGCACCTACCGCTACAAATGGAATAAGAATCGAAAGTGTTAGAAGTTGCAGCCGAATCGGCACCTTCCGTAACTTTCGGTGAATCCCGGCAATTTGTCTATTAGTTCGTTTATTTATTTCAGTCAAATGAGACAGGAGATTTAACAGCCACCTTAATCGTCAGTTAGATTGTTTTTGTTAAGGAAGCTGACTCTCGCAGTTATTTTGTACTGCACGGCAGACGCTAATGTGGCTTCAACTCTCACTCGGCGGCTACGATCTGTGTAATTTTATGATTGGCTGAGTGGGGGGAGGAAGCCGCATGATTATGCTAATTAGCATGATATACCTGATACTGGATATATAAGGCTGAGAAGCAGGAGGCAAGGTATCCCTTTTTTGGTCAGCTGTGAGGGTAGCAGTATCAGATTAGAAAATCCCTTTTGTTTGACTTTGTATTTTTTTAATGGTATTAGGTTAAATGTTTTTTTCTGTAATAGGTGATTGTTAAATTGATTATGTTTATTTTGTTAACTTTTTTTGAAAAACTTTTAGAACTTAAATAAAAATGTTTAGTTCAAATACTCGATTTTTTATTTCTCGTCATTCTGCAAAGTCAGGCTAGCTTCCACTTTAAATATCTTTTGTATCAGAGATGTCCAGCATTATTAGGTAGCTGGTCATCAATAAGGTTATGGGCATACCATTAAAGTGGCAGACTTGTTTGCAGTTAGAGTGACTTGAAGCTTTTACCAGACAGTTCTAAAAGGGGGGGGCTGTTCAAAATTTTTTTGTTACTTAAAAATATTTTTATTATTGTTAGATATGGCTACCGCTCAGTATAGTATTAAGAAGTTAAACGCACTGAATTACGTGAATTGGGCTGCGGATGTTAAGCATTTGTTGCTGGAAAAGAATGCATGGAATATACTAAATGGTAGTGAAACACTCCCTGTAATGATAAAGGAAGGATCGGGAGTTACACAAAAAGACGTGGCGGATTTTCATGCTCGCTCGAGGGCAGCAAGGGCTATAATTTATTTAAACATCAAGCCAGAGTATAGAAAAATTATTGAGAATGAGGAAAATGTTGTTGAAACTTGGAAAAAGTTAAAGTTGCATTTTCAACCAGATAACAGATCTAGACATATGTCTCTAATTTCGGAATTATGTGCATGTAAGATAAAATCTGGTGAAAACATTGATTTGTACTCGTCACGATTAAGGCGGATTTCAGAACAATTTAGTTCCATAAATCAACCTATTAAAGAGGTGTATATCTCATTCCAAATGTTAAGATACTTACCCTCACAGTTTGACAGTATAGTTCAATCTATTTTACGCTGGCCGGAAGAAAAATTCATTTTCAAAGATATAGTAATCGAGCTCATCACAGAAGAAACTAGGCTGAAGTTAAAAGACAGTGATCTTTTTGAACCAGCGGCTAGTATGATTCAACATAAACCCAGCATGAAGTGCTACAAATGCTGGAAAACAGGTCATCGACGAATAGATTGCCGACCATCGCCAGAAGAATCGAGGAAATCCCAACAAGTTGACTCTCGGGGGAGAGCCTGGCAACCAATGTCTAGAAGGAGGACAGCCCTACAGCCGTATAGAGACAATTCAAAAAGTTCACCAGTCCAAACTTCCCGTTCATCGTCGCCAAGTTCCAGTTGCAGTAATCCTGACTATCATCACAAAACTTGGAAGCAAAGGAGTACTAAGGACAGCGTCAGTCAACAGAACAAAAGTAATGTTTGTTCTTTTGTTTATGCCTTTTTAAATGAATCTCGTAGTGAAAGTGAACATTTCATTTTTGACACTGCCGCTTCTCACCATTTTTGTAAAAGTAAAAATATGTTCATTGAATTTGCTCCCATAAAAGGTGGCCATTGCTATTTATTGATGGGGTAACATTTCCAATTGAGGGAAGAGGAGTGTTAAAACTAAAGTTTGGACAGAGAATTTTTTATTCTAAAGATGTATTGTATACACCTAAACTTAGACGCAATCTTATTTCGGGGCCTAAACTTGACGTAAATGGTGTCACTTATAAAGGTTAACAGGGAATTGTAAAAATGTATCAAGATGGGGAACATATATTTTCGGCATTTTTAAAAGATGGAGTTTATCAAATGTATCCAAAAATATTAGAGGAGAAGGTTAAACATGTAAGATTTGAGGCTTGTACTGTTAACTTACAAAGTATGGAGCTATGGTATCGACGATATGCCCACATAAACACACATATCTTTAAGAGGACATGTCGTAACAAAGGTGCAAGGGGTATCCCTAACTTAAAACAAAATAGTTATAGTTGTGAAACCTGTAAACTTAACAAATTTCGGCGAGTTTCATTTAAAACCATTGGTCAAACATGATCAAATAAACCGCTGGAGTTACTCCACCTGGACGTGTGGGGACCTGCTGAGGTAACAGGGCGTAATGGAGAGAGATATTTTCTAAGTATAATAGATGACTATTCCAATAAGACATCCCTATACCCATTAACAGAAAAATCTAAGGTGTTTGAAGTTTTTAAACGACATGTAACACAGGCAGAACGTACTCTTGATTGTCGCGTTAAATCCATTAGAACGGACAATGGACGTGAATTTGATAACGCAAGATTTAATGCATTTTGCAAAGAACACAGCATTAGACATGAATTCACGAATACATACACACCAGAGCAAAATGGAGTAGCCGAACGCTACAACCAGACAGTGTTAAATGGGACTAGAACCATTCCTGATGAAAGTGGTTTAGGGAGAGAGTTTTGGCCTGAAGCAGCCCTGTATTTCACCTATACATGGAACAGAGTTTGCCATAAACATCAGCAGAAAACTGCTTGTGAGCTGTATAGAGGTACAAGACCGTCATTTGAGAAACCATTTGAGACCTTTTGGTGTAAAGACGTACGTAGGTATCCCAAGGCAATGTCGAACAAAGTTAGATGCTAAAGCCAAAGTGGGATATCTAGTAGGATATGCTTTTAAGACTAGGGGATATAGGATATGGATTCCTGAAACAGATCAAATTATTGAGACAATAAATGTATCATTTGATGAAAGCAGTGGAGCAATGATGGGTCCCAAACCATCTGAGGATAACAAAGAGGGACAAAAGAGGGGTCCCAGTTTTCAGTCTACTTACGAACCGCTGACAAGCGACGATTATGATGACATCCAAGATAACTCACCCGATATCGCTCATGAGAGGGTCACCAAAGAATACGGAGAAACATCAAGCGAAGAGGAGAGCGATGGAGGTCAGACACCATTGAGGGAAGTGACGTGGATAAGGAGACCATCTAAAAGACCTGACGGATCCCGGACGGACATATATTACTACGGGAAGGATAAGACTACCCGACTCTGCTCGTTAAATGATATAAAGAACTACTGTGAAAAGTATCGTATCTGTTTTACCCCAGAAATCTTTAGTTTTAAAGGTAAAGATGATTATGAAGGAGAGGTATCAGCTCAAGGAACTTCCAATGCCAGTTTGAGTCATTCCACATGACTAGACCAGGTAAAAGTGCCTAGAACGTACAAGCAGTCCTTAAAAACTCCAGAAAGTACTCTCTGGCAGGAAGCCATGGAAGAGGAAATCGACACAATTAAAGAAAGGGGGTATGGCGATTAGTTAATTTTCCGGAAGGCGTAACACCAGTCGGTCGTAGGTGGGTTTACACCATAAAACGTGATGAAACCGGACAAGTAGCGAAATACAAAGCCAGGTTGGTGGCACAGGGGTTTAAGCAAATAAAGGGAGAATCTTATGCAGAAACCTTTAGCCCTGTTGTTAATTTCGGCGTCATTAGGTTCTTTTTCGCTTTACTGGTTTCATATTTGAAGTGGTCCCATCTGCAATGCGATGTTAAAGGTGCTTATTTGTATGCTCCTTTGAAAGAGCGAGTTTATATGTCGCAACCTCCTGGTTTTGTAGTGAAAGGGAAGGAACATCTTGTTTGTAAACTGGAGAAGGCACTTTATGGGTTGCACCAGAGTGGCAGGATGTGGTACTTTGAGGTGGATAAGGTTTTAATTGAAATTGGTTTTTATAAATTTAATAGATGTAACTGTGTTTATACATACAAAAATGAAATTGTATTGTTACTCTATGTGGACGATATCGTCATTTTTGGTGTAAATAATCAAGTTATTGATCAAGCCGTTTCAACCTTGAGTAAATCCTTTGATCTAAAGATTTTGGGAAGAACTTGTAAGCTTTTAGGTGTTGAGTTCGAGGAGAAGGATGAACTTAAGATTCACCAAATGTCATATATTGACGAGGTGTGTGAAAGGTTTAAGATCTTTAAGTATCCCATTTCCTCTCTTCCCATAAGTAAAGGAACTGTTTACTCAAAAACACAGTGTCCAGGGTCTGACGAGGAGATTCAGGAAATGACAAGTTACCCTTATAGGAGTTTATTAGGTTGTCTTTCTTTTATAGCAAATTGAACCCGTCCTGACATTAGTTATGCGGTAAATATTTTTAGCCAATTCCAGAATAACCCGGGATTACCACATTGGGACGGACTTTTAAAACTTCTAGGATATATATCGTATACTAAAGAACTCAAACTTAACCTGTCATGTCAAAATCCCATTTTAAATGTTTATACTGATGCTGATTTTGCGGCAAATAGGGACGACAGAACCTCCATAGGGGGGCAGTTAGTTCTATTAGGAGGAGCTCCAATTGCCTGGCGGACATTTAAGGAACGCTGCGTTAGTTTGTCAACGATGGAATCGGAGTTCGTCGCACTAACAGAGGCAACCAAGGAGTTGTTATGGTTCGATAGGATCCTAGAAGAATGTATTAGTAAAAGGATCATTAAATATAAAAAGAAAAAGTCCATACTGTACGCCGATAATATCGCCACTATAGACTTCGTGAAATCGCCCATAGAAAATTACCAAACGAAACACATAGATGTAAAGTTATTTTTTGTAAGAAATCTTATTTACAATGACACTTTTGAGATTAAATACGTTAAAAGTAAGGAAAATCTGGCAGACATTTTCACAAAGCCGTTAGTTAAAGTTGCATTGTTAAAATTTAAAGAACATGTGTTTACAACTAAGTAACTAGATTTTTTGGTAAATATTTGTTGTAAATTTTTTTATTGTATCAGAAATGGGTGTTTATACTACAGGGTTCGTACACTTTTTTAATGGAAAAAATTAAGCACCATTCAAACTTTTTAAGCACCTCTTATCAGAAACATATCAGATAAAATAATGGTTATTACATTAGGTACAACAAAAACATAAACAAAAGAGAGTGTGTATAAGTGAAAAATCATTGTATTTCACAGAGACAGAAGTCAAACTTTTGGGGAAAAAAGGAGAAAAATGCAAAAAAGAGGTAGTTAAATAACTATTAAAAATTAATGCTCTGGAGAAGATGTTATTAATTTCATGCACTTTGCTTTTAAATCTAGAGACATATATCTAAATCTTTTCATAAATGCAAAAATGTTTTATAAAAATGAATAAAAAAACCTAGTAAATGACTGAAAGAACAGATCTTTCTACCTCATTCCTGAGATTCACTATAAATGTATAAAATGGAGATTCACCATTTATGGATAAATTATCATTGCAAACAAAAGGAAAATCATGAGATCAAAATTTTCATTTGTTATAAGCTGGTTTGTTAAAATAGGGATTTCAACAGTACACCAAAAATTTAAAAGTCATTTCAAATAGCAAAGCTTTAAAATGCACTTCTAAACAAAACTTAAAAATTTTGTAACATTAAAATTTGTTTTTAACTAGTTTGTAAAATTCTATTAATTTTTCTTAGATTGATTTATAATTAATGTTTAAAAAATACAGTATAAGTCTATTTTTTTTAAATGGACAATTTCAAAAAATTTTTAATAAAAGTAGCAGACCCAGATGTTAAATATTAGAGGGGAAAAAAGGAGGAAAATGAATAAGGAAAAATGGAAAGTAAAAAACAATTTAAAAATATTTATTCGATTTACATAGTGCAAAAACAAGTACCTAAGTATGAAATATACCAGAAGCTAAATAATTTTTACTAATATAAACAACCACTCGAATCTCCTAATCAAAAAATGTTGAAAACAGATTCAAATCAGAAGTTTCTCAAATATCCTAATTAAAAAATAATTAATAATATAAATGCGCATTATAGATATCAAATTTTTAGAAGACATTTCTATTGTTTATAGAAATGTCTTCTCGTCGATTTTCATAGACGATTTCGAAACATTCAAATAAAAACTGTCGGCAAGAAAAAAAATAAGGACTTTAGGGGAAAATTAAGCACTCTTTAAGCACTTTTTAAGGCCTTAAAAACGCGTTTCGAAATTAAGCAGTTTTTAAGCACTTTTAAGCACCGTACGAACCTTGTACTATATAATGGTATCAGAAATTAATGTATTGTGCTGATAGTTTTTTTTTTTTTTTTGCGTTGTCATTATGCCTTCAAACCTTTTTTTTAATTTTATGTAACTATACACTAATTACGTTCTCAAATTTTTTATACAAGTATCTAGTGTTGTAAATATGTAAATATATATATAGTAGTAATAGGGTTTGTTACGATAGGTTTGTGTAAAGTTTTGGGCCCTTGTATGTGTTGCATGAATGTCTTGTGAATTTGTATTGTTATAAAATTTGTATTTAATAGATACTTGTATTATCGGAATTCATCTGCTTTTTTTTGTCTTTAACAGAGTTTCTGTAACAAATTTTGTTTTAAGTCTATTTTCGTATAAAGAACTTTTCTCGCATATCAAGAATGCTTTTGTACAAAAAAGAAAAAAAATTTGTAGTCACACCAACTTGGTGAGATGAGGTAAACTAGTATCAAGAACTTTTGTAAACTGTTGATCACACATCTGTGAAGAAATTATTTTTGTATCAAGGATTCTTTTCATCTGTGAAATTTTACCGGCGACTTTTCAAATCATGCGTTTTTCTCTTGGTCGCCAAAAAAAAACATGGCGGACAGGACCGGCGACTATAATTACATCTGTTCCGAGCAAACTTTCAATTTCTCTCTCTCTCTCTCCCCCCCCAATCTGACAAAATATGACCATTACTAAAGTTTAGTTTCACAATAAAACCAAAATATTTACAAAACATTTTTTATAATTCAGTTTATTGATCTATAGAAAGGGAAGTTGTAATTTACAATTCAGTAGGAAACTAATAAAATCTATATAATATTATTGAGAATGTGAGTTTCCATGAATATCCATTTGGTATCAGAAGGTTGGTGAAAATAAAAACAGTGTCTAACAACAATAACAATTAAAATCTATTAAGAAAGAATTGACCGTGTCACTGGGGAAAGCGAGCGAGGGAAATCCAAGCGGTATGAAAAGCGAATACTTCGCGGTTCTCTTCTCCAGAGGGAAAAATGGAGAGAAACGCGTGACATGACGTCAGTTGCGACTTCTTCAGATTGGCTGGAGAAATTCCCGCTCACAGATGATTCACCTCGCTACAGAGTATGCCCCCAGTGACATAGTCACGATTACAAAATATGTAAATGAACTAGTATACAATTTCACTTGTTTTGCATAAACATGGCAACAATACAGTTCAACACATGATTTACAGATATGAATGAATAACATATAGAGTATGACAAATAAAAAAATACAAATATATACAAAATATGTATTTATATATAATAAGTGGTAACCAAATGTTTGGGAAAATTTACTTTGCGACCAGATTTCATTGTAATTTGTTTTTTGTTATGTAGTGAACTATTAATATTCTCCTTTTGTATGGGTGGTGCGAAAGGTTTAGTTTCTGAAATTTCATATGCAGGTTTTAAGCGATCAATAGACACTGTGCAATGCTTCCCGTTTAATTCTAAGATAAATATTTTTTCATCCCTGCTAATTACTTTATGTGGTCCTTTATAAGAAGGTGATAAAGGAGGATTAATTTTGTCAGATCTAAGAAATACTTTTGAGCAAGTTTTTAATGAGAGGTTTACATAAATTTTTTAATTACCATGTTTAGCAGTGGTAATTGGATTTAGAGTCCTCATTGTTTCTAATAAATTGGATACATACATAGAGCTGAGTGTTTGATTTATAGAATTGCTGTCAATAAGATCTGAGGGTAATCGGATATTAGTACCGTAAACAAGTTGGGCACAGGTTGCATTGATGTCAGTTTTCATCGCAGTACGTATTCCTAATAGGACTATTGGGGGAATTTCGGTCCATTTAGTTTGATTATGGAATTTGATAGCGCTTTTAAATGTCTGTGAAATCGTTCTAAGATTCCATTTGAAACTGGATGGTTAGAAATAGTTCTAATGTGCCTGCATCCTAAAATTTGAGATAGTTCATTGAAAAGTGTCGATTCAAAATTTCTGCCTTGATCGGTAGTTATTGTAACTGGTGTTCCAAATCTGGAAACCTAGCCATTTACCAACGCTTTAGCTGTTGTTTCAGCGGTCATGTCAGGTGTGGGTATGACTTCTGGCCATCGTGTAAATCGGTCAATAACAGTCATGCAATATTGGTTTCCATCAGAGGGTGGTAGGGGTCCTATAAAATCTATGTGAATGTGTGAAAAACGTGCATCAGGATCTGAAAAAGTACCTATTGGAGATTTTGTGTGTTGAAAAATCTTTGCTTTTTGGCACTTGATACAGCTGCGAACCATGTCTTTTATATCTCTGCACATACTCGGCCATACAAATCGTTTAGAAATTAATTCTAAAGAGGCTGAGATGCCGGGGTGAGAGAAATAGTGTAATGTTTGAAAAACAGCTTCTTGCATGCATTTAGGAACGAAAGGTCTGGGGTGCGTCTGTGACATATCACAAAATAAATGTATATAGTGTTTTTGTATTTTTAGTGAAGATGTATTGGATTCTAGAAGTTGTTGTAGCTCTTCATCGTCAGTTTGAGCAGTAGAAAATGCCTTATAATCTAATACATTTGAGGTAATAGAATTTAATTCGATACAAGAGAGTGCGTCCGCTACATTGTTTACCGAACCTTTAGTATATCGAATGTTGGTAGAAAATTGTGAAATGTAGTCAAGATGGCGTAATTGTCTGGGGCTACATTTGTCAGGATTTTGTCGGAAGGCAAATGTAAGGGGTTTCTGATCAGTAAAGATAATAAAATCCCTGCCTTCTAACATATGTCGGAATTTTTTTATACTGGTGTAGATAGAAAACAATTCGCGATCGTGTGTTGACCAATTCTTTTGAGCTTTGTTTAATTTACAAGAATAAAATGCTATAGGTTCCCATTGATGGTTTGAGAGTTGCATTAACGATCCACCAATTGCTACGTTGCTCGCGCCAACCCATAAGTTTAACTGAGCACCAGGAACGGGATGTCTTAATAGCGTAGCTTGTACTAAAGCTTCTTTAGAAGCATTAAAAGATGCATTTGCTTCCTCACTCCATTGTAATTGTTCAAATTTATTGTCTTTAGAGCAAGGATGTTTTTACTTATTTTTATGACCTTCAAGAAATTTGATTAGAGGCGCGACAATATCTGCTGCTTTGGGAATAAAGCGACGATATAAATTAAAAAGTCCTAAATAGCGACGTAGTTGAGTTAAGGTATTTGGCTGAGGAAATTCTTGAATACATTTAATTTGGTCGGGTAATGGTTTAATTCCATCCGGTGAAAGTAGGAATCCTAAAAATTCAATATTTGTTTTCCCAAATTGACAATTTTCCACATTAATACAAAGTGCATAGTATCTAAGTTTAGAGAATAATATTTTTAGGTGCTCCAAATGCTCAGTCCCGTTATTGGAAGCAATTAGTAAATCGTCAACAAAAGCATAAACAAATCCTAAATCACGAGTTATTTTGTCGATAAAACGCTGAAAAGTAGAAGATGCATTGCAAAGGCCAAACTGCATGCGTGTGCTTTCAAAAAGGCTGAAAGGTGTGCAAATCGCAGTTTTATGAATATCATTAGGATTTATTGGAATTTGATGATATGCTTTAATTAAGACAATGTGACTGAAGATTTGTTTACAATGCAACTCTGCAGTAAAATCAGCGATACAGGGTATCAGATATTTTTCTTTAACAGTTTGTGCATTTAAGTCTCTAAAGTCACCTGCAGTTAGTCATTAGATCCTTTTTTAGGTACTAAATGTAGAGGCGAAGAATAATTACTTTTAGAAGGTCTCATGTGACGAAGTTGTAAGATATGTTGTATTTCTGTTTTGGCAATTGTAAGTCTATCAGGTGCTAGTCGTCTGGGTTTGGCTGCTACCGGGGGTCCTTTTGTTACAATATGATGCACAGTATTGTGTTTAACAGGCTGGTTAGGATCTGGTAGTTTAGTGATTTCAGGAAATATACGTAATAGGTTACTATAAATATTATTTAAATAATTAGACTTAACACAGAATATATTACAAATACTAAATTTAGCATCAGCTTTTAAATTAGTAATAGAATCAATGAAACATCGATTACGAATGTCCAATTTTAAATTATAAAAGTGCAAAAAGTCAGCTCCTAGAATAGCACAAGAAATGTCACATATATAAAAAGAATGAGAAAAATTTCGCCGTAAACCAAGGTTTAGATTTATAGTTTTTCTTCATAAACATTTATACAAGAACCATTTGCAGCACAAAAAGTTTGAATTACAGGTTTTTGTCTATCCTCTTTGCAAGCTGGAATAATGTTTGCTTTGGAACCAGAATCTACTAAAAATCTCTTACCTGTTGTTCTGTCACTTACGAATAGACGACGAGAATTTGTTGGAAAAAAGTCTGTTGTCATTACTCTTCTCGTAGTGAATTTCCCGAAAATGAACAGCGTGGAGTGCACTTTTTTGCTTTATCTTGAAATTTGCTGTGATACCAGCAAATTTTATTTTTCGATGGAGATTTAGAACGATAACGAAACTGTTTGCTTCTAGAAACGCTTCTTGATCGTCTAAGTTCATTTACCTCTGTACGTAGGGCACGAACTTCCGTAATAAGAGTATCCATGGAAGGGTGAGAACTTTCTGATGACCAGCTACCTAATAGTGCTGGACATCTCTGATACAAAAGATATTTAAAGTGGAAGCTAGCCTGACTTTGCAGAATGACGAGAAATAAAAAATCGAGTATTTGAACTAAACATTTTTATTTAAGTTCTAAAAGTTTTTCAAAAAAAGTTAACAAAATAAACATAATCAATTTAACAATCACCTATTACAGAAAAAAACATTTAACCTAATACCATTAAAAAAATACAAAGTCAAACAAAAGGGATTTTCTAATCTGATACTGCTACCCTCACAGCTGACCAAAAAAGGGATACCTTGCCTCCTGCTTGTCAGCCTTATATATCCAGTAGCAGGTATATCATGCTAATTAGCATAATCATGCGGCTTCCTCCCCCCACTCAGCCAATCATAAAATTACACAGATCGTAGCCGCCGAGTGAGAGTTGAAGCCACATTAGCGTCTGTCGTGCAGAACAAAATAACTGCGAGAGTCAGCTTCCTTAACAAAAACAATCTAACTGACGATTAAGGTGGCTGTTAAATCTCCTGTCTCATTTGACTGAAATAAATAAACGTTATTACTTTCATCTTCAGATGTTGATGGACTGCAAATGTAAAACTTTAGTAACTTCTAAATGCATAATATAAAGTTAATCTTGAATAAGACTAAAAATATACATACGTTTCATCAGTTTTTTCCACAATACACTGAAGAGCCTCATCTAATTTTGACCTAGCAGTTTCTAGCTCAGGAGCTAGAGAAAAAATTGTTTTTGTTAATTACATAAACATTATTTAAAAGCAGACAATGAAAGAATATACATAGCTGCCTTTTAACTTCGAAAATCTTAATTTCACATACTAAATGAGTGAGCTAAAAATCTATGCATAATATGTTTGTAAGTTTATAGTTTTAATATATAATATTTAACAAATTGCCAGTTAAATAAACTGCTGAATATCATCTCCCATTATGTACTGTTATTACAGTACAACTTTTGAAATTCTGTTCTATTTTAAAGTTCTGTCCAACAGCAAACCATGTAATAACAGTAGACGATATTTCTATGGTTCAGAAGGAATTATCCTCAAATAGAGAAAGATTATTGTAAATAGAGAATATTCATATATACATTCAACTTCTCCATATCACAGATTATAAAAAGTTTTTTTTTTTTTTTAGCAATATGAGTATTCTGTAAATAAACCAAAACTATTCTGTTTTCATGTACAAATATTTAATCCTATAATGTGACCTAAATCTGCACAATGTATGACTAAACAGCACAAGTTGGCAGGTATGAATATATCAAAATATAGATATCAAGAACATTATAATACACACTTTTGTAGAGTTAAGTAAAACTTACCAATATACAAGTTTTATACATAAGATTTTTTACTTTTTTTTTTCAAATAACATACATATAGTAATCAAGCACTAATATAAACAAATTTTAAACTTCTAATTTCAAATTCAAACACTTCACATAATAACAGTGAATTCTAGAAAATTAAAAATTTTTGATTTGTTAAAAAAAAATAATGCTGAGTATATTAAACTTTTTCATATAGTATAATCAAATATAAATAAGTGAAAGACTTTTTATGGATCTTATAATACTTGTCCTTCATATCCTATAAAAATTACGAGTAATGCACATATTTTACAGATATTCAGTTCATACAAATTAGAGGCATTATTTAAAAACTTCTTGCATGCATAATAACAATACATATAATTTATTGAATTATGTATCTATGTTATTAGAAAATATAATTTTATCAATCACTTGAAACTGTTAATTTTAAAAGCAACAGTTTAAGATATGAGTGATCAATAAAATATAATATATATTTCAGTAAATATGGGATAGAATATTTCAAGATACGAGTGATTAATAAAATATAATTTTATTAATCACTCGAAACTGTTAGTTTAAAAAGCAACAGTTTAAGATATCAGAAGTTAAGATTTGAGTCATTTGAAGAATTACTGCCATTTTTAAATAACAAAAAGGATAATTAAGACTACGATCTACTACTTTGAGCCAATTCAGAAAATTTTGCAGCATTTTATATTAATACTTTGATAAAGGTATTCTTAAAAGGAAAAAAAATCTGCCAGTTAATATTTTAATACTTAAAAATTTATATTACATTTATAAATTTACTTTTTTTGCTTGAAATTTTCCATCCCATTTACTAAAATATATTAGATTAAAATAGCTATGGAGTTCTAGGTATATCTAATATTTAATACAAATTTTAAGCTGCAGTAAGGTGTAACATGAGCAAATTAACTTTGATTTAAAAAATAAAAATCTCAAGGTCCTTCCACACTATAGTCCCCTGCAAGCCATTACCACTGTGTGGAGTGGGTATGGTTTATAGAAGTCGGCAAGAAAATGGCCTTGGTAGAGGATGGCTTCGAAAGCGGTTTTTCTCCAAACGTCAAAGACAGCTAGATGTGCTACTAAAGTGCACATTAGACTCTGTGAACTCATCCACGTACTGGCTTATTTAGGGGACTAATGTGTGGATGCAACCCATGAACCATTGCTCAAGATTGCCATTAGTGCCAGTACTGCAGTGGTGAACAATTGGTCATAGTATGGAAGAGGCATCACATATGAATTTTTATTCCATTCCCAATTTTATCATATGATAGAAAACATATGAAAAAATTTTAAACCTGTATCTTAATGAGCAGGGAAAAAATCCCTATTATTTGTAAAATATGAAAATGAAAAAAGTTCAAATGAAGAAAAATTGCAAAATTTTATTCATTAAATTTTATACTGGAGGTAGGGAGAATTCTACCATTTAAATTAAAATTTGTTATGAAATTCTGTCTGAAGTCAAGTATTTCTTGCTAATCAAATAATTACTCAGTAGAGAATTTAATATTATGGTTTTAAATATTAGATTTGGCTTTCTATTAATATGCATATATTGGGAATTTTAAATTAACATTATAAAGTAATATAGTATAATTTTTCCTATAATCACTGCCTATATAACTTCTTATTTTCTAGATAATATCCTGAATTTTTTTTTAAATTTTTATTTATTTTTTAAATTTTGTCTCAAAATGTCTTTTCTTACCATTATTGAAATTTATAACATTTTTTAAATGTTTTGTCCTAAATTAAAAAAGTTTAATTTTGACTAAGTAACAAATTTAATAATTTAATATTTATTTAACATTATTAACAACTTAAAAAAATGTTAGACAACCCTTTTAAAAAATATAGCATTCTTTATATTTAAGAGGAAATTTCCCTTTCTACTTTTAGCACTTTCTATTCTACCTTTTTTAATATATAAGTCTATAAATCTCTCCCATAGTTAAGGATATTGAATATCTATTGAATATATTATTTTGAGACTGGGGAATAGTAACTTAAAAGCTTTTGATGCCAATTTCAAAAATCTTAATTTTTACTGTAATATTTATTTGGAACAAAGAAGCAAAAGTCATATTATTTGAAATCATTTGGAACAATGTAGCACCCATGTGGACCTTAATTCATGATCAAGTCCCACATAGCACAAAAGCTCTACAAAATGTTGTATGGATGTCTCTTTTGGGCAGACCAAATGTCCACATGGCATCGCGATTTCGCCTTTGGACGTTTTCTCTAATGTTGTGGGATGTGAAAAAGTTCCTTCGATTCTGGGTCATTCAAGGGTTGTCACAATGTTTGACATGATGTCAAATGGATGTCATATGACTGCCTTAAATGTGACATTGATTTGTGGATGGCCATTGGCTTTCCTCTAGACATTTTTCCACTTCCAAAGTATGTCAAAAAGACATCATAAATTGGAAGCCCATGTATAGAGGTTGTGAGAATGTTATATTTCTTATTGCTTGGATGTTCGAAACACATATCCGATGTCCATTATAAGTCTCCTTCTGGATTTCAGGATGTCTTATGGATATCCAGACGATGCTTTGAATAAATGCACTAACCTTTTTGCTCCAAGCAAAATCACATTTGATATATATATATATTTTTTCTTATGTCTAAAATATTTTTTGTGTTAAGAACTAGGAAGGCAAGTTATGGCCTTAAATACTTAAGAGACATAATGTGCAATCCTAGTTTCAGTACATTATTTTGGACAAAAGTGAAAAATAAAATACATCAAATGTGATGATTTGGGGGCTAAAGAATTAACACACAAATTATTTTATATAATACATTATATTTATTCACACTAAAACGTGCAATTAAATATAAAGTATTATGTTAGTGAAAAATAGAGTAAAAATAAATAAAGTAGGAATCAATCTAACAACAAAAATATCATTTTCAATGAATCCTTTTAATCTTGTGATATTATTATCATCCTACAAGCAGTCTACCCCCCCCCCTAAATAAAAAAATAAATAAATAAGCAGAAAGAGAAGAGATGGTGGAATAAAAAAGAGGGAACTTTATTTATTAAGCAGGAAAGAAAAAAAATCCAAAGAAATTACAATTCTTGTAGCATGATAATCAATTAAAAATATAACTCTCATATTGTTAACATATGAAACTAATAATTAAAAGAGCCAATTTAAACTACTCAAGTGTTCTAACTTCATGACTTAAAAAGATAATCTTCAGTAAAAAGACAAAAATAAAAAAGTATTCTTTTTTAGCTTAATTATTATTACTTCATTTTCTTTCAGATTGTTTCAGTTTATTCTATATAGTAAAGTATTCAGTATTAAATCAGTTTCAAGTTACTTTGATTCCATTTCAAGAAGATAAATAATTAAAAATATGTGTTCTGGTTTTTCAGTTTTATTTAAAATTCTTCATGCTTATTCAAATTTTTATATATTTACATAGTTTAAATAACTTGTTTGTAGATGTTTCAGAAATAATACCTGAATAAACTTAGTTGAGAAGCTATCAATCAAAGTTATTTTTAATGTATTCAACTTAAATGATCATGTTTTTCTATTCTTACATTGCCTTATTTAATAAGGAGCTGAATGAAGGTAAGATAAATATTGCCTTAGTGCAAGAGCCCTGAATCAATAAGGGTAACATCCTTGGAATGGACAACTGCAGCAATCTATTCTTTGATTGCTGATGTAGTAAACCTAGGACCTGTATTATTGTCAATAAAATAATAAATGTATGGCAAATTATCTTAGAGATAATGTTGCAATTAAGACATGCAACAAGAATGGTGATATCTGTCTCATGTCTGCATATCTTCCTTATGAGGAAGAAATTTCTCTCTTGCCTCTTTCTAAGAATTTGGTGCAGAAGTGCACTAAAACTGACTTAAGGCTTATTGTGGGTTGTGATGCTAATGCACACCACATAGTTTGGGGCAGCACTGACTGCAATAAAAGAGGTGAGGATCTCTTAGAATTTATTTTAAGTAAAAATCAATTTAAGCAATAAGCCTACATTTGCTACGAAAAACATGAGAGAGGTCATTGACATTAACTTTTGTAATGGTAAGGCTTCAACGCTGACAAGTAACTGGCATGTTTCTGTCCAGGTTATGTTATCTGATCACAAACTAATCAAGTTGAATCTTTCAGGACCTGCCATAACATCCAGGCAGGATAAAAGGAATCTCAGGAATACTAACTGGGATTCATACAGAGAAAACCTTAGGCTTCTCCTCTCAGATAACACTGTTAACTTAAATTCTTTTACTGATATTGAACTGGCCATTGACAAATTTCAACACACCATACTTCAATTGTATAAGAATAATTATAGAGCAGTCACTACAGGATTACCAAGATATGCACCTTGGTGGTGTAAAGATCTGTGTAGTCTTAGAAAGAACTGCAGAAAGCTCTTTAATAGAGCCAAGAAGACTGGTGAGTGGATGGCCTATAGAGCTGCCCTTACCAAGTATAATAAGGAAATAAAAACACAAAAATGTATCTCATAGAAGGAGCATTGCACTCAAATTGACAATATATCTGGTGTTGCTAAACTGACCAACATATTGACTAAGGGCAATTCTTGTCATTTGGTTTCTATCAGGAAGCAAGATGGAACCTATACGGAGAATGGTCATGAGACTAACTGAAATGTTTAAGGTACCAGGCTCTAATATTATTAGTGATTGTCCAATTGATATTTCCTATTTTCACTTGCAGGATTGAAGCAGGAAAGAAAATTGGGTCCTTGCTAAGGAAATTGTTACTCGTGGGAGAATTGCATGGATGATCAATTCTTTTTTGCCCTGCAAATCTCCTGGTGCTGATGGAATCATTCTGGTTCTACTCCAAAAAGGAAGTGACCTTATTATACCCTTTTTGAGCACAATATTTAGGTTCTGCCTTACATGTATGTCAGACAATAGGTTATATTCCTATTGCCTGGCATACGTGTAAATTAATATTTATACACAAACCCAGTAAGCCTTCATATGATGATGCTAAGACCTTTAAGCCAATAAGCCTAACTTCTTTTCTCTTGAAGATACTACAGAAACTAATTGATAGGTATAGCAGGGATGAAGTCCTGAGTGTCTTTCCTCTTTCTAAACATTAGTATGTGTATGTGCCTAGTAAATCCACTCATACTACTCTATATGATTTTGTAAAAACTATAGATGGTGCAGTTAATGGTAAGAAAATGGCACTTGCTGCTTTTTTTGACATTGAGAGTGTATTTGATAAGGTACCTACTAATGTGATTCTTAATGTGTTAACTCGTAGGAACATCAATCCATTAGTGTGCAACTAGATCAATAGCTTGCTATGGACCAAGCTGGTTCAGGCAACGTTACTGGATGATACTGTTAGCAGGGTTGGAAAAAAATCATGATTTTTTTTTTTTAAATCAGATTTATTTGATTTAAATCAGATTTTTTTATATTTTTTTCTGAATACTAATTTTAATTGTTGTTTTTATGTTTTTTGCAATATACATAGAATAGTTTGTTATAAGAAGTCACATCTTATCTATCTAATATATTCTGCACACTGATTACCTAAACTTAAATATATAAATTTTAAACTAAATACATTCTATTATTTTGTCATTGGATAGTACAAACTCAATAAGATGTCAATTAAAAGAACAAATTAAATATTCTTTTAATGCAAACTATTTATTTAAAAAAACAAATCACAATTATTTTAATATTTTTTAAGTACCGAATTATGGATTTAATTGTTTCAATAAAAACACTAGCTTTGATGATTTATCCACTCCTCATTGGTTACGAAGGCTAGAATGAACGATACCAAAAGAAGGAAACTGTCTTTCCATTCCAGCAGACGAAGCCACAGCTATTGTTATTTGGTAGACAAACTGGATTTCAGTTCTCTTTACCTCCCATTACATAAAATGAATTCAACCAGTCATAATCAATCATTGTACTACCCCTGCTACATATTTTCTGATAACAACCCCTAAATTCTTGGAAAGCACATGCTATCTATTGACATTTATTTACTTATTGGTATTACTGTGCTGACTGATTCTCAGTTCTCCTGTCTTTGGAATATAGGTTTTAAAAGAAGTGAAAAAAAAATGATTTAAATCAATGATTTTTTTTAAAAAATCAACTGATTTAAATCAAGATTGGGTCAGGATAGTGCTTGGTCTTCCTCACAATGTGGTTAGAAAGACTGTTAAGGATCTCTTAATGGTAGAAACCTATAGGGCTTGGATTGATTCTAATAATCAGAGGCAAGCTAAAGAGCTCAACTAGAGGATTCCTTGGTTCAGAACTAAGAAGCTACTTAAGCTCAGTAGGAATGAGTTGACAGTGGCCATTGGGGTACTACTGAAGAATCGGGTCCCCCTGCTCTATTTGGCGATTTTTAACTCCCGCCAAGAGCGCCAAGCACGAAACCTTTTGCGTGGCAACCTCAAGCCTGACCTGATGAGCGGGAGTGGATTTTCGCCGGGAATGACATAGCTATACTAATTGAAAGCTCGGGAAATGAAAATATAACAATAGCTCAATTAATCTTAACAAATGGCTTAAATTCTGTTTTAAAATTTGCAAAATATATTAAAATAGTAATTTTGAAAAATTTGTTGGATCAAATTTTGGTAGATAAATTTTTTTAATGTCAATCTTTTTTATTTATATTAATGTAAAAAAATGTTTTTAAATTAAGGGGGGGGGGGGCTCCGTCCCCGTAGACCTCCCGTAAATGTATTTGCTATTCATCTAAAAGATTTGAGTATAAATTTAATGCGATATTTACTCTTCTTTAATAAAAAACAATTTAATAAACACATACTAACAACATATAGAAAACTAATGCTTAAATCTATCCCCCTTCATTAAAAAGCAACACAAATGATCCAAACCTTCCATCGATGCACACGAAAGAATTTGTGCCGAAAACAAAGTAAAATATCCCTTTAAAATAAAATAACTAAAACACTTACTTCATTCCGTGGATGCACCTCTTCATCGGCAGTATGTGGTGCATATAGGGTCTTTACGCAAGATAAGAAGGCTCGAAAAAGACCTTCAGTATGGTTTTTATTTAAGTAAATTTATGTATGTCTATAATACTTAATTTACTTTCCTTAATCTTACCACCAGTAGCCTTCACTCATAGGGAATGGAACAAAATCAAAAGGTGAAACAATCCACGTGTGCATTCAAGGACATCCAACGGTAAAATGGTTGAAAACGAATTTAACTTATTTAAATTTTTAAAACAAATTGCCGTTGGTCAAAGAACCAATGAATTCAAATTATTTGTAAGCCAATGAGAAAGAGGCGCATTTCAAATTAAACAATTTATCAGCCAATCAGAAAGAGGCGCAATTCATACGCAACAGAAGAGTAGCGTGACGAGAGCACGTGATTAAAACACGGCGAGGAGAGGAGAAAGTAGATGGGGTTACCAAAATAGGCGCGTTATCGCCCATTTGGCAGGGGGGACCCACTCGTTCAATCAAGCCAAAAAACTGAATATCTATGATGATTTTATTAGAAAAAAAAAATTAGCCCCAAGCAAAAATAGCATTTGAAATAGTTAAATAGGAAAAAAATGTTTTATAAATCAAGTACGATCTATCAATCTTTTCAGATGCATTACTTTTATAATATTTAAAATAGTTCTCCAAAAGTAATATTTTGAAATAAAAAAATATGTGGAAGGAAACATCTAATAAATAAGATGCAGTCAAAATGCTTCTTTAAACATCAATGTTTTAAAATTACAAAGTAGTTTTAATAATCTTAAATAGTTTGGCAGAACCTTTTGTAAAATCTTTAAAAAAAATTAAACACTTATCAAAAACATATATGTATAAAAAAAAAGAAAAAAGTCATGAAATTTTGCTTAAAATACAAATTGACAAATGTTGGCTAATATACAATGTCTGCTAAAGAAAAACTGGTCAACTTTTGAACATCCCATAACATTCATTAAGGGGTCACGTTATATCTCAACAACGTTGTGTGGCTTTCTGTCTTTAATGGCTGTCACAAGGACGTTATATGGCTAATAGTCCACATGACATTCATTTATAGATGTAAAAAGGACGTCGTATTAGCATCTATGTCAAAATATTAACATTTTGGACATCAACGGGATGTCTAATGGAACTTGTGTGTTATGTGGGATGTCTCATGGCTCCATCAAGCTCATCCACGAGTTACATGAAGCCAGTATTTGGAAAGTTAGCATAATTATTGAAAACTGCAGTTGATATTCACTTTATATAATGCTACTGCTGAATTATTTGCCTTATATGCTAATGGAAGCAAAGAGCCAATTAATAAAGTATAATAATTCAATACTTCGTCATTTATATGCTATTTCTCCCCAAAAAGGAAATTATATTTCTTCATTTTTCTACCTTTTACTTTACCAACATAATAACCAGTATGTTTCAAATAGTAAAAACTTTATTACATAAAACAAATAAAGAAAAAGCTGAAATTGACAGAATAATAATATTTAGCTACAGTATGTACATGCATCATCTTTTCAGATAATTTATTTCCCTACACAACTGGATCAAAGCACAAAATTTTTCTTATAGATAATAATATAAGCTTTTAAAATTTATTTCCTGATAGTTTATTCGTAAAATTTCAAAATGTATATGCATTAGTACATAAGTTTAATATGTTTCCACATAAATTAATTGAAACCAATAAATTTTAAATTAAATTCAACTTTAAATTAAGTTTTTCAATATATTGTATAATAAGAAAATTATTTGAAAATATTACAGAAATTATGAAAAGTACAATGTAATGATAATAAACATTCTGTAGTGATGCTACATTTAATAATCTATGGATACAATATAATTAAGAATAATTTCACAATAAGAAAACCCTACAAACAACTTAACTGGATTTCTAGATTAACATACAGCAACTTAAATGGTTTTGGACAACACTTGTAACTCATCTCTTTACTTTAAAATGTTAATAAAAGAGGAAGTTTTATTGATAGATTTATAATTTTTATACACACATTAAAACATTGCACATCTAAATAAATTATATAAATATGAGTTAATTTTTTAAATCATTTTCTATTCACACCTTAATAAATAAAAGCAGTAAAAAATCAAAATAAGTATGGAATCTATACCTGTCTTTTCTTGTTTGATTTTGAAAGCCATTATGCTTATAAAATTCAAAATTCTAAAACTTGTGTCAGTAAGTATTGATTTATCAAAACTTACTCAGTATTATCGTAAACCTATAATTATTTCTGCTTCAAGATAAAAGCCATAATATAACAACTCTAGATGCTTAATTTTGAATCAGTTAGTTACATTACTACATTGTACAAATCACTATTGTAAAATTAAACATATGATGATGAATAATATGACATCTTAAGAGAATTACAGAAACACAGCTCAAAATTGATTTTAAAAACTGGAGCTTTAAGTCTTATCCGATAACGATTATTAAAATCGATTATTCTTTACTTATATTCTATACTTACTTTAAATTATTTATTATGTAATACAGGCGATCTCAAAATAGTAATATATTCCATTAAGTTTAAATTTTGAAAATTTTGTTTGCTTGGAATACATTTTTTTCGTATTAAAAAGTTTTCTTCTCTGTGAATCGATTATAAATTCCTATGTAAACAGTTTTGGTAATCGTTCGTCATATGACACACTGTCTTCTGCTCTGTATTAAAGATATTTTGTATTTATGAATTTCGTGGCCCTTATGTCACACGTTACTTATTTTGAAGATTCAGATATTTTTTCTAAGACATTTCGAATATCCAATTTACTTTTATATCTCTTTAAAAATGATCTTTGCAAAATCTGATTATGACTACAAATATTTTTCAAACTGAATAATTTTCGGTCATGCAATATAAAATTTTCGAATTTTTTCGGTCTACATATATTATTTTATTTAAGTAAAATATAGTGTAAGTATTTTAATTGTGCTATATTAAAATGATGATCCTGTTAACCTATTGGTATTAAGTAATATACCTAACCAAGAAATTGTGGAAAAGCATATATCATATTGTATTAAATATGTGTTTATATATTTTAAATTTTAACTATCAGTGACAAATAATAACCACGCATATGTGATACTTATCATAAATCAAATACATTCTGTTTCCTTTAACAAGATGTGCCTAATAGTATTATTTATTTTCTATTTATTTCTTGTAAATTGCATTCTTTAAATTTTTTTTCCACAAACTTTTTTTTTCCAAATATGTTATATGTTCCTGTTAGTTATATTTGTTGATAATTTTAACTTTTAAAATTTACTTTTATATATGCTTATTAAAAATAATTTCGTAATGTTAAGTGTTTTTCCTGTTATATATCTTATACTTCATTTTCACTCCTTAAAATTTAAATAAATAGTATGTGATTTAGTTTATATTACGGTTGTATTTCATTTAATTGTTTCAAATGAATTTTTTATGATTTACATCTCATGTCTCCATTGTACTTTATTTTGATGCTTTTCCTGATTTTCCAACATACCCTTTGTTTGGCAAACTGTAAAATTCTTGTCATAAAAATAAATTGAAATAACCTCCTTTTTTGCTAAATTGGCAAGAATGAAAAACTTCTTTTAATAAAATTACAGTAGGAGAAATTTTACTTGACTAATTATTCTCAGTAACAGTTGAGCATAATTCATAAAATAATTTTGTCAAATTTAGGAGCCACTTGTTTTTGATATCAAAGATTATTTTATCAGAATATAATTATTTTAAAATAATACACATTAAAACACATTATATACTTTGCATTAATTTATATATATCATTGAATTTAAATTATATTTTAAATTGTAATTACAATATAGTTTTTAAATATTTTGTGCGGCTCTTCTCTCAATTTAGCTCTTTCTCCTTAACATTAATCAGTCTGTAACAGACGACTATTTATTAGCTAGCCAAAGAGCTAATATTTAAAAAAAATTGTGTAATATAATTTTTACATTTTCGTTTTTTTATTTTATTTTTCCCAAATTTCACAGATAGCAGTAAAATTTCACCCTTTCACAAATCCTTAATCAGTTTTTTTTTAATTTTTAATTTATTTTTAATCATGACCCCAGCTAACAACGTTACGTTGGGCCAACGTTGATAGGACACGTTGGTTAATGATGGTTGTTTACATATTGCTAACGCAATACTACGGTGGGCCAATGTAATACTACGATAGGCCAACGGAATGCCAACATTTATTATTTTGTTTATTATTTTGCTATAGTGTATAATATAGAATGGGCATGTGCTATTACTTTGAAATAAGCTGATGTTTTTATAACATGTCATTTTTAAATTTTGCAAGAGTTGAAAAATAGAAAATAGATATAAAAAAAGAATGAGATAGGTTATTTTAGCCCACACCACACATTTCATATAATACTTAGCAATCCATTTATTCCTTTGAAATCTATATTAATTTTTTTAATGATACAAACTGTTTCTTAAATCAGAAAAACGAAAATTTCCCCTTCTGAGAGCTAAAAATAGATAATTGAAGAAAAGCACAATAGAACAGAGGTTAAACAAAAAAAATATATATACATATTTTAGTCATTTTTCTTCTATTTACAATTTTTTTTATTTAAATTCGGCCACCATTTCCATCTACCAAAGTTCTCTACATTTTCTCTGGATTCAATTTCAGGGCATCTGAAACACAAATAAGTAACTTGAAAAGTATATATTATAAAATGTTTTAATGTTACCATAAATGTTTCCTTTTTGATTTTTAAAAAGATTCAAAAATGATTTGAATATGTAAAAAAATATGTTACTATTAAAAAGAGAAATTACGGTTCGTATAGCCAAATATCGTTTTCTTTAGGAATAAATTAATAATAATGAGGGCATATATGATAGAACACAAAAATAATCAAGAGAACTTACCTTGCAAATTTGAAATCCTGCAGTAATGGCTCGGTAACCCTAAAGATGGCGGCTGATACATAAATTTTTCTATGCTGATATTTGTGCAAGAGAAAATCTCTAACGGTTGGCCAACGTTTCAGAATTACCGATGGCCAACCAAACATTTTGCCAACTAAATACCATCATTTCATTTTCCCTTTTCAACGTTTACCCAACCAAAAACCAACAACCAACTTGTAGCCAACAAAAATCCAATGTTTCCGTGCTAGCTGGGACCTAATGGGCCCAAATCGGTGTTTGATTGAATGTCAATAATATCTTGGAATAATAAGCAGATGTGCCAGAATGTTAGTAGTACCTTGATGACAAGTTGAATTTAAATATGCTCTATATGCATTAGCACGTTAGAAAAAATATTATACAAAGTATTAAAATAAAATGCTTTTCTAATTTTCTGGTTTCACCTGTAAAATATATGAATACTTTTAACCATTAAAAGAAAACTTTATTAACCAACTTTTGTGGATGACAGTAACACATTTTTTGTCTGTGAAAATAAGATTTAGAAATCATTTTTAATGCTAAATTTTAACAGTATAATTTTTTCCAAAATTTAGTAACCATAAATGTCTTAAATTGAAACAAAATCATTCAGAGTGGCCAAAGACCTGGAAAACTAGTAAAAATATCAAGAATATTTGAAAAAAATGGAAATAATCAGGGAATTTTTATGAGATCATGGGATTTTGAAATCAGATTATAAATAATTAGTATTGTAGATAATCGATTTTCTCTGGTCTTATTCAGTATATGGATATATTTGTACTATTTTGAGATTTACATAAAAAAAGCAATTTTTTTTCTTTGTTACACCCAATTTCTTTCACAATCATTGAATTAAAGAACTAAACATAGAATAGTAAAAATGGTATATAATGCTGAATAGTTATTTAAATATTGTAGATGACATTTTCTATATAGCTTATGTTTTTTTCATTATTAACTTTTATTTTTGCCTAAAATATTCTTTTTTTATATAAAATTTCTTTTGTTTCTTAGACTTAACAAGAATTTGGGTAGAGAATGTAGACATTAAAGAATGACAACAGCTCTGTTGCCAAGTATCAAGAATTTTCTTAGAAAATCTGGAATTATCCAGTATATATAAGAAAATTTGAAATACACTTTTTTTTGGCCACCTGCCATTAAATTAAAAAGAAAAAATTAGTATAGAGTTTATTAAATTAGTATCGTAACACGTGAGGATAGCTTGTTTTTAAAGTAAAAAATTTTATCCTCTTAAATGAGGCAAAAATATTGGCCTTTAAAGTGAAAATTCCAGATATTTGACCAAGATAGATTGTCTTTTTTCTTTGATTGGTTTCTGGTAGCATTTTATTAAATGCTACTAGAAATCAGTATATATTTATATATTGCTTACTATATTTATATATTGATTTACTGCTGCTAGAAATCAATATATATTTATCAATATATATTATCAATATAACAATATATTTTATGTGTATGGTAATAGGGAACAGTTTGACTTGATTAGTGTTTTTTTAGTCATAATGTACTAATTATGTGATTAGAGTTTATGTTTAGTCTTTTTTTGTAGTCCTTTTTGGTGGGCATTACATTTTTTTATCTTTATATTTTGTTTATTTGTATAACTTTTTAAAAACTTTTCTAGCTTTATATTGATGGAGGTACCAAATGAAGAATACCGTCCACTGTTTGGTCAAGAAATTACTGATAGACCATTATTTGGAGTTTCAAATAGAAAAGTAACTTTTTTTTTATTCTTCCTAGATTTTGAGTCTTAATTTGAAATTGTAGTGCTACATAATATTAAATGCTTTTAGCGATGACTGACTTTCATACAGAGATATAAGGTGATTTCATCTTGAATAATTTAAAGCTTTTATGTTAAATAATATATTCACTTAATTATAAAAATTATGCTTCTTAAGCATGAGTTGGAATTATTTTTAAACTTATATATTATAGATGTAACTGTACATAAGCATAACCTAGTTCCCTGACAATCCATTATTGATCATTTTGAAAGTTTATAATTTTACGTGTGATGGTTTTAATTCTGATTAGAGTTTTTATAATTTTTCAATGATATGCTGCTTATTAAAATAATTTTTGAGAGAAAATTGACCTTAATTGTAATTTAGAAAAATTCCCTGTTTAATTCTATGGTAAATACCTTATTTATGTGTAGAGTTTTAAGATGTAAATCACTAGTTTACTGTAATTTTTTAAAATCAATTTCTTCTATTCTTTAAATCTAATTTATTCCCATATAACAATATTAAACTAATCTAATGTGAATTTTTGCCTTTTACAGGACAGAGTCATTAATCTATTTGTTGGATTTATAACTGCACTCATATTTATAGTAAGTAATCATAAAGAATTAGTTACTTTATGTCCAGCCCTTGGTGTGGGTTATAGGGTTACCAAATGAAGTTTTAGAACCTCCACTATAGATAAATGTAATATTAAAAATGTTGAAGAATATGATAGTTTGATATCAATAGATAATCACAATAATAAATACTTGAATGTATAGAATGTTGCCCATGAGCTTCTGTGGTATAATGTTTAATATTGCCTGCTTTTTTTTTGTGTTTTTTTTTTCCAAATGTGTCGTGGGTACCATTGTTTTATATGTCTCTGGCACTACCCTTTTTTATTTAATTTATTTTGTCAGGTTCCTTTTTTATCCTCTATTTTATGTGTGTATGGAGGATTGTTTTATGTGTGAATGTTAGAAGGCCTGTGACTGTTCGCAATGACTTTTGAGCGATGGGATTGAGTCTCTGAGCATTTGTTCTCTTTCTATTCCTTTTTTTTTGGCCAGGCATCAAAATGATATTCTTTTTTTTTCAATGTGACCCAGCATTTAATCTGCTGCTCACAAGGTACACAGATTAGGTTGAGCATCCAACTTTCTAAATTCTTATACCTCCTTTTCTAAGATGTGTCTCTTGCTCATGGTATGCATCATATCACTATTACAGCATATGGGTCATAGTACCCAGTACTTACAAATTAATTAAGCCCTGAGGACAAAGGGCCTGGGTGCATGAATTTAATATTTAATTATATTAAATATAAATAAAATATTTTAGTTTAAATATTATAACAAACATTTTTTGGAATGTTTTTTATAGTAAACAAACATACTTTATTTAACAGCTTGCTGCTTTGCATCTAGTTTTTGTAGGTAATTAAGATTATATTTATTTTAAGATGTAAATTAGCCTTTAGATATTAAATACCTTCAATATAAAAAAGTTTTAGAAAATGATTCAATTTTATAAAAAGAAATAATACATCTTATTTAATGTTTTTCATGAACTTAAATATAAACTATGAAATAAATATTACAGAATAATTTGGCAATTAATCCTTGCATTCCACTAACATAAAAGCAACTATTGTAATTTCGCATGTGTAGTCTGCCTCATTGTATAGTCCACGGGTGCAATTTTTTATTTAAATAAATTCCATGAATCATCAGATAGTCTGCACAACTAGATAATCCGTGGACTATACGTGCAAAAATATGTATTTTAGTACAACAGTATTAAATCATTTTAAGAATAAAATCCTAAGTAGAGTGCCAAAAAGTCTGGATTATACTCAATTAATTCCACCTTTAAAATTGAAAATCATTTTTTCTCTCATAGCCTCAGAGACATATTTTAATGGAAGAAACAGAGCAGGCTACATTTTTCTGCTTGAGAACCCAGCTATGTAAATCAGCTGTTCATACGACATGCTCTTTTTCTCCCTTCTTCCAATTTTGATGATTTAAGCAATGAACAACCAGCACATAGTTCGCACCTGCATATAGGCTGTGGCTGAAGAAATTGCTTTTTAAATACAGATAATTTGAAGACTATATGTGCGATATTATGATATATTTTTGGTGAGATTTATTAGAGAGATCCTAGGTACCATATATTTATCCAACTATTCACAAATGAATAACAAATATGCATATACACAGACATACAAAGGATTTTAAATACTTAGTTGATAGTATTTGAGTTAATATTTTTAATAATTGCCTTAACATGTACTCTGCTAAGAAGTAAAGGTTCTGTCGTTAATTTTGTATATAAAATATTTGACATGCATTAAAAACTTAGTAAAACATAAACATATTGTTATATATATTTTTTTCCAGGTAACACTATTATCTGCTTTCCTTGCACACACTCCACCTCGAGGTTTGAATGTGTATTTTGCCCTATGTATTTCTTTGATATGTATTGGGCATGTTGTGCTAGTAAGTAAATCTTTATTAAAATTTATTCAATCAATAATATGGTATAGATTTTTAAACTTGTATATATTATAAGTATTCTATTCACTAATACTATGCCAAACTATTTATTTATGTAAATAATATTCCTAAACAGAGGCTGTACATTATACATATTCTGTATGTATAATGTTTAATATATATATATATATGTGTGTGTGTGTGTGTGTGTATGACACTAATAGTCTTATGCAAATGTGCATGGTTTAACAATATACTAGTATAATGTGTTTACATATGAATAACTGATAAAATGAATAAATGAACAGATGAAAAGAAGATTCAGTACAAAACAAAATAAAGAAAAACAGCTTTTGAGACACAATTAAAAATGAAGGTTATCAGAGTCCTGTCTGATAAGAGAATTAGAAAGTTTATTCTTTCATAGTTTATTCTTTCAAGTTCTGTATGTAGTGTGTGATGAGATCCACATAAATTGAAGGTCAGTTACAGTTAGATTATATGTTTTACATTGTAACTTAAATTTCCATATAGCCTTCTTTCAATGGTAAATTTACTATTTATTATTTGCTATTCTTCTTGACTCAAAATTGTTATTCATTATTCCAACATAGCTTATTAATATTCTATACGCAATTTAAACATATCATTTCTTATATTGTATCTTCAAACTTAATATTCTTACTGATGAAAACCAAATCTTTTCAAACTAGTTATTTATGCAATTAATAAAGTATCTCTTATTGATTGCAATAATATTTAAATTTCAACATCAATACCACTCTGTTTGGTACCACATGTTGTAAAAACACAATTATAACAAAATAATTTCCAACAATCAAAATTTCATTATTTTTTGTTGCTACAGTTTACAACACAAACATTTAAACGCATAAAAAGAAACAAAAGTGAAGGTAGAGCATGTTGAAGTTACTGTAGCCTTATGTGAGCATTTACCTTCTGGAACTCAAGCCGGAAATCTCTTGAAAAGCTGTACAAAAATGAAAATGGGGCAGCAAACTTTGCAAACAATGACAGGGATGGCACAACTCAAGGGGAACAATTGAGCAGTGTCAGAAGTAAAGGGAGGAAAAGGAGTGGAAATCCCCAAACATAAGTCTATTTGGTTTGACTGAAGAACAGGGTGTCCCGGCCAACCTGGTGATAAAGCTCTGAGCATGGTAGCCTAAGATTTTCTCCTGATCTTACCGTGTCCAAACAATCTGTATCTATATTTTAATTTATATTTGTATCCAGCTCTCACTGTGGAACCCATTTCTTATATATTAAATGCACTTAATGCTTAAAAAAATTAGATATAATGAACCATTAATGGTTCACTATGGCTAATTTTTAATAATTTGGAGCTTTAGGCTTTGTCAACTGTTGAGGGATTAATTGCTGATAAATATAAATGCCCGATTTCTAAGTGGTTTGTGTATTAAGTAAAAGTATATAATTCTATTACTAAGACACACTCTACATCAAATAAAGTTGCCCTAAAAGCAAGAAACTCAATGTTCAGATGTAATACTTTTGTGTTTTAGTAGACATCACCAATAATTTTGTCAAATTGGCCAAGGGGCACCCTATTCTTCAGTATTACCATCTATTTTATTTAGTACTGTTTATAAAAATATAAAAGTAGTAATATTTTGTAGAAAAATGATAAAAGCAATATGTTTTTCACTTACACCCACAGAGATTTCATCCAACTTTTTATGAGGAGATAGAGGGAAAAGCTAATAGAAAGGTTATGGATAGCCAAATGAATTGCAGAAAACACAACTCTTAAAATTTAGACATTAATTTTTCATTTGATTAAAATATCCAAAAATATTCCGTAATTATAAATGCAACAAATAAGACTAACTCAAAAAGAATAACCATAGTTATATAAATTCAAACTTTTTTCTAATATGCAAATGGAAAGTAAGTATCAAACTTTATGTAATTAATAAAAATTCTTAAGTTTAAACTCAAAACCATATAAATTTTAACTTCAAACTCCAAAATAATTATTTATGAAATTTCAAACTCTTTCTTTTTTTAAAATTATTTTTAACTTTAACAAACTGATGAAATTTTTCTTTTGAAATTTAGAATGTAAACAGATTTAGAATTAAAATCAGAAATGAACAAACTAATGTGGTGAGAATATATGTGCATCAGAATCACAGAGATGAATGCTTGATAGAAACTCATCATAAATTAAGTTCAGCACACAAACAAATTTATTCTTAAAATATTTTTTTTTCATAGAGTATAATATTTTGATCCTTCTATTTCTACTATCAAAGTTTAACCAAACATTAATATTAATGTGGAAAGAAAAAAATATTAAAAAATCTACATCATCATTATTATCTTATCATATTCTTCTCTTTATTCTGATTACTTTCTTATTATTATTCAATACTCTTCATGCACGGTAGCATGGTAGAAAAAAAATGATAATGGTGGCCAAAATCGGCAGTGATGACCCATCCAAATATGCGACAGGCATAACCCAGTGGGTCACTTGCAAAATCATGGGATTCACCAAAGTTATTATCTCATGACTTGCGAAAGGGAAAAACTTACGCTATAATAAATGCAGATCAGAACATAACTTCAAAATTTCATACTCTGATAAATATTTAAATTTTTGTATTAAAATAAATTATAACTTTAAATAACTTATATCTAAACAAAAGTATTTCAAATTTAACATACAATTCAACCATAACTAATAAATTGTTAAATTAATTAAATCATCAGATAAAAATTTCAACTTAAATTATCACCTTACTGAAATATTTTTTATAATTTTTCTGTATTTGTATAGCTTTTAAGTTTCTTAACACTCTCAAATATTAAGAAAACAAATTTTAGAAATATATTTCACAAAACAAAACATTCCAACACTCCTTTTGAATTTTTAACATTTAAAAATAACTTTATCAAAATTTTAACCTGCACATGAATTATATCACTTATATAATTTTTCTTGTCAATTCAATTCACATATCCAATTTTAAACTTGATAATTTTGCATTTTAAATTTAACTTATTCATCACACATCATAATATAAACAACTTCAATTTTACTATATCTGGACAATGCTGTCAGTCAGAATTATACTCAAATTTTTTTGTCACAAATTGTGTAATTTTTTTAGTTTTGTTAAGTTCAATTAGTTTGAGTTGCTTTGAAAGTTTAATCCACAAGAATTTATTCAAATAGAAGCACGAAACACACCAATTTCAATTTTTTCGTTTCTTGGAACAACGTGGCCAGATCATTGTTTTGACTCATATATTTCTTTTTACTTGGAAACCTTTGAACTCAGCACAGACATCTGTACTTGATGCTGTTGATTCATCACTGGCATAGACAAAAGCTCAGATCAGTCTGTGAAATAAGGTCAGTGAAATAGATAAATTTTTTTTAATTGTGCAAAGTGTTGGGACAGGCAAAAACAGATGTATATCCATTTGGTGGGGAACTTGAATGCTGGAATCTGCTGTGATAGGTGAAAACACATATTCATACTTTTGTGTGGCTCAAAGTAATGGGATAATCGGCATTGTGAGAAGCCCAAGAGAGAGTGCATCTTTTAACTTTTGCATCATAATTTTGAAATCCAATTGAAAATCCATTGGATAGTGCAAGAAAGTCTACTGACTTTATTTGTAATGAGTAATTTTTCCCATCACAAAGGGAATAGTATTCATGCTAGATACTGTACAGTCATGGCAAAAATGTGATCGAGTCAGAAAACAAAGAAATTTTAGGATAAAAAGAAATAGTTTATTTAGGCCCCTCCTCTCACAGACTTCTGCCACGAAAAACATATATATCTCAATTTATAGTTGTATGAGCCAACAGAACAGAATTTTTTATAGCCAGTCCTGAGGGGATGCCAATGACATAGTTTAAGTGCCACAAGTTACATAAAGCAATTATGTAAGAGAAATTTTGGTGTTTTCAAGATTGCTAAGCTGATAGAAAGAACAAAGTTATTCACCAAGGATGCCAGAAAAGAATAGAATCACCTGAAATTTATTTTAAGATAGGTACATTGGTTATTTTTTAGGGTAAAATTATCATTATCTATACATATGTAATTTTGGGGAGTTGTTTGTGTGTATGTGTCTGCCCTAATGCAACTTACTCAAGAAATTTTTACTTTCTAAGATCTTAATTTATTTTAGTTTTATGAAGCAGATTTTACATTTATGTGCTGTAGGAAGTTTTTGTATGCAAGTCTGTAATAATGGAATGCAACACTGGTAAAATTTTTCATTTTTTTTATTAGTGGATCCCTGGGACTCAGGTTATGTGTAATTCAGCATGAACACTGAGAAGTACAGTCAGGCGTCAATCAAGTCTTGCTGTGATAAAGTGTTACTCTCAGTCTAGCACCATGCATGTGAGCAATCTTCCCTATAGAACTGACAAAAATTCATCAAAGTGCTAACTCAATATATCACTTAATGATTTCCTGTTAGGAATGACAATTTTGCTATTTTCTGATAATTTTTTTTTATTTTTGAATCATTTTTGTCTTAGTAGTGTATAATATTTCCCACCACCATACCTTTGATCATTTGTAAACAATATTGTAATGTGTTCAATGCTAAATAATGGCACTTCAAACTGGCTGAAATAGTTGTTTACAGCACAGGAATTAAATTTTAGAAGACCTATTTTTTAAACAGTGAAGAAGATATGCTACCATTAACAGCATATGCTGTTTATCTTACTAGTGAAGAGGATAAGTTTCTTGTTCCAATTAGTTAGTTGTTTGTCTTTTTTGCTTACATACATTTGTAAATTCTCAATATTCGTTATAAAGTAATTGTAAGGAAATGGCTTATTGTGTATGATAGAAATAAACAAAGAATTTTTAGAGGATTAATTATATAAAGAAAAATACCATCATGTAATTAAGAGTTTTTATTAGGTGTTCAATATTGTCTTACATTGACTGAACGCATGTGTTAGGGTTTTCAATTGATTCCTTCCGAAATTAAAGACTAACAGTCATTTCTGTATTGATAAACAATTGATGAAGACATGAGGTGAGACAGTTGAATGAAGGTGAGGCAATTTTTTATGGTGCTGTTTTATCATATAATCAAAATACTTTATAACAAAATATTGTAATCTTTTGGTATTGTGGAGAGACTCATATCAAGACATGTCAGATATTGAAAAAAAGTGGTTTCAAGTCAGCAATATATAATTCATCATTAAAAGAATAAAATTGGCTTAATTGCAAGACAGCATAAATAGATTGTGATTTTAGTAATTTGATTCATTTGCAGACAGAGGGGAAACTCCTGTAAAATAAAAATTTATTGTATGAATCTTTTAATCGTATAGTCAGCAGTGACCACTGCTGATTGTATAGAACAACCCCTTCATATATTTAGTTTGAAATTCATATTCTTTTATAACAATTAGTAGTGTCAATTTCTGTTACCAATGTGTGAAACTAGAATTAATAAATAGTATAAATATTTTTCTAAATGGGACAAAAATCCATTCTTGAGAATTCCTGAGTAACAAAATAATCAGCTTTTCAATGAGACTTGAAAATCTTTGTGGGGTTTTAACTATTGTATTAAATTAAAACACTTTAAAACATCATCAGAATATTTATTCATCATGATCATAATAATGATGACAATATGATGATTTTCTGAGATATGATGAATTGTCATGAATGATCATAAGCGTGAATAACTTGAAGATAAAACAGATATAAAATAGAGAAAAAGAAATTTTTCCTTTAAAAACTATGAACATTTCTAGAAAAAAGGAAATAATGGTGAAAAAATTCTTACCAGTATATTAAGGGATTATACTGCTGTAATAAAACATTAAAGCCATTATTACAAGTAAATGTATCAAACATTTTAGTCTGAAAAAGTTGAATGAACATTAGATTATATTAAAGTTATGAACTATATATTAATGTAATGTGTGCAAATATCTAATTATCTAGTGTCTTCAGTATGAAGAGAGATAACTATATAAATTTAGGTAATTTTAACAACAGATATAGTAGCATAACTTGATATACTGCCAAACTTGTTATGATGCCATACAGGTATCAGAATGTATAGTGCAACTGTATGAGTTTAACTGTATTTAAGCTTCTTACTCCAGAAGTTTTCATCTTTCTCAAAAAATTCTCATGCATTTTGTTGAGCTATAATTTTTCTTTGAAGGAAGGTACTAAAGCTGTTTTTGTGGAAAACTTGATAAAAAAAATAATGAAGAGCAAAATATTGTTATTTCATGGCTACTATACAAGATTTAGAAGATTTGACCAGTTTATTTGCAAGAAATGAGACTAGCCTGTAGAATTAACCTTTTGTAAGTAAAGCCATTTTTGATAATTTAGATTTTGCCCAGGAGTTTAACTGCCATGGTTTTAAAGGAAAGGACAAATAAATTAAAGCTGTACTTAACATTTCCTTTAGTACTCCATTAAGCTTTGATTACTAATGAAAACTGTTTACATTTTCAGTCAAGGTGTTTCTTTTGTAAAATCTGGCTTTTAAATTTTGTCTGTAAAAGGTATGCATAATGCATTCTTTGATTGCAACATGCATAGTTAAACATTCCATGCATGTTTTGAATTGCAGAAATTTAATAGCATTCTCCAGTGTGCCTCCATTGCACACTGCTTTTTTTTCAGTAGTTAAGACATTACATAGATTATTTTCCTATACAAAAGGATCAAAGTAGCTGTGTTTTGTTATTTTTCTGAAATTTATTCTTGTGATAACATGCATGATGTGGTCAGTGATTGATTTTTTCATGTATATAACCCAGGTATACTTATGAAGTTCAATCATAAATTGTCATAAGCTGAATGGGCAGACTACTGCTCTTCAGCACCAAAGTTTGGGGATTTCAGTTCTACTGTCAGCATGGATGTTCTTATCCATTTAGAACTGACTTTAAAAGTGGATTTCAGTCTCATTAATCTTTGTATAACAAAAAAGCTGATTATAGAACTCCAATCAAAACGTAAATTGTTAGAAAATTATATTTTTAGTGAAACAAAAACTTTTTATTGTTTTTATGTCTTTTTCCTTTTTAGAGACTGGTTGTTTAAAAGTTAATTAACATTTAAACATATTTTTGAAGAATAAATATCTGTTGAATAAAACATTGTAATGAGGTAGAATTTTACACTTATCAAACCTCTAGATTGCCAAAATGTTGAAGTCATCAATAAAAGCCCTGTAGCATTGCTCTTAAATGAAAAATTTATATCATTTCTCATTGTAGTCCTCAAAGAGGAATCAATTTTAAATTAAAGGGACATGAAGGCTTTGAAGAGAGAGAAAAAAGGACATAAGTGTGAAAAGTTATCCAACCTCCCTATATGTGGGAGCTAGAAAAAAAGGTTCAAATTGCCAAGAAATTAATATTAAGTTACAGTATCCAATATATCAAGAGTATAAAAATTATAATAATTATGTAGAAATATAAAAATTTCAAATATATTAAATCTCTATAATGTAATTATAAAAACGACAAAATATTTTACATAAAAGTTCCTATTTATGAAATTTTTTTAAAAGTAATTAATTCATTAAAAGAAGATTAAATTGATTGTGGAAAATTGAAAATTAGATTGATTACCACTGTTCCACATGTTTTAAAACTAAAGATTTAAGGTTAGATAAAGATTAAAATCTGTCTACTACCATCTCATTTAACTCTTCATTTTTTTTTTTTTTTTTTTAACCAATAAGCCAAGGAGTGATTAGGGTATGTATAATATATTAGAAGATTGGTAGATATTACTATTATTAGAATCTAAGTAATGCGAAAAAAATAATTTATAGAATCTATACATTTTACTGGATCTGCCCTAACCCATTAATGCCTAGCATCCCTTTATAGGGACAGCTAAAAAATTGTTTGTAGAATAATGTTTACCTATAATAAATTTTCCTTTTCAATGAAGGTAAGTGGCAAACATATAAACAAGCTACCAAATTAACAAACATGTCCCATTCATAATTTTGTCTCTTAGATCAATATTTTAAGATATTTTGAGTCTTGAATACAAATTTATTTTTTGAGCAGATACATCAACAGAAATTATATCGAATTGCTTTATCTGTCCTTAGGCTTCACCTTACAGTTTTGTTTACATGTGATACCAAATAAATCTGTTTTATGAAGTTATTTTTTCTTTATAAATGAAATCCTACAATATTTAAAAATTGACAGCTGGAACGCTATTGAAAATAGGCTGTAATAATCAAAGTTGTTTAAATTTCATTATATCGACAAATGAATTCATTATATCACTCTATGCATTCCACAATAATTAAGATTTAAGGTATTCATCAATATATATTCTGGAAGAATTACTGAGGGAATAAAGAGTAAAAAATAGTAAGTTTTTTATGTTTATGTCACTGTTTTTTAAAAATGTTGAGTTTTCATGAAAAGGAGAGTTAACAGAAGTCAGTGATCCATAGATTGGCAAAGATGAAGTAGGTTTTATACCATTTGGGGTTTATGTCAAGATTTATAAAAATGTAATGTTATGCAATATTTCACCAGTACAAACAATTTGTGGAATGAAAAATTTAAAATAGAACTAGTGATGAAGATAATTTTAAAAATTCCAGATTATTTAGATACTTTAAAAAACGAATATAGTTTTCAACAATTTTTTTTTTCAAGTACAATTTTAAAATAGCAAAGGGGAGAAAAACGAAATAAAACATATCACCAAATCTTGCAAAAATTGTCCCAAGTTCTTTAAAATGAAAAACTAATTAAGAACTAGTTATGCACATCGTCATTGATAACTTTACTCAACATATGTACTTGATTGTTTGTTAATGTTATTGAAAACATTTGAATAAGTCTTGATTTATGTTGACATGCTAGATGTTTTGAAAATCTTTGTCTTAAGTTATAAAACAGTGAATGTAAACATGTTAATGGAATTTACTTAAAGTTACATTTGGTTTTTCTTTATCATTAATACCTAATTTTCTTCTTCCTTTTAAAAACTTGCCAACTCTTGGAATTATGAAATAAAAATCTAATTATTATCTTTAATTCAGTAATAGATTTAGTATGTTTTCATTCAATATAACAAATCAGTAAAGTATTGTAAGTAAACAATATAAACCAAATTCATTAGATTACAGTTTTGTTTGATGTAGCATAATCTTAGCATGTTTATTTGAAGTACCTGTTATTGGTTGAGGTTCACTTAAACCAATAAACTTTACAGAATCTTTCTTTACATTTTGATATTAAATTTGACACATTGTAGTTAAATAATAATTTATAAATATATATTTCAAAATACTTAATATAAAAATATATTTAGTATCCTGTATTCTCTACTCTTATTCACTTATTTGAGACTACAAATTATGATTTCAGAGACCAATGTTCATTACAAAAGATGCCATAGAATGAGACTTTCTGCTGTGGGTCATTTTTTATAAAGTCAGTATAAACAATGCCCCACAGGAATAGATAGTGCAACTACCAAAGGGCTATTGATGACTGAGAATTGGGAGCAGCCAAATGAAGTACAAGACACAAGAATTGCTAAAAAAATTTTAAGAAAAAAAATCACACTGTATAAATATCTTATAATAACTAGTAATGATGGTATATATTTAAAATTATCTAAGATGGCCTCAAAAGTAGGAAATTAGGAGTGTACATTGCTGTACTACATTTTAATGACTGTCGGGTGCTTTAAAAGTGGCAGAAAAACTGAACATTCATGCATTTTATTCACAAAGAATATTAAAATTTAGACTCACGTTTTTAGTTAAGAGCAATATGCTGATTTTAAAGAATAGGAAGGTATGATCAGTTACTAGAAAAAAATAAACTTTTGCATATAAAAATTATTAATTTGGTACATTTTAAAGTATAAAAGTACGGATATATTTTATCAACTGTGTAAAAGTTATGATATATATATACTTTTGTTTTAGGTAAAACCATATAACTAAATATTTTAAGTTCAAATGATTTGAAAACTTGAAGTTACTATCTGTGTAGGACAAAAATAACTCCTGCTGTTATTTTTTATTATTGTATAAGCATTTAAAAGCATTGCCGACACATCAAAGTATTCAGTAAGCCGAAATGACTGTCTTTCTTCTGATTCCCATGTTGAAAATGAAGCAATCCTGTTTCTATGGTTACAGACAGGTAAGGGATAAATTAGCAGGAGCTATCTTTGTGATTGACAGATAGTATATTGCTCAGACATATATGCAGAGAATGTACTAATGGTTAAAGATTATTTTCCGATTAACAAGTTTTTAATTCTTAAATTTTCAGTAGTGTTATACTGAAGTTCTGACAGTTTTAGTTAATCATCAGAATAGTCTATGCCCTTATGAAAGGAATTAGAAGCCTTATAAACAGTTTTAAAAAGTGATATGATTTATTTTAGAATTATAGTGGTTGTCATATAGCCTAAATGAGCAATTCTTCTATGTTCTCCATAAAAAAAAAATTACCAAGTTATTAAAAGCTTAATATTTTCTCTCAAATTTAATGCTGTGTGTAATTGTAAGATTTATATAAAAATTAAAAAATTAAATAACTTTAAAAAAATTGCTACTTGAGACGGGCATATATACACTGTACAATTGTTCCTATAAAATTTTTCATTTGTTTCCTGACGTAGTACATAAGACTTATTTTCTATAGTGAACTAGATTTCTTGAGATATTTACAATCATCTGTGGTGTTTAATTTCCACTTAACGTAGGGCATTTTATTTAATTAAACCAATGAATTTTTATTCAATCTGCAGATTCGACTTTTATTCTTTTATTGCCAGGTTCCATTTTATATTTATATTACTTTACTTTTGAAATAGTATTGTTCTCATACAAACTAAAAATTGTTTGATATATAATTTGACATTCAATGCTAGTGTGTTATTTGATTTAACTTTCATAGTAAGAATATATTGTATATCTTGATGGTTGGTTTGCCTTGCTTTAAATTGTTCCAAGTATTCCATGTAATGCATACATATCTCAAAAGTTTCTATTTTCTCATAGATCTACTGGTATCGACAGGGAGATCTTGATCCAAAATTTCGAGTGATGATCTACTACAATGCATTCACAATTATACTCCTAAGCACATGTGCCATTTCATTTTTCTTCACAGATAAATAAGCACAATATTTTATTTTTGTAAAAATGTCATGGTAAGTTTGTGATGATGCTCTTTTATTAAAATCTGACACATATAACTGGATTTTTATTAGGATTTTTCATTATATATCAGGGATGATTCTCTTGCTTACTTCTGGCTTTACTTTTTGTTTGGCTTTGAACACAGTAAAAAAATGTTACTTTGTATAAACTTATGTAGTTAAAAATAATTATAGTTGTTTATCATGTATTATATTAAATTTTCTTTTTATTTATTACAAGATTATGTAGGTCATTTAAAATTATTTCATGCTTTGAGTTAATTTTTTATTTCTATAGCATTATTTTACATGTATTTTTAATAGTAATTCATATGAAACATGGTTCCAAGCAATTTGAATACATTTTAAATAAGTATAAAAGTCACTTAAGTAAACATTGTGGTTATTCTTACTATGATATTTATCAGATTGCTATAATATTGACAACCAGGCCTTCAGAAGTCACCTATAAAGCACATGTTAACATTAACAAACTATAGAGATGAATTCAGAGCTGATTTAATTAGAATAAATAATAAGTGAAAATTTAAAACTATTCTCTGCTCTGCAAATGGGATTTTAATTTTTGTTTTGTAAAAATTGGAAAGCATTATTTTAACTGGTATCTTTAAAATAGCTCATTTATTTATTTATTTTTTTACTTTATAATTTTTATTTAAAATTTTGTATCTTAATTTTTCTAACATAATTTCTTATATAAATTCTATTTTATTTCTGTAATTTCTAAATTGTTTGAATTTCAGAAACAATAATAGAAAACATACATTTATAAGTACTTCAGAGTTAGTCGTCAATGTCACAAATTATGTTATAAAGTAATTTGTAAGAGGCTTAAAAACATTTCACCAATAGTAATGAGTTCCTAAAAAGTTCTAGTAGAAAAAACCACTTTGCAAAGATATTCTAAAAAAATAGTTAACTACATGTATTCTTTTATCAAAAATGTTGGCCCCAATTTATGAAAGCTTGGTCATCTCTAATATACGTAATATAACAAAAGATATTTTGAGTACATCTTGGTACTAAATAGTGTGTTAAAAAATGATTGGTTGTAAAGATTAATTCATTGCAATCTTGTATACTGAATAGAAGAATACAACTTTAAAAAAAGTTTAGTTAATAACATTTGTTGCATACAATCAATCTCAAAAATTAATTAGTAATATAATATATGTGGTTATATGTTTGTTCAAATTTCTGTAATGGTTAGTAAAATGATAAACAAAAATGTCAAATCAGAATATATTTCTAATAGCGTCACAATCTTTTTTTTTCCCTTTTAAGGTTCCTACCTCGGTGACAGAAACATTCCCGGTGGCCTGATGATAGTTTCCTTTTTTACAATACTGAACCGGTTTTGCCATTAAATGGTTCACCATTTTTGTCGTTGCAAAAGAAGTGTTTAGTGCAAAATATATCTGTGATGAGCTGATTATTTTATATGTCCATTTAGCCAGCTGTTTGTTATTTGACAATTCTATTTTGATCACCGCTTGTGTGTCATTCTGGCCTGCTTTTAACTGGCACAGTATGTAAATATGTATATAATCTTCAACAATTAGGTCTGCCGACATATCTATGTGTATGTATAATATCCAGTAGACATTTATTAGCTAGCAAAAATGAGATTTTTAAGAAATTTTTTTGTTTCGTTTCCTTTTTTTAAAAAAAATTTACAGTTTCAATGCCATCAGATTTATTATAGAAATTATTTTTCTGATTTGTGTTTTTTTAAACATATTTTGTTAAATAAGCTTTATGTAATTTTTATTGAAAAAAAGATCAAAGAAATTAAAAGATGATGTAACTTGCTATGTGTCACTATCTTTCTGAAAACCATATTTTAATTTGACTGTTGTGCATTAACATAAAAACAAAATTAGATATGCATGGAACACATTTTATTCTTTTATGCTTAAAAACCTGATAAAAAAAATTTTTTACAAATGTATAAAACTTTTGTAGACAAAAATAGCAGCATTCAGAGATCTGTAAATTACATTTATGAAAACATCAGGCATATTAGACATACATCAGGCTGTGTACTTCTGGAATTTCGTTATTTACAAACAAACAATGTAAGAAGATTTCTGTAAGATTTGCTACAAAAGTAAATTCTTTCTATATATACATTTGTGGACGCATCTCAAACAGTGAGAAATCTTGTGAGGTGTATTCTTTTTTGGCTATGTCTGGTGAGGTTTCCCTTCCATAAATTATGAAAAGCATTGCAAGATATTTTTACAAATGAATATGTACATAATTGTAATCCCTCCCTTAAAAACTTACTTTCAAGTTATGATTTTCTTGTGAAGAAAAAAAAATATCTTGTATGCACAAGAGTAAGATACTTAATCTACATTCTGTTCCTTAATTTATTATCCATTCTACGATTCAGCTGATGAGCTAAATCTGCAGAAAAATTAAAATTTTGCATTTATATATAAATTTAGTATCATTTATAAATAATAAAGTTGAGGGTTTTTTTTTTTTTTGAGGGAGTGCATATTAGGTATGCAATAAATAGGTTTTAATAAGTTAGTAAAAGAACAATTTTGTGAAAATGTAGCCAAAAAGTTCTTATTTGTCTTAGTTTTTTTTCCTTGTGTTTAACAGAGAATTGCATATTTTGTCCCTCAGTGAGATCAAATCACTATTTATTGCACATCTTCTCACATGTTTTTAAATTTCTTATACCAGAATATCCTGACTTGTGTAGGGACTTTTTTTGTACAATCTTCTTATTGTTTTTTTTTTTATATTATTTGTGGGCTTAAAACCTACATAAAATAATGCTTTTAATAAATGCTTCCAAAATGTAGACTTTTTTCTACATTGCTTCTACTACTACGAGTGATAACAGTTTGAAAGGCTAAAGATTCCAAAAAGTAGATTGATGTCTTGAAATGTTTCCTTACGTGATGTTTTCGTTTACACACACGGGTATGTTAAAACTAATTGTAACAACTGTTCACACCCTCCTTTTCTCTCCTCTGTATTAATACTGATTCAGCTCAATCGGACAACTTTTTTACTAGGAAGAACTCCGATTTTAAAATTCCGTCGTTTGTACTCTCAAAGTTTGGAATGGGAAGGAAGACAACCACAGTCACGATACAATACAGTTCTTGTCGTCGTGTTTTCGCCTGCGACGCAAACTCTTCGCTCCCGATGAATTGAGTGTACCCGACCTCTGTCTGGCCACAGCCAGGGCATCGTTACTGACATACGATATGCGGACGCCTCCATACGCTCGTCTCGGAGGAAGCTCGTACGGGTCGTCGTCCTCCGAACTTGAACTTGAACACGTGCTACAGCGGTCCTTGTCGTCTCGTCTGCCAGACCCCCTCTGGAGGCTGGATTCCAGTTCGGACGGATCTCCGTAACTCCGGCTTCTCAGTACTCCTGAATTCCTCCTGCTGCTGGATGCAGCTTGTCCAATGCTCTTGTCCTCGCTTCCGGCGCAGGAGGACGAGGACGAGCGCTCGACTTTCTGGGACAGGGTTTTTTGCTCTTCGTCCTCGCTGGATGGCGGTAACTTCGCTGTGGAGGGACTGAAACGGACAATAAGCTTCTTTGAGGAAACTGCTCCGCTCCGTTCATCTTCTGCATCTTTCGTCGGACTGTCCGGTGGGGTGGTGCACCCGGTGTCTCTCGTGAGATCAGGCATGGAGAAGTGAGCAGTGGTGCGACGATGGTGGTATCGGCTTCGGTCTTTCCTTTGCTCCTGGATTTCTTCCACCACCTATACAATAAGAAACAATTTTCGACTTGAAAATAGGGAATAAATATTTTACTAGCTTAAAACTTACTATAAAGATCCTTGGATGTATCAAAATCATAAAAAATATGTTACATTGAAAGCGTCTGAGGGATTATGAGCATACCATAAGCCTTACTCTTATGATTTGATCGTGTAATCATAGCGATAATGTAATGTGCGAGCTCTACTTACGGGATTGGATAAGAAGATCCATGATTCCGTAATCTCATAATATTAACATTGTTCCATATTTGCCGTCAAAAATACAAAAATCAAACAGCACAAGCAAAGATTGCATACATTGCAGTCTGTAGGATACTCCATTTCAACGTTAAACTAATAGGTCTTACACCTCTTGTATGGGCTATTGTATGGGCTATACGTCTGTAAAAGTTTCAAGGAAGTGATCGTATTTTTATAGTTCTCAAAACATACTTAAATTAATATACTTATCTTAATGTATATTATATTGGGAATCGTCCAGATTCTCAACAAAATTTATTTAAGCTAATTGTCCAAAGGATAAGCATGATTCGTAAAATGCTATGATTGATAAAATCATTAAAATGCATTTGTAGAGAATTAATTTTAAGGGGAAACATTATGCAAATGCAAAATATTTCCAATATACAATACTATATACAATACCGAAGTTTGTATTAACGCCTCGAAAAAACTTTTCAAACAGATCAATGCAATTTAAAAATAACTAGCAGCTATACTACCAAAATGTAGGCCGAAAATTTTACACATTCAAAACATAAACACGCGAATTGAGCTATTAAGACAGCCTTGAGTTGTAAGTTTGGTCATACACTCTACTCTGACTGCTCTGTTGGCGGGGGACCTATTGAAGCGTCCGTAACTGCCCGACCGTCGAAATAACTGGAATGCAAGTAACCTACGCCTATTTGTTAAGCAGAAGACTTTATTTTCTTTGTATGTGTGTAAGCTTTGCCCTTTGTAGTGGATGACAGTTTCACCTTTTAATAATCGGAGAAATTTTCTATTAAAATATATTGTTATTTTAATAGCTGAACGTTAGGCCTTTATCATCTTACCTCGGACAACCCAGGATTGCGAATCTCTTCGCCTCCTTTGGTACTAGACATTCGTTCATGTTAAAACGGAAGTGTAATTTTTAGCGGTCGTATGTGCCTGTTCACATGCATGTTACATGGGGGAAAAAATCCCGAAACAACTATGAAATGCTCTTATCAGTTTAGCCGTGACATGAACCCTAACCAAGCAAAACTATCTTCGGTATTGACAGGCAGTGTTTTTTTTTATCAAAGTCATTGGTTTGCCCCTTAGCACACTAGTTGCTTAAAATTTTTACAGTTCAAAAACTCATTAGGGGCAGGCTAAGCACTCATGGAACAGGAAGAATTTTAAGACATTACAACAATAGATAAACGTATTGATATTTTAGAAACACACAACTTGTGTGATACGTATGGATTTCAGTCAGTCAAGAGAATGAAAAACCAGCTGTATTCTTGTTTGTTGTAAATGGATTCATTTCTAGGTGTACATACATGTATGGGCAATTAAGTATCCCGAGCATTAAAAAGATTCTCACAGCGAGAACGTTCAAACCATTGTAAAACATACCTGTACGAAAACTTGCGGCGATTTCGCCATTAAGGCGTCTAGAGTCAAATCGGACATGTTGATAGGTTCTCTAGATCGACCGTTCAAGGAAGTCTGGTCCGTCTCAGCCACTAGTTTGTTCTCAGAAGACTGAGAGTCTTTTCTAAAAGGAATAAATCATACATAAATAAATATGCCACATTATATTACTGATATTCGACTCGAAACCGATGCTAAACATACCTATGGGAGGAACTCTTCTCTGAGGCCGGAATTAAGTTTTTACTGACGAGAGGGTCGTTCGACGGCGCATTTCGGTATGGGACAAGAGGACTTCGTGGAACAAGGGGACTTGAGGGATGACCTTCGGAGTTATGGCTGTCGATTGGAAGTTTGTTTCTCCGATTATTATTGCTTTGTTCCCCAACTGAAATATGAAAGATAACAAGATGTTACGTTTTACATAACATGCATATATTTTTTGTAAAGAAAACAAAGTCCGGCACCAAATCTATCTGTATGTTTGGTAGGCACTAAACCAACAAAGGGGGAGAAAAACGAAGAAAGGCTCATTAAACTATTTAAAAGTTGGCAATTTACTAATTTTTTAATTTTTCACGTAAAAAATAAGGTAAACTTATAAAAAAATCATAAAAGTATATTGCGATATTAGGTCAAAATATAACCTACATTTAAATTTTTATTCAATAACAACACAATGTTCCTGCAGATTAGGCACTGGTTCTCAAAATGTGCACCCTGGTGAACCTAGGCACAGGGATGCCAAATACTACAATCTTATTTATAGTTTTAATTCAGTGCCCTAAATTGCGACATTAAGCTTAGCTAGTGCGAAGTAATAAGTGGATTGCAAAACCACTTACACTCTGCTGAATTTGTATATTTAATGTTTATATATAAATTACTTCTATTAAATGCTTTAAGTTATAAAATCTAAGTTCATTGCATTTATTTTTCTGTGCAATAATACAGAAAAATCTAGACTAGAGAGCGTAACTTGGGCAATCCAGTTGGGTTCATCTTCCTGTGAAATACCTGCGCAACTTTAGTCTGGAATCAAAATTTCCTTATGCTGAATAACAATGTTATACGCATCAGTTATGATCAAGTGAAATTTTTACAGTCTCTTTTCTTTCATGATTTTAACAAGTCTGATGTGTACACTACTTTCTTGTGAGCTTATTAAATTACACACATGTTTGGCTGCACTTCATTTAAACTTCTTTAAAGTTGAGAATTGCTACATTCAGTCACCCTTTGATGAGTTGTGAAACATCGCCAAAGAGGGATGTGGAATAGTATTTTGTCCCCAGGAGAACATACCATGTTTCCGCGTCAAAGTATCCGCCTACTAAATATCATATTTCTGCACAAAATTTGTTACACGTTGGAACCGTAAATTTTACTACTTTTACTTTTTTTTACTTAATTTTTTACTTTTTTCTTGTTTTAGAGAACAATGCGTAGTCAAATGAGTGATTTGCAATCATACAGAGCTAAAGTCTTTACATAGGTGTAATTACATATGTCGAAAAGAGTTGATCCATTTAAGTTCTTGCATCTCAAGGTACTATGCTGTTAAGGTGGTTGGATACTGGCCATATTAAATTCCTCTTTCTCCAAGTTGATCTATGAGTAAAAAATTGTCTACTTCTGGAGATTTAAATTTAAATATTTCTTTTTAAAAATTTTACTACGTGATAAAACGTAAAATTTTCTTGGGTTATGCATGACACTTTTTAAATTTTAAATCGCCAAAATGTCATTATCTGCGTTTCCAGATGACTAGAACAGAAATTTCACAACTAATTTAAAGTGAAACATTTTTTTTCGCTCTTTTTAAAATTTAATCCCTGGAGAATTTTTCGCTGTATATCGTAGTAAAATTTGCTTAAAGAATTCTTTCGAAGCAAACTGCTCAGAAGTATAAATATTTTCCTCATAGGTTAACATAGATAAAGAACAATCCAATATGGCCAGTACGTAACCATCTTGACAATATACATAAGAAGTACACAACGAAATTGCTCACCTTTGCTACAATGGACGGAGCAGTAGATAAGGCCCTTCCGAGGCAAGAAAGGCCTGCCGAGTAGGGGAACGTGGCAGGCATGACAGCGGAAGCAACCCTCAGTGGCATGCCAATGTTGTCCTTCGTGCGACATTTGACCCTGGTCGACGCCGATGGGTTCGCCACAAGCGTCACAGTACTCAGCAAAAGTAGCATCGAAGCATCCTAAGCAGAAAGGGCGACCATCTCTCATGACATAGCGTTCGCCGCCAAGCTGACGATCACACTCGAAGCAGCAGAAGTGGCGCATGTGCCAGGCTCGGCCCTCGGCCTCGGTGCATTCGTCGGCGAAGATGATCTAGAAAGAGAAATAGTGTTTCTCAAATACCTGATAACAAGAAATATGTGTGTGTAGCACTTTGTCATCAGATGTTGTGTGTTATGGAGAAAAATCCCTCAACAAGAAAAGGTAATATGTTTGACGGAGTAGCTGACGAAGGTAAAATTACAACGCTAAAACCTAAGGGAATAAGTTCGGAAAACATAATTTGGAGCATCTGTGAGGCACGTGTGCCAACCAAAAAGTTAGCGTTTAAATACTGAACTTCAGTCCAATAATTGGCCTAAGGAAAACATTTAGAATCAGAGCAGCGAGAAAAAGAGTGCCGCGTCACTCGGAAGTATGTACCTTGACGAAGACAAAATTAAAAGTAACGCTATATGGACAAAGGAACGGAAGGAAATAATTTCACATATTTCAGAGACATAGTACCGCCATCCAGTAGTCAGCAGATACATCAGAAGACTCATTTACAACATTAAAAGAAGGAGATTCTCAAAAAGCACTGACCTCGTCGCAAGCGGCGCATCTGGGCTTGAGGCTTTCGGCGTGGTGACGTCCACAGTACAACCGTCCGTCCCGATAGAAGTAGATGAGGTCCACCAGCAACTCCCGGCACACGCAGCAGGTGAAGCAGGCCGGGTGCCAGCAGGTGTCCGCTCCGGCCCTCGACGCGAACACTGCCATGTCGCCCTGGGAGACGGGCTCGTCGCACTACGGAAAAAGAGAATGTAGCCATGATTAACACCGTGAATTCCAAAGGGCGAACTCAAAATGCACGCGTATACAATCGCTTTGAGCAGGACTGGCTTTAACAGTTTTACCGCTACGACAAAACTGTAAAATGCCACTAATAAAAATTATTGCTGACAGAGATATAGACTTACTTTAAATAACACGGTACTTAAATTGCAGTCGTCAATAACAGCATTAGTGAACAGCTATGTACGGTTCTAAATAGTCCGCAAAGTTGTTTCCAAAATTGTAGGAATCAATAATACAGAATAATACGGTTCCGAATAACACAGAATCAATTAACCGTGTCATCTAAGGGAAGACTGTAAATTGTTGATACAAGCTTATGGAATTTGAATAGCTCTTGCAAACAAAAACAGCATAAAAACACATTTAATAAAAACCATAAAATAAAATCTGATAAAAAAAAAAAAAAAAAAAAAACTTTATCATTTTTTATATTCCAGGAATCTTTAAATATTGTGAAATAAATCTCATAAAATTCATGCTAGATTTTTCATTCGCCAGTGAAACGTATATAATACATAGGCATAGCATTTTTGGTTGTTTAATTAAACATGACACATTTTTTTTAGTTGTTTACTTTAAAACTAAAGATTGCAAATATTTTTAGCTTTTAGATATAAACAGGGTAAGTACAAACTGCAAATTTTTAGAGAAAAGAAAAATCGATATGCATAAATTTCGGTGAATTCGGTATTTAACACATCCATATTTTTCTTATACTCCCAGCCAAAATGCTGCTCGGACAGAAGTTCGGGTTCTCGCGCTCTAGAACGGGTCCTGCCTGACGGACAAAGCGTTGTAAATATTACCTGAACTCACTGCAATTTCAACAATATGTTAGTGAGGTCTGAGATTTGACGTAAAGAGTCTGTTTACGCCGCTGCAATGTTTATGACCTTATTCGTTGGTTTAATCTCAGTTAATGCATCGAAAGGGGTGGGTAAACAGTTGATTGAATATTTCCCCCGCTCTTAGTTGGCGTATTCAAAATTTTCTATTAGAATCAACAATTACTTCAAAGCACTGTTGGAAAAACTAATTCTAGACAACTGATTTCTGAGGTCACTTTCACAGTAGATTACAGTAGTACTTTTTACAAACTATTCATCCAAGACTTGATGAATGTTAGGTTTGTAACAAAACTGGAGCTGTTAAATGCGCTGGCAAATTACCAATTATTTAACACACAGAAATGGTGAAAATGTTTTACAAATATAGCAAAAAATGAAACCTTTTATTTACCTCATTTCAGTCCTGAAGTTTCTATAAAAGTCATCAAATCTAAACGTAGTACAGACTTTGAATGGTTCAGCGATCACGTTAAAAAAACGAAACTGCTATTTATATTTTTAGATAACGTACTTAAAAATTTCTCTGATTTTATTACCATTTTCGACTGATTATCATTTATTCTCAGACATACTTCAACCGTCAAAAGAAACAGAAATAATGTCCACGATAAACTATAAATTAAAAACTCTTTCGGAAAATTAGATGAATGAATGTCTTAATTTGGAAAAGTGAGCCTGTCTTGTTTCCATTTACAGTAAGAGTGGGGCATAATGATGTTTTAAAAGAGGTACACGGAAAAAACTTTTGAAGGAACAGAGTTGTATAACCTCATGGGCAACTTGTATTACAAGGATAGGAGACAATAAAATATTTGTTCAGTATATATGCGAAATCAATTATTTTCTTATTTTACCAACACAAAATATTTATATGGATAATTAGTTCCATTATTCTGCCAAGATTACTAAAGATCCATTTGTAACTACACAAACAGAATATGTTTTTTATTACTAATGAATACGTCCAGTAAAAAAATTCCAATCACACAAGATGAGAGTAAAGACCGTTGAGTCTGATATTGTGTGGTGTGAGTGTATGCCAGGGGTGCCACGATAATAATCAAGACAAGTTGTCTAAAAATTATGAAATTATCAAAGAATGTACGAAGATACAGAAAAGTTAAAATTTAAGGTGTCTCCTCTTATCTTTGTGTCACTGTCGAAATGAGAAAGGAATTATCCTTGCATTTATATCGAGGTGTAATCGATCTTCTACCTCTAACTGGGTAAAACAGCGCCGAAAAAAAGTTTGGTCTAGATCAGGCCCAACCCGCGGCCCATGGGCCGCATGCGACCCATTTCAAAACTTTTTGCGGCCCTAAAGTTTTCAACTGTCTATACAGTTTTAGTCATTTTGACTATATAGAGTTGAAACATAGAATTTTAGTTGTTAATGTTTGCAATAATAAATATCACTTATGTACGTTAAGACTTGATAGTAACCAAGGTAAAACTAGTCTTTGAGTAAGGTTGGACAGGCTACGTTGAAATTTGAGTATTCTAGAATATTCTGTCAATCGGCCATTACTTATACAACCAGCTGACTCGCGTTACGTGCAAGTGCTCTGTCCGACCAGTCAGTGGAAGTTGTATGGAAAGAAAGTTATAAATTATATTTATGGCTATTGTGAAGTTATCATTAATTCTAAAGGAATAATTAAGGGATTGTTTATTTAGAAAACGCAAGCTAACGATGCGTTTGAAATTCTAACCTACAAAATGTTTAATTTGATATATAAAACAATATAGTAGTGTTGCAACTCAAATTATAAGTTTTTGTTGCTTACAAAAGTATCAGTTCACAGTGTTAGGTGTTGGGGATGATGATAAATACAGTATAGTTAATGTTTATTATCGCTGTAGCTATGATATACAACTTTTATGTACAGTCGCAGCTGGCACTGTAAAATTGCATATTTTGAATATTGCACGATAATAAAATATTTTGAATAATTTGTTGTTTTATTTTTATATGTGCGGCCCACCTCTGTTCAGTAAATTGTTTTTTGGCCCACCAACCGATTTGGGTTCGGCATCTCTAGTCTAGATAGTATACTTAAGATACAATTTAGATACCTTTTGTTAAAAACAAAAAAGGCGCAGAATATTCATATTTTATTTGTAATGAATTCGATTAGAAAATTGACACATCCCGCCAATACATAAAAAGAAAAATAAAATCAACTGACTGCAGTTGATTAAATTATTTTTCTCTATCTAATGCATAACCAATTCGCAAATTTTATTCAGATTTAGAATAGTTTACAGTAGCAATCCGATTACTTTTATCAAAAAAGATATAGGACAACTATCCGATTATTCTGAATTTGATAGATACCTTTCATTTGAGTGTTATTGATAGGTTCGACATCCTCTGAATGGTCCGTGTTGTCGGCAACTAGTCTACGACCTTATTCGCGATAATTAGAAATGACGTCTTATATAACAAATAGAGTTCACATAATCAGTTTTAGCGTGAAATTTCTGAAAGCAAATGAAGTTCATCCCAATGTAAATCTCTCTTTACAAGTAGAAATAACATTTATGAGAAAAGGTCACAACTGCTGTACAACCTGTCACTTTTCAGACTCGGGGGAAAATAAGAAATGGAAAGAGCTGGAACAGAAAGAAAAGGAAAAAAAAATATAAGCAACGAATACAATAATAAAAGTTTAAAAGATGTCCACTTGTAAAAAAAAAAAATAAAAGATTATTCATCCTCTAAGGAATTCCCCAACCATTCTCAAAAAGGAAGACATTAGAAACCCAAAAGCAAAATTGCAGAAATGTAGAATAAAATAAAAAGTAATATTACAATAAAATAAAATATATAAAACCTAGCGTCACCACAACGAGAGAAGAAAAAAATATTAAAATCAAAAAGTATGATTCATTCCTCTGATTTACGCATTTAAGATCTGTTTGGAACCGGAAATAAACAGAAAAGTATCCCAACAAGGAATTCAGTAACACAATAATGGATATTTAACACTAGAATTAAGGAAGGGGTCATTTTGACACCTAGCGAACTTTTATCTCTGACAGCTCTTCTATTTTTTTGCAAATATCTTAATCCTTTCTTGACTTTTCCTAAATCATTGTGATTTGCGAAATAGTAAAGATTTCAAGAAAATCGTATTTTTATTTTATCCCTAACAAATGATTATAGAAATACGGCAGGCTATATACTGATGTTGAAGACAAGTGTAAACTTCATAATGACTCTTTCACTATTTTATTAGTAGAACTGGAAGCATTCATAGCGTTGTTGTACGTAAGGGTGCATTAGCCGACAAGGGCTTACCAATTCTTAGTTTGTGGTCCAAGACTTGGGGACCAAAGTTTTTTCATGAATCTATGAGTAGAGATAGGTTTCCGGAAGTTATGAAATTTCTTCGTTTTGAAAATAAACTAACAAGGTCTTCACGTTTGCAGTGTGATAAATTTACACTAATATCCGCGGTATGGAATACTTTTATAGAAAACTGTAAGCTTTGGTAGAAACCAAATGAAAATATTACGTTTGATAAACAGTTATTTCCTACAAAAACAAGATGCTGTTTTTTGCAGTATATGCCTAACATGCTCGATAAATTCGGAATAAAATTTTGGCTAGAAGTAGATGTTAGGACAAAATACTTATTAAACGGATTTCCCTATTTAGGAAAAGATGAAATGAGACCAAGTGATCAAAGTTTAGGAGAGAACGTAGTAAATCGTTTAATTGATCCTACATACCAGCAAAGTCTGTATATTTTTAAAAACAAACTGTAGTTGTCATAATTTGCGTTATTTTAATTTATTTTTCACAAATATATTATATCATATAGAGAAATATGCAGATATCTTATCAAGAGGTCAAAATGACACCCGCCGTAATACTAGGTATATAAAGACCACCGTAATTCTAGTGTTAATAACCAAAAATGATTTTTAAGGCAGCTCCACTATACCCGTATCTCCTTACATACACACACGTGTGTGTGTGTGTAACGGTACGTTGGTTGGGTCGTTAAGATTACCTATCCTGATATTATGCTAGATTAGACCAGAAATCTTATTCAGAAGCTAAAACCGAACGTTGGGCTGACAGATAGGTAACAGTATGCATGACACAATATCGATTATAAAGCGAAACCTCTGTAATTAGTTCCAAAAATTGGTATTCCAAACAGACGTGGCATAAAGTAACATTATAGGGACATGCCTCCACATATGGGAGGTGAGAACGTGGAATAATGAAATGCAGTGTGACGTACCTGGGGTGAAGAGCAGAGCATGGTGACTACCGAAGCAGACCGTAGCTCCTTGTCGGAATGAGAGAGTTTCCCGGAGCAACTCACAGCAGTAATGTCATCCGCATCTCGGGATTCATCCCGAGGCCCATTTTTCACTTTCCCCCCTTCCTCGGAAACGCTCCATCGCGTTCCGGAACGACTCTTCTCCCCACCCTTGGAATCGATTTTCTTAGTCACCTATGGATTCAAAATGTGGAAGCCAAAATGCGCGATTAGAACACCAATCTTCCCTTTCCCCTAACTGTTTCTTTTATACTGAGGTGGTGACTCATCATTTCTGCCCCATTCCTTTGCATTATATAAAATACATTCACACAAGAGGCTGTGCAACTCCGAGCTCTTTGGATATACCACAGCGGGTGCAGTTGTAATGTTGCCCCATTCATTGAAAAATCAATCGAATATTTTCTTCTTTTTAAAAAATCAGCAGACTCCAAGTTCCTAAACGAGCCTCCCATAGCGCGAAAGTTTCATTTGACTATAAATATTAATTCTAAATGTTGCATCCAAACATCCATGCAAAAAGCAGAATTTACTCCCAGACTAACGACACGACCTGCGTTGAAAGAGACCAAACAATGCCCTACCAAAATCGGTAATAAATTAAAGGCTTGATTTAAAAAATGAAACTTCTGTAAAAATTCAAAACTGTTAGAAGTCCTTTTTAAAATCAAGTGGTTCATATGTTCACAAACATTTTTGGATATATTTCTCTGGCATATAGTGTGACCCTGTGTGTAGAGCGCAAAAATTAATCAAGAGCAGGACTGTTCAACTCTCCCCATCTTCGGTCTCTAAATAATCCATTGCATTCCTAGGATGCACATCACATAAACTAATGTTACATGTAGCCATAAACCGATGTGACACATGGTGGAAGAAAGCAAAGAAGATGATTCATAACACACACATTTTTGTTGATAGGTATTCACTACGAAATAAGTATAAAACTGACAAAAATCTAGCCGTCGGGCAGTTTTTGAGAACTATTTTCAAACGACAAAATAAAGAGATGGATCTGGAGGCAATGATGCTTGCCAACCTACCGTTTCGAATGCTCTTGGTCGTTCTAGATGGCTGGAAAGTGATTTTGCCATTCAAGCAAGAAAAAGGGCATGATAAGAGCAGCATTTTGCTACCACTACAAGACATAATCAAAGAACTAAAATTACACGAATTGTTCTGGATGCAAACGGAAAATCTTTTTAGTATAAAATATGACATAGATTCATAATTTGTAGCTATGGGCAAAAAAAATTAAGTTTCCTAAGAATATAGAGGAACTAAAAATAGCATTTCTAAATTTTAAAGTAACTGTAATCAGACTAGTGTAACAGCACCCTAAACAGATAAGCAGCTACAAATAAAATAATTTACAAAAACTCAACACTAGCTGTTTCAACAATCTCCCCGCTACACACAACCATATCGGAAAAGGATGGGGATAAAATTAATTTAGAGGTCAAATACACTGCTCTAAACAATTAGGGAAGCATATGGTTTTCAAACACATGGTACAAGCACATGGTTTTAACGAAATTACGAAAATACTTCCATCGATAGGTAATGTAAAATTTAAAGCCTAGTAAGAAACAGAAGAAAACTTCATATGCAAATCACAGTTCATGACGTCAAAAACCAGAAAAAGAATACAAGGGCAGAAATCTGGATGTTGCAGAAACGTCTGTTTCACTGCCTTAACTGTGAAAATCGATTGCTCAGTTATTTTTTATTTATTTTGAGAAAAGGTGACTTGAATCCGCGCAAACACAACGTAATGTCGCGGACGCTATTGGATTCGCCAGAAGTGTCCTTACAAGGCTGGGGAATCGATTCCCCAAGAAACAGGGAACATTAGACGTCGACCAGGGCAAGGCCAACGCACCACTACAGCAACTGATGACCGGTATATAGAGTTAACAGCTCGTCGAAACAGATCAGATAATGCTACTCAGCTGCAAAGACAGCTGCTCTTGGCAACAGGACGAACGGTGTCCAACCAAACGGTACGTAATATCAGGGAGGTCTTTATGCACATAGGCCAATGGTCTGCATTCCGTTGACCTCAAGCCACCATGCGGCCCGAAGATGGGCTGCTGAACATCCAGATTGGGAGCAACGTGATTGGAGCCAAATGCTGTTTACAGACGAGTTCCAATTCAGTCTGGAGTGTGACACCCGACGTGCTTTGGTGCGGAGGAAAAGGGGCACTCGAAATAACCCCACATTCGTTCATGAAAGGTTACGATACAGACAAGCTGGTTGGATGGTATGGGGGTGGAATCGGCCTAGGGAAACCTACGAACCTGCATATCATTCGGAATGGTACTTTGACGGCCCGAAGGTATGCAGACGAGATACTGAGACCTTAAGTCATACTTTACGCTGCAGCCATTGGCGATTCTTTTGTTTTCCAGCATGATAACACCAGACCACATACAGCTCATCTTCTGGAAAACATGTTTGAATCTGAAGCAATACAGGAATGGCCAGCATGCTATCCTGGCCTCAATCCTATCGAGCTTGTTTGGGCATGCTCGGGCGACGCATTGCTGCTAGACCAAGGCCTCCTTTTACTCTCTGAGACTTGGGATTGCACTTCTTGAGTGGAACAGTATTCCCCAAACTTCTATCGATAACATCATCACATCCAGGTAAAACAGGTGTGCAACAGTCTTAGCTATTCGAGGAGACCACAAGCCATATTAAAAATCTTGTATCATTTCTAAACAATACTTTTTTTTTATCGTTTGTGTAACCACATTGTTGCCCTAAATCCTCTTTTAATGTTTTTTCCATATTTTCAAAGAATTAAAGCTTAATTACAAATTTTTTAAGTCTTTTTTTCAGTATTGCGCATTGATACGTATGTGCTATCCGTTTTATGTCAATACGTGGTTGTTTCGTGCTGTTTTCTTAACTTCTTTGCTTGCTCCCCTAATTTTTTTGAGCAGTGTATAATACTTGACTCAACGAATTTGTGTACTGTTCAAATCTTAATTTTTACTCTTTCTAAATATCTAATGTTCCAGCAAAATATTTGTGTGTAGAGTTGAATTCAGTTGTATGGTGGGAACAGATTCCTTTAGGACAGTTATGCCAAATAAATTGTTAGAAAACTTAAAACCATAAAAGACAAGTAAAAAGAGTAAACAATGAATGATTAAAGGAATTCAACATATAAAATCAAACAAATAAATAAATTTAACAAAAAGTTGTAAAGACAAAAAGTCGATTATCAGTAGGAAACTGGTTATATCTTATTTACCGATATTTTTCGTAGAAATTTACGTGATAATGCATAGAAAGGGGAGAGAAGAAAAAAAAAGGAAAAAGTTTTCCTGCATTTCTTGAATTATTAGAAATTTATTTTATAAGAAAATTCATCTGAGGAAAAAGGACGCAAGATTATAAAATAAAGAGCAGTCACTAAAAGGACAGTTAACTGCCCTCCAGGACGTGAGTTGAGAAATTTTACTTGGAGAATATCTTAAATGTATTTTGTACACAATAAATTCTCAAAAACACATTGCTGAATTATGTATTATTTATTTTGTTCACATCTTTTAAAAACTACTTTAAATTAGAGAGAATATCCAGAAAAGAATTTCGAAAATTTTAAATATTAAAAAAATCAATGTTTTTTGAAACATTTATAAATTTATATTCGTAGATCAAACACAATTTTTCAATGGAGTTCCCTTCCTTTATAATCCACTTTGTAAGCTGAGGGAATGAGCTTTTTTATGCCTTTGAAAACAACAACAACAAAAAAAAAAAAGTCTCCTGACGCCTTTTGGACTTATTGTTTGATGAAACTCTGGACCACATCATCGGTCAAAAAACTTTTTCCTATGAACGACTTCAGAAAGTGAAAGTTAATAACAATTTGAAGGTGTTAGATGAATAACTATCTGCTAGGAAACCACCTTGTACATAGATCAGGTAATCTTCAAACCGAATGAGTCCAAGAGTTGCTTTGAGATGACGAGTAAAATATCTTCAATCACTTTCCAACACAGTTTTCGAAATCCAAATGTTGCAGTAATGGTTTAAAGGAGAAGATATCTGGAAATAGGGTGTTTATTCCATCCAATATTTCGGCTATGAAGTCACAGAATCTGCAAGTTTGGGGAGTGATGGAATTTTATAAGCTTGTTTACCTTGTCGGTAATCGGTTCGGCTATTATCTGCGATTTTTTATGTTTTAGTTACCTCTTAAACGCTATTATAAAACCTTTTTGTTTTAAAAAGTTCCATATGATTTGCTAGTTTTTTTCCTCAAAATTAAATATTTAATGAACTTCCTCTTAAAGGAGAAAGAGACTGACAAATGTGTTTTTCTAAAATCAACTGGAAGAGAGCACCGTTCATAAAATCGTAACACCTTTCTTTTTCTCTCTCATATATCATATATACACTTGTGTTTAGGAGGGAGACATATCTCGAATAGTCAATTAATATTAAAATATCGGACCGCGTATTCTAATTGAGATTTCTTTTCCTTCCTCTCTTTTCTACAATTCGATAAATTTCTTCGCATTCCGGTTTTGGTAATGTCAACATCAAAGATGAGGTCTACGAGTCGGTATGAGAGCAGCTCAATTTGTTCCGTTAAAAACCTCAACATGCCAATCAAACCCAAAGCCAATGCCCTAAGCGAGGTCACATGACTTTTTGACTTCAGGAGAATTCGAGGGCATGCCAATCGTTTCTAAATTCCAGTAGTAATTTGTTTAAGAGAATTTATTTCAGACGTTCATCCGATTAATACTGAGTTGCGCAACGAATGTTGAGAATATTCTATCTTGGTTTAATTTCGTGATTTGAGTATACTATTTTTCTATTTAACTTTGTTTAATGAATATTAAGACGCCAATCTGCAATATAAAGAGTAGATTAATAAGTGAAGTTAGAAAGTGTTAGCTACATGAACGTAAGAGTAATTATGTCTTCTTTTAGAGAACACATACATAAAGAAAGATTTAAATCTGACGAAACTGGCAAATATCAATAAATCAACTACAACAATTAAATGCATGCTACGAATCTTCGGATGTGATAGTCTGAAATATTTTACCTAAATATCACACAGATAGATTGATAGAAAGCAACAGATTGGGAGAACTGAAGAGAGTTATTCGGCAATCTAGTATTTTAATCGTGATGAGAAGGTAATTTTGAAAACTGGTGGAGAAAAATAGCCTAAAAATGTTACCAAAATATACCAATTCCTGTAATCACGATAGACTATCATGGACATTAATGAACATGGGATAGTAGAAATGACGGAGCTGGTGAGATGTTCCACATATTGCTAAACTGTGACAGTGACCGAAATATGCCAATATATGGCAGTTCCATTTTATAATTTTTTTTCCTAATCGTAGCATAAACTGGTGGTATCTGAAAAAAGAATGCGGCTGCACATATTATCTTCATCCACGATAACGAGGGACAATCCGTGATGGCCTGAAACCGATTCCCATTAAGAAGCGACCAGTGAGAAAGACATCTCGTGAGCGGAATGAAAAGTTTGGAAATAGCCGCCTATCTGATTTATTCGCGGATTCTTATCTCGTAAGTGGCAGTTTGTCCGGCGGCCAGAGATTAAGCGTAACGAGAGGAACATAAATCCTGACAGAGAACTCTCGACGAATACAACTCTTCAACAGTAAGATCAGTTTTTAACTCTACGTCGCCTATCGGCTACTATATAAAACACGGAACGGGTTGCATACAGGGAAGAACTTGATAAGCGTTGGCGCATACTGTGGCAGAAGTTCTAGTTAGCAACTAGCCCAGGACTATTTCTGAAATTTTTAGAAGACAGTCTTTTTGTATCCACACTTTATGATCTGCCATGAGCAGTGGCGTGCGGTTCATATGAGCAGGGTGTGCACTGCACACCCTGGCAAAATTATGAGGGACAATAATTTTCTGCACCTATGTCGACCTATCTTTATATGGTATATAATAAATATTATAATATATTCAAATATGTTGATTTGCTAGCTTGTATTCCCGCAGTGCGTGCAGTACTAGGTGCTGCATCACGTAGCTCGTTCAAAAGCAAACGAACATACGAAGTTCTGATGTGTACGCACTGCACACTAAATTGAAAATAACGCTTTATATGTATGGGCTACTGGAGAAGAACAGCATAATATGGCACTGATGCAAGTGCAGCTATTTTTCCTGCACTTGGCATTTAGAATCATCCGAAAGTATGGTTTATTAAGCGTTGTATTAGAGCGGGGACGTACTTGCTGCAGCGCTTTTGGTTTTTTAACTGATTAACTGGCCATGCGATTTTGCAGACGGTCAATGTTTAAATTTATATATTGTAAAATTTTGTTTTCATGGAAATATAAAAGAAGTATTTCATCAATATAAAGTGAAATGTTTTAGTGTGGTAAAGTAATTTCGGTGATGTATTATATTTATTGAAATAATTAGCTGAAAAACAATATTGTTTTGTTTTAAAGAAACGAATTTTAACAGAACAGTCCAAAATTTACCATTCATTGTGTCTTACAGACAGTATATAAGTTATATCTGTAACACCATATTCCTGGTTTTGTTTTTAAAAATTGTCAAGATGTTTTTAGCAGAATGTATGATTTCCAAATGTTAAAAACAATTAATAAATATTATTTAATCCACTGTCCGAACAAGAAACAATTCGCTCTATTGTGCCAGCGTCCAGTGAAATCCTCTACAAGTGGAATAGACGTTCGGTTTGTCGGCACCAATGTGCATCCGGATGAGGCACCGCAGCGGCGGGCCTCATCCAAAGCGGCGGGCCATGTGGTGCTACGTTTGCTGAACATTTAAGTTTTTCGTGGAAGCCAGAAGCGTTGCTTTTTCGTCGCCGATATGACACCATACAGCAAAAGACATGGTTTTTGCTTCAGTGCTAGTAGAATTCTCATAAGTTTAGCTGTTTTTATAGTTATAACTCGACTACTCGTAGGTAAATATTTTATTTATTGTATTCTTTAAATTTATATTCATAATAAATAACCCGTTTCAGAATGGAGAACTAAGATGTCTCAATAATTAAAGATTTATTGGAATATCCATGTTCTCTGCACACCCTGCATGAAAACATACCGCAAGCCACTGGTCATGAGATATAATTTTGATGGCATGCTATGATCCCTAATGGTGGAAAAAAAACTGCAGACCGACCACGGTTTCGTAATCTTCGGTCGGACGTCGACTTTGAAAACGGGGTGTTTCTGTGAAAAATGCCAATTTTAGTCATACATTGCGAATTTTGTTCGAGCTATAATAAACTGTTTCTACAAATCCGGGATATGATACTTACTTATTTAGGCTTTACTTGGCAATTTATATTATTTGTCAGTTCTCTTGAATGCAAAATTAAATGCGAAGTTACGGGTAAGTAACATAAATCAGGTATTTCAGCTGAAAAGAATTTTTTTTAAGGAATTAACATTAAAATAATTTTACACATTCGGCGATTTCTCATTGTTGTGTCCCACAGGTGTGAGCCAGATACGTATAAAATTAAATTGCACTAAAAACTACAAATCTGAATCTTCATTTCCTTCAATTTCGATGATAATGTCGCTTTTGTATCTAAGAACGATGTTATTTTATAATATCACATCACAACTACGTATTTTTTGTATACCAATACTTGTTCTTTCATTTATGCAAATTAATTAAATTGACGAAGGTATAAATGTAGTTTATGTGTTATGTAACGATGAACATTTTTATTTCTTTTTTGAATTGACTATGCTTGTTTTTAAGTTGTAGGAAGTTACCCAATGGTATGTTACCTTTTTGTGCATGTCAATAAACTGATTTACACTAAAATTTGACTGACTGTTATTTTTCCTTCCAAACTCAATTATTTTCATTTTGTGCAATATTTTGCAGTCTTTTTATTTGATAGCCAACAGCTACCCTCTGGGCAATCGCACTTGAACACATACAACAAAAAGAAAAAGAGCACCTACGAACGCATGGTCCCAGGTGTGGCACTTACATTTCGGCACGGCTTTTGCTCTTCGAGTTGCTTTGGGGTACCCCTTCCGAGGGCCTCCCGCTTGCGTTGCTGCGAGAAGAGACGCAATTCCCTCCGCTCATCTTCGTGTAAAGCGTTGCAGTATCGCGCCTCGTTGTCGTGAGGTGGCAACTGGTGTAGAAGCTGTTTGATACGGTGACGTTCGCCCACGCTGTTTACATACGGTACTTTCGCCTCTGGAATGCCGCTAAAATACAAGTGGACCTACGAATAAAGAACAAAAGCTGTTATTTTACATGCATGTATGAAGATATACAGTAGTATATTAAGGATGGTTTAAATACTGCTGTTAAGAGACAAAAAGACATGCCAGGCTACACTTCTTCCATAGCACTCTCTCTCAGGAGTATTTACGTAATGTGATCCTAGTTCCAAGTGTATATGCGATTTTAGAAACCATACTACCATATAAAATCACTTGTATTTTAATACAAGAACAAAAATATGCATATAAATAAAGGTGTTCTCAGCGAACACCGCTTGATGGCGGTCCTCACTATAGACTGAATACTTTTTTGAGACACGAGAGAGAAGTATTACGATGAGAGTGTTGGGCGATGACGATGCCCAATCAAACCTTTTATGTTTAGTTATTTTATAGTCTTGGGATCTTTTCTTTTGAGAAGTAGCTAGAATCAGCTAACTCGGAAGTCGTCTTGACCAGTTTCTCCATCGGAGAGTTTTTCCAAGCGAAATTCCCACCTTGAGATATATCTCTTGCTGAGTTTGATAACGATATCCTGTGCCTTGGGTTTTCTTTAATATAACCCTCTTCAGAATTGATTGCATATTCCTCTTAGGAACTCTAACGGTGTTTTGCTATTCTTTGAAGAAACCATTTGTTATTTCAACTTATCCCGTCTAATTGAGTGTACAGTTTACTTAATTACATCAGAGAACTTTCGCGAGAGCTACCGAATTGTTGCCAACATTTCGGCAGAGACATTTATTGTACGTCTATACTCAAGCCTACGTGTATCGAATCACATACTTGTGAACTGAAAATTTTTTTTTCGTGTATATAGAAATGTTGTATATAGCAGAGGTGTAAATAAATCAATTATTCAAGGAACACCCGATTCTTCATTGTGTCACCTAAAACAGGGACCGGATACGCTACACCAGCAATCTCAAGCATCTCATTAATTTTTTAATTTCTTACTGATTTTTACTTCTTTTTAAATTTTTAATAAACAATTTTTTCTACATGTGATGACCATTTTAATTAATTCCTACTTTATGATTCTTAATAGATAAACTGAAAATTAAAATGGCAATATTTTCATATTTAATATATTAAACGTTTTATGTAAGAGAGAGTGTTAATTTTTTTTCTTGGAGGCGGTGGCCTAGAAAAGGTTGGGAACTTTGATTTATACCACTCTACGATTCTCAGATATTAGACTACAAACTCTATTAAAGATATGAACATATACAGCAATAAAACATACACAGTATATTAAGAATTGTTTAAGTACTGCTGTTAAGAAATGAAAAACATGTCAGGTTACACTTCTTCCATGATACTCTCTCAGGAGTTATTACATAATGTGATCCCTAGATCCATATGCAAATGCGATTTTAGATAATCAATGGTATCCGAAATCTAATCGAAAAAAGTCTAATGATGGTATCCGAAAATAATAAATTCTGTCTGAATCGATTATTGGACAAAGATCTTAAGTAATCTTTTATGAACATGTTTTCAGTTAAATAGGAGTTAGCCTTTGAATGATCTTTATTTTCAGGGTCAGTTTAAGGGTAGACGTCGTTTTAAGATACTTAAAAAGAGGCGAGGGAATGTGTAAAATAATTCGGGAAACTGACCCACAAGAACAAACAGGATGAAAGTTGGGATATTTAATTCATTGTATATTGGTTGATAGCTGTCGTGTTCATCTAGAAGTCATATGACTTCTCATGGAAAGATACTTGGCCACTGTCTCGAGAGGTTGGGCTTCTAACAGTGAATCCTCGTAATTTAGACGCAGAGGCCAAGCAGAATACCCCAGTCTGCAACCTCCAGAGGTATCATTTGGAAACTTGGAGAACATTGCGACTATGAACCTATTTTATATGTTCCAGTTGACATCCTTTGTATATTAACAACTCTGATTTAAAAAAATATTTACTCAGATGTAAAAACAGACCATATCAAACATTTAAAAATTAATTTTAAAAATTTGAAACAGAAGAACGAAAAGTTTTTGGGAAAAAAAAAGAGTATTGTCTACAAACGATAAACACATTTTTATAAATGTATATTGCTAACAAAGTAATCAACTTGAAAATTTAGAATCCAGTAAAGGAATAGCCTATTTTGCAAATATTAAAAGTAACTTTAAAGTACGTAACGTAAAGTACGTACGTAATGTAAAGTAAAGTAACTTAAAGTACTGGAACTAAGAAGCCAAAAAATTTTACTGGTCAAACCCTTAAATGCAAAAGATACCGAGGTATATCATAAAACAAAATTACATCAGATGATAAAATACAAGTCTGCAGGTATTACTCTCTTTGTTATACAATAGTAACTTCCGAGTAGGAATCGTGTAGTACAAAGTAGATCGTAGCGTTCCAAACTAAACCAGCAGTGATAGCAACTAAGAAATTAGGAGAGTATAAAATGCTGAGTTTGAAATACGATCTCTCGGTGTTTTTTTTTTAACCTATGGTTATAAAAAAAATAAAATCAAGAATTATCATTATAATAAAAAATTGACCTATAATTGAATCTTAGTTTATTATTTCTTCAAAATAGGAAGACTACTGTTTGAACTGAAACAATATTGATACCAATTTTGATCCACTATATCAAACTATGTTCTTTAAACTAATATTACAATTGATTAGACAGCGTCTGAAAAACAGTGTCTGACATTCTGGGAAATTTCAAGAGCATACAAATCAATTTTAAGCTATGCTCAGCTTAGTTTCAAATGAGGTTCATTCAATAATTCCTTTCGAAAGGCTACTATGAACTCGAAATAAATGACTAATGCCTATAATGTAAAGATTATTCAATAAGACATGGTGTTCAAAACCTGTGCTCGTTGACACCGTGCAAAACTGATCCATACATTGCGTCATACCAAGCACACGGCTGAAATCTTTATTTTAAATATATAGAAAATCAAGAACGGAAAAAAAGGGTTAAGCTAAATTTCTTTTTTAAAAATGAATATGGAACATTGAAATATCAAGAATATCAGAGGTAAAAATTTTTGTTGGAAAATCTCGAAAAGGTAGGGCGTTTTAATGGTTATTCTGAAAAGTGTCTTTCATCAATAACTCGCAATAAAACGTTTCAGCAGCGCAGACGGCGTTCAGAGCGTTAAAGAAAGCTAGCAGACAAGATTGATCTACGAGTTTGTGAAATCGAGAGTAGAAAACCTTTTCCGGCAACAATCGTAAGTAGACATGAAATCATCTGAATGCCCACCTTTTTATGGAAAACGAAATATGCCTTCAAGGGCACACGTAGGCATTTCAAATGTGCCGCCCATTTTCCCAATAGAATGGACGATTTCAAATTGAAAACAGAATCAATCAAAAAGTACTGTGGCAGCTTCCGGCTTCTCGTATTTGGATAAAAATGATTTTCCTACCTATCCATCTATGTGTATATAAATACAACGGTTTTTTTTTCTTTTAATCCTCTAATACTCTATAAAACTAAATAAATATACTCACTTCAGTGATAGGGAGTAAAGAGTGGATATTTTAACAGTGTTAATATTAAAAACGGAGTTGCCGAAAGATTTTGTATTTTATTTCTCTAGTAATCTCATCATGATTATAGAGTGAATATTTGTATCATTGTGCAAATGACTCACTCTAATTGGCTCATGCACCGCTCTCCGAAACTCGTGAGTCTATAAGTTTGAAATCAATAACATTCCATTATCTGGATAAGAACGAAAGACCTCCGAGGTCAAAATTTTCGTGATGGGATGCTGCATTTATGAAACCACAATTGTGAAGTCTTTTCAGCGCATGCAAAACTTCCACACCTATTAGACAGCTCCATTAATAAAAATATGAAACATTCAGGGCATCAAATGAATAAGAGAGACTAAATTTTCTTCACCTGAGGCACTGGATACAATAAAAGTAAAACTTTTTTTTCAAATTATTTTATTTTCGTTGTCCAAAATTTAACTTTGGTCCAAATTTTTTGCTGATAAAAGATAATTTCTATAACCCTTAGACCAGGTCGTGAACAAATAAACATAAACCGAAAACTCCAGATTTTACTCCATACAGAATGACCGGGTCTACACACAAACTGTATTTCGTAATCCTGGAACGGCAAATTGACAGACATTGTAATGCAGAAAATTTGTTCTATAGTCTTTAAAGGAGGATGAATTGTGTATAGTAATCCTTGGCACAGCAACTCTACATTTAGGATTTGTCAGACAGTCGACTTAGGATTAGTCGACAAACTCATTATGTGAGAGAGTTGAGTAAATTTCTTGTAAGATGAGAGTATTTTTTGCGTACTGTTGGATTATTTGACGATAAATATGTAATACCATCTATTTCTGCGATAATTGTTTAAGGTACAAGAAATGAAATCTAGATAGTAAACTACACATTACTTATTTACATCATTTACAAATTTAAATTATCAAAAATAGATTTTTAATAAAGTTTAAATTTACATAACATAAATAAATACTGTGCAATTTTGTATCTCTTTATAAGGTTAACAGACAGTTACTTTTAGGATGCTGCATGCAACGTCATGTTTCCTCGTTTTCGAAACCTCTTTCCTTTTGTTATTTTCTGGAATAAAACTTAAAACTTTTTAACAGACACAGACGGGTTAAATCATTCTTAGGTACTACGAAAACAAAAAAGAGACGTTCGAAAGACAACGTGACGCCATTTAATTTATTATAACGAAACTCCATCAATTTTCGGTGCCGACCACTTTTAAGCAGCTAGGGATCATAGTTCATTATGACTACTCTGTGTTTAAGAAAAGAACTAAACACTTATTCCCCCTATATAGCAATAGGGAACTTTTATTGAAGAAATAAATGTCTTTTTCTGCAAGTCTCTTTTGACTGTCTGAGATTTCTTTATGTGTCTGGAGAAATAATCTACCGACATATGCAATACTAATAAAACATTACAAACCCAAATCCGTAACAGACAGACTTGCTTTAATGAATTGAAAGCGGAAGCGGAATGGATTTAGCAAACTCGCGTGTTTTGGACACATTTTCTCTTTCTACTGTACCTCCCTCCCCCTTTCCTCGAAGAAACGTGTTCTAAGAAAATCGTTTTGACCTGTAGGGGGGAGGGGAAGGCAAGTGAAATACCTGGTGGGCGTCGGCCGGCGCGGGGACAGCGATTACACTCCATTAAAATCGTTTTAACTCTTCACTCTTCAGGCGTTTTCTTGCATACATTGAGGAAAAAATCAACTCAGCAGGGGAAATTCCAATGAACTCGACCGGAGGTTCACAACTAATCTGAGCGTAGGAAGAAGGGATAGATGGGGTGAAGAACATCGATCTCATCCACAGTTCTAATTCTATGGATGTATATGTAGATAGACATTCAAACATATCTGAAGACGTTGTCTACATATCTATAACTCGACTAACCAGATGATCTCTTCGGAAACATGCAACAACAAAAATGTACTAAAGGTGTTCAGTTTATTGTACGTTGTAAAATATATTGGGTCTAAATTTCTAGATAAAGTACGTTCTCAGTACACATATACTATAATGGCAAAACTGTAAAAAAATACTTAGATCCAGAAATTTCCTATGCAATATATGCGAGAAATTTGGCAACTTTATCTTTTTGTGCTCTTACTCATAAAATTTATTTCAATTTTGAAATTGGTTAAAAGTTATCGAAACAGGCTCTTTATAAACAGGGTGTAGTAAAAATAACAATCACAACTATAAGGGGCGAAAGAACTTGCAAAAAAAACCCAACTTAATCAATAAAATCAAATGTCAAAAGTGAATCGCACACACATTGGAAGATATTCGATAAGTCTCGTAGATGACCATTTCGAGCTGTTCCCAGAGGAAAATAACCCAGGCAAGATAGATTGGGAAATGTGGGAGGCCAAGAGACCAGGCAATCTGTCTTTTCGGAATGCCCAGATGTGTTCCACAAACCTAGAGAATTGTGCTCCTATTTGTAGGTATATCGTTCTCGCACTCTTTGGGGGATCCACGTCAAGACATCTGCCAAAGAACAAATCTGTCTCCAAATGTTGCATGTCAAAGCATTGCAATATTTTCGAATGTGGCAGCACCCTCTTTAAAAATCACTTTTGGTAAAATCTTTCGGCTCCTGCAGCATTGACGTTTGCAGTTCCAACGTAATATGCATGTTGGCCTTCTTAGCATACGAATATTGCTGTATCTCTGGCGACGAATAGAAGATAAATGACGGGTTCTGCGAAAAGCGACATCTAATCCACTCTAGAGAATGCAACCTCTTACAGTTTCACAGTTTGACATCTGACTCCACATTGTATTAGGAAAATTGTTCCCTTTAGAAAGTGTTACCTTCCTTAGAGTTGTGTCGCACCTTGAATAGATACTTTTACATAGACATGTAGTGTGTTGCCCGAAGAACTAACAGAAAATTTTTACAAGTCCACAAGCTAAGTAAACACTTTCAGTCATTAGCTATAATCCAATAGAAATCCAATAGAATACTGTGCTTCATTTTGGTTCCTACTATTCACCAACGTAAATATAACTAACGGTAAAATATCGTTATAACAATTTCAAATCTCTCCTATTATCTCTTTTACTGCCTAATTGTCATACAAGAGAACTCGTATCGTCTTTCCTCTATTACTCAAAGAATTAATAAATGAAATATTAACTTCACTGTGATGAGCAAAGTATAGCAACCTATCCTCTCCCCCGCCCACATACCCTTCTTGAACAGCAGATATATTAAGTAACGTTGTTCTTCACTTATTGATGCTTAGAAATCCGGAGCACCCTTATTCACAACCCTTCTTCAAGTCCGGTTCTAACATTCATCGTTAATTCTGAATTATCTAGCACTATGAAGCAAGGACGTCGCTAATTACCAGTTGAGTATAATTTTTTATAAACTCCTCCAGTGGTTTGGGGGAGGTTGAGATAACAGGGATGCGTTCTCTAATGGAGGGAAAAAGAACAAGATTTTTGATCACTTCACTGCACTCAGCATTGCTCTGTTTGCATCACACGGGTCTATTTCCCACTTTTGCCGTTAACGGGAAGGGTCGCATTGATAATTTATACACTCTTAGCTATTGATATTCTTAAAAAATTTGCATGAAATCTGCAAAAGAATAGATAATATGCAGGGTTATGTGAAATTAAAGGCTTTAAAGGTGGTGTTTCAACTGGACCCTATGGGCCGAGCCCGTCAATCCAGAGGCTTCTGTCAGTAAGCACAAAAATGACAACGAGCGAAAAATAAACACATAAAAGAGCAAAGAGATAGAAGGGTGGATTCGTGAGTTCATAGCACAAAAACTAGAGAGTAGAGAGTTTAGGGATAGAAAAACATAAAATATTTTTGCAGCCAGTGACATCCGTACAAAATAATCAGAAAATAATGAATAAAAATGATCGAAATCGAAAAAATTGAAAAAATAAAAATCAAGTGGGTTATGTGAAATACGGTTTAAATCGTATTTTTTACCACATTGTCCTCAGATTATAGTGGTTTGTTTTAGATAATTAAGGTAAATTTCTTTTGCCACAAAAGAGAGAATAAAATTGAAATCTACAGCTTAAAATTGATACTGAACGGCTACAAATGTGGATGCCATGAGAGGGATTCAAACCCACAAACCCCGATACAAAATAAAAACAGTGCTTTATTTGTTGGGATCTAGATACTGTGATTTAAATAAAAGTGATTATGATTTGTTTAAACGCTGTAAACATTTCCAAGTATTATAAGTAGTAACAAATATTTCAATCGTATTTCAATACTTAATGGTAAAAACCAAAGTGTTTATTATAAAACCTCCACGAACATCACCGCGACAATATAAAAACTAACGACGTTAAAATACAAATATTTATAATTCGTTTGAAATTTGTTCCTCCAGTTAATGCTTTAGTCCACATAAAAGCAAAATTACCACTTATGGTAGTTATTTTATATACATGTATATTTTTCCATATTTATTCAAAGTCAAGCTTCACAACCGCGTCTGTTAGTTTTGATTTATACTGTGTTAATTAACGTTTTCACTCCACGTAAAACTTCGTTAAATTCCGTGCATTACTTGTTTTGGTGTCTCAGGAAGATTTTATAATATCGGGGTATAACCTAGATAATCCACAAAAAATAAAAATTCAGTTAATATTACCATGCACGGTAAATTAAGGATGCATCAGACTCTTTTCTGCATTCTGAGACGGGGGGAAGGAAGACTGAAATTCTTTATTCCAGTATAGTTTATTTCATTCTGACATGCAATAAAACATACATGGACTCTGTATTTAATAATCGCCATTGCATGCATCATTACCCATGAGTGTTCTTTAACTTCAAAGTTGGAGCCTTGAATAATATGGTTTTGAAAGAAACTCTTACACAGACACCACATGACTTACTTGTAGGGCTTTTAAATTATGCTCAATTTTTATTTTGATAGTATGATGGGTTAACAGAATTATTTACAAATTTCTTACAAGGTTCAAAGTAACGGTGTTACCTGAAAAGTGCTCGAATACAGCAATCTAACGGTGAAGTGCAGCGTTAACATTAATCCGATTCCGAACATCCAAGCGAGCAGAGGGATTCGAACCCACGAACTCGGGTACAGAATAGCGGCGCCCACCCATTCGGCCATCTTTCATGTTGGGGTAAATTTCAACTTATTAGCAGAATGCCCCGCGTCATGTTATGCGTGTGGTGTGGAGATACGTAGAAAGTCCAAAACCACAATTCATTTCCTGGATTAAACGTTTATTCGTTCAGCTCGAACGATAAAAATATAAACAAGGTATTAAAATAAAAGCAGGCAGTTTTCAACATAGTACGTCGTATTTCTTTACGACTGACTTACCAAAACAACATTTTTAGATTGTTACCAAACAGAGTAACAGAAAAGGCCAAGGAACTAACCGGGAAGCTCCATTTATACCACGGCTCATAGTTACAGTACACTTGCATACGAGGAAATGCGGTTAAGACCGAAATGAAAATTGTATCGATATTTTTATCGATAAGACTTTCCAACAGTTCAGCCACTGTAGCAGGAATGGTTTGGTTTGAAACGTTACGGTCTACATTTTTGCTACACGAGGGTTAATGAGACCGGGACCAACTGTTTATAGCCAATTCAGAATGGCTACGAACATGCATGCCATAGTGGCATTCGAACTCATGAAATGTGGTGCCGAATAGCAGAGCCCTACCCATTGGGCTATCTTTAGTTACTATAACAGAAATGGTCTTTAAAAGCAGTGTTACAACTGTATGTGGAAACATCAATACATGGAAATTTTTTGTTACATAGAGTGTAAATTGCAATTAAAAGGAGAGGTGCACAACTTCTTGTTACAAAGTCCTAAATACTAAATTTCAACCACTTACGGCTAATTGTTTTTAAATTTTGAAGGCTACACACGTACGTATAGACATAACGATGAAATTTGTCAAAATTGATTCAGGCATGGTTAAAATGAGTATTTTCATTGAAATCCGGACACTAAAATTTTTCGCAATTACAACACTTCCTTTCCTCCGTTGAATGGACTAAATGTTGGCTTTTTGGAATTAAAATGTAGTAGCTGATATTGTAGTGCATCATAAGTCATCCCATAATTTAATTTCTATATAAAATTATCTCTCTCTTATTCATTCTCCTTAAAGAATTTCTAAACAAGTGTTTATTTTCTTTGTTAGAAATATAAGCATATTGTTCTTATCTATCGCAAACCTAAATAGTTTCTAAATTATCATCTTGACAGTACATAAAATTTTTTATAGTGGATGGAAAAAAATAATTCTGTGACTGTCGCGAAAACTGGTCGAAAATATCTAAATTTTTCTTACTCAGATATTAAATAAGATCGTGACAAAGATTTAAATAATGACAGACATCAGCTTGCTAAAATAATATTGTATTTAAACTCTACTGAGCCACAAAACAAACAGGTACGAAATAGTTAAAATATAAAACAATTAACAAGACAAATAATGACGGTGCGATATCTCCGATCAGAGCCGTAACAAGGACGTGGCATTTGCCATGAGCGCATCAGTCTTAGGGGTGCTGCATCGTGACGAAAATGGGGTCCGGAAGAGGACGATTCGCCCCAAACAGAAATAAGGAAAAGTTGAAAAATACCTTTTTTATTATAAAATTCAATAAGTTTAAAAATTATTTTTATGAAATTTCTTATTTTTCAAAATGCTTCTAGAGACTAAACTTGTCGAAAATTGTTACAAAATGTTTACTAACCACTCCTAATAGGTCTTAATATAATTCCGGGTATCCGTTTTAAATTTTGAATTTATTAAAGTTATTAAAACTAAATTCAAATTTAAAAATTTGCCAATTTTTTATGAAAATTCAACGTGTAAATAAAAAAAATCATCCCCTCAAATATACTATTTGGTTTATCAGCAAAATAATACCGTTTTATTTACATGGCCGCTTAAAGAATAAAAAAGCAATTTTGTTAATATTCATTTAATTTTAAATTTAATTTATAAGTTATTTCAATTATAAAGTTACAATACAAAGCTAAACTTTTTTAAATATTAAATTATTTATGTATTATAGTAATTAAATAATTTAATACTTAAATATTTAAATAAATTATTTAAGTATTAAATTATTTAAATAAAAATTTATATAAATAATTTAATACTTGACTAATCCCCTATATAATAATAGCCTAAGTTATCTATCCGTCTGTTCTCAAATTTATGAAACGTTTGGACCTGGAATGGATACAGGCATCGATATTGATTTCTTGATGAGTTAGGGTTAGCAAAATTCAAAGTAGTTTATCTTCTCCTAAACTATCGATCCGATTCTAAAATAAATTGGTATAAATATGCTTCACATAACAGCGAAAAATACTGTAGTCTTTAAAACGTTCGAAATCCACTCCTTCCCCACTTTTCGAGCGTTTAATGCCATTATTTTGAGCCGTATTTTACCCGGTTAAGAGCAGGGGATTACAATTATCCATTTATCACATAATAAATAGGTAAAAAGAACATTTTTCCAGCATTATGACGTCCTTCCTTTAACCATCTCATTGAATCATTTCTTATTTTAAATTATTTAAATATCGTCAGCAGTATTTTCATATTTTTATCACTGAATTTAGATATCACGTAAATAATTTTCCTTTATATTTGTAATTAATAATATATTAGGTATATATGTGTTAATTTTAAATTTAAACATCGATTAATTTTGCTGCAATGAAAATTTTATCACCGGTATTAACAACAAATACGTTTAATAAAAGTCTAGGAACCTATTTCACGGACTAATAAATATCTAGCGTTTAGGCTATATATCTTTGAAGATTAAGAAATTTGTCCGTGTGTGTGTTTGTTTTTCATACATATCCACACGGTTTGACTAAATTAATTCAACGTGATTCTAAACTACATTCATAGTATCAGGAGACTTTAGAGGAATATGAAGGTAAACAAATTATTGAGTGTGTACCCTATAATGCTCAGCCAAAAATTAAATCATTTTTTTATCTGCCTCATAGGGTATTTTACAATTCTGGAAAATTAAAAATTTTACTGATCCCGTCATATGACGGACTATATGCTAGTTTATTTAAATAATTAAGTATTAAAATCTATAAATAAATTATTAAAGGATTCGGCTATCTAATATTCAGTTTAAAGTTTGGCCAAATATTTTGCAAACGTCCGAAGTAATATCAGTTACATCATTAGCTTAAATTCAAGAATAAAAAAGGGAAGCATGAACAAACACCAAACAAAATTTTGTTTTAAGGCGACAGTGGACCTTTAGAGCACACTTTTTTTTTCTTCTTTTAAATGAATTTCCTTGAAGATTGACTATGTTATTAGTACTATTAATATATAAATATTTTAAAAATTTGAAGGCAAAATATTAATTAGTTTTGGAGTTATTAATTATTAATTGTTTCATAATTAGCTTAATTAAAAATGCTCCAGAAGCATCCATTTTGCATAAAATATTGTAAAAAAATTAAGTATACCTTATAGACTTTACAAAAAAATGTAGTTGTTTCTATAAACATTCATAGAAAATATAAAGAGAAAAAAATAATTATGATGATGATACCCATATTTTGCAGAATAAACAGCTATAGCGGTTAATTAATATGCATAACTAACATACTATATGCTTTAAAACATACACGATTCAACTAGATTTTATTTTATAAACTCTAACGTAAATAATACTGGAATTTCAAAGACAACGATCTATTTTCAGTGCGCCTGGAGAACTTAAAACATTTGTAATACATAAAAATTTTACTTCTGAGTAAACAGTATTTGAAGTTATTATTGCTATACCTATAAGTAATGATAAGCTTATTATACCCATAAGTAATGATAAAATGATGGGAATGAAAAAAAATTCTTTTTGCTCCGTATCCCTAATGATATATTCTTTCACTATTCATTAAAATCCGAAATTCGAATTTTTGGTCGATTTTAGCCAATTTGAAAGTCCACCATAGCCTTAAGGAACATACATATCTTCTGTAAACATTGTAATATATGTCTAAAATATATGAGGGGGATTTCTCCAAATCCCCCTTGGCTACGGCCTTGAATGCAATTGATATATGTAGAATTGATCTTAAGAAATTCTTCGTAATAAATGACTAAACAGCAAAGAATTAGGCTCTTCATTTGTCAGTACTTATTTTTGGCTGTTTTTAATTTCCCTTTCCCCCCTCCCCTGTATCTCTAATGATTGAGGGAAGAGGCACTATTCCTTTGCCCCGGGGTAAGCCGGTTGTACGGACTACTTACTCCGCACTTGGCGTTGCTTCAGGAGCATAAACGGGGATTTATCAACACCGCACTCGTCAGGGAAAAAAGGGTTGTCTCCCCAGTCTGCACAGAGGGGCCCAGAAACAAAACCTCTGTTGCCCTCTCAATTCAAGAGAGCATTCATGCTCTAAAAGACTTTTTTTTTCTATGTAATTTAATATCATTATGAATATTATTGATAGAAAAGTCGAACGGAAATGAGTTTCCCCAGTATAAGTGGATTTAGCGGCGGGCACAATGGGACTACGAAATTCCAAACACATAAGCTTAGAAGAAAAGTAGATATGCTATTTGGCGAAAATAAGATCCATTCACTGCGCGCATTTTACAGTGTTAAACTAAATGGATTCTAAAACAGATTTCCAGAAGAGAATTTAGAATAAAATAGTACTGAATTACCCAAATCGTAAAGATTTATACTTAGCACGAATAAACCCAAAAATTATGGTATATATCGAAACATTTGAAAAAAAATTAGTTTTATTAGTACTGAAGTGATGTTAGTAAGATAAGTAAAATATATTTTAATATTTTATATCCATATATTATACAGCATCTAATGTCATAAATATTATAAAAAAGAAAATATTTGGGTTGTTATTTACACCTAAAAAAGACAAAAACAAGCATAATAGCATATTATATATTTTTTATGTATGATCATTTTCATCTAAGAAAATAGTAGACAGTTATATTAGAAATTCAGTGTATGAGGAAGTATTAAATAGCATGACTATTTTATATAAAGAGCGATTTACATAAAAGTATTGATTGTGAGTAGACAACTGATAAGTTTGCAACACTAAAATTCAGAAAAACAAATTACTTAAATATTTCCATACTTTAAGCAAAATTATAAACACTTATAATATATTATAATTTTGCTGGAATTAAAAAATATAATGCTTTATTTATTTAAAAATGTTAATTATGCAGTTTTATTCCATTGACTCCCTCTCACTCTCTCTCCCTCCATTTTTGAAGGAGGCAATAATTTTTTTTTCAGCGCCCAAGGTTTTATTTGGTCTTAATTTGCCTCTGTTCCTCAGCGATACCCAAAACTAAGTTGTTTAATCATAATTGTATTCGAAAATAAATTTATGGCGATTCTAAACGAAGGTATCAAGATTGTCATTTTAGAATGGCAACCTTTAACCTTCGTTTCTCTTCTGAATGTGGCTTTTCGCGATTACTTAAAGTTCGCGATTACTTAAATTCCTGCTCAACTCGTTTAAATGTCAGCGTCCCCAATGCGACTAATTCTTAACATTGTCATTGGCTCGTTTACATTAGCGCCCCACACCACAATATAACCAAATGTAACAAGTTTTGGCGACAAAAGAGTCTAAGATCAGTTGTTTAAATAAACTCATATTTGTAACAAATTTCTTTCTCTCTCTCTCTCACACACACACACATACACATACACACACACAGAAAGAGAGAGACAGACAGACACACACACACAGAGAGAGAAAGAGATAGAGATAGATGGATAGATAGAGATATATATAGAGAGAAAAGAGTCAAAAGCATCTTATCATTAAACGTTTGAGTCCCACAGGGTTTTGACAGGGCATACTGTCGAATAATCGCGTTTTATCTACATAAATACGAAAAGATCCAAGCAGCGCTATAGCGCTTCTTTTATTTTATGTCGATAAATCCCAAGCGGCGTGATAGCACTTCTACTTTATGTTCTAAACATATATGCTTCAATACTGCGGTATTATTATAGCATAAACTATACTTATATTTATGCCTATTGTAAAATGTGTTATTTATATAAAAAGGGGAGCTGTGTGATGTATTTGCGTTAGTAAATATGAGCAAGCGTCACTTCGACAGTCGATGACGCATCAGTGGTCCACAATACTCGGAATATGCTGAGTTTTCTCGACATAAAAACTGAAGAGCGCGATCGCGCTGCTTGGGACTCAAACGGTTAACATATGAAAGATTAACGTCCTACATGTTCGATTATCAACGAAATGAACAGGAGTTGTTATCCATCAAAATTTCTCTTCGACACGGAAGAAATCGCAAATACCGACCACTTCTCCCACTCCTTCATTCATAGTGAACAACAGCTGATCTTAAACTTATCGACTTCTAGCGGCAGCCAAAAAAAGGTGATAAATTTTAGACAATTATTTTACTAAACCGGTTATTCTATTAAGGAATCTAAACAAGATTTAGCTCGTAACACATTTTCCACCAGATATCAAGCGAACTCAAATAAATGGACAGATGCCAAAATGTAACAAAAGATACGTTCGTATGTTAAAACATTAGCTTAAAATAGGAGTGAACAAGGATTTTTTTAAAATTTATTTTCACAGTGGGTGAAAACATGCATTTGGCAGGCAATTTCCTTTTAATGAATATTATTACATTCCATACCTGCCGTTGTGTCGGAAATCATAACTTTTTTTAGAACGTTAGAATTTTTGGTTTTATTATTTATTTGTTTTGCAAACCATTATTTTTTGTTAACTTAAATGTTTTTAAACCTTAATGAGTATTTTTTGTTTTATTGTAACATTGTTCTGTTATATTGTATAATATATATATATATATATTGTATACATCAATAAATTTTTGTACGCATGTTATACATTGTAAAATTATATAGAAGTATATACATATACCCCCCCCCCCAAAAAAAAAAAACCTACAAGTAGACATTTGACTCTCGTTTCCCAAACACACCAAGTAACGGGCCTGCTAATAAAGATGATATATAAGAAAACTATACAGATGTAATAAAGGAAATAAAAGTTGGCCAAAATGTTAATGATTTGACCTGTCTGTTTTATGTACACTCTGCATTAGGTAGACACTCCACCTCTCTGACCGTCTTAGGTTAGGAATGCTGCTAATCCTCGTACAACTGCATCGGCCGACTAAGCCAGGCTGATGAACATGGCTGTTTTCTCCGCAAATCGAATGCCTGAGGTTATCCCAGAGAAGAGAGCTAGCTTTCCCTCTCACAATACAGGTGTGGCGGTGTAATTACTGTCCCGCCCCCCTTCCCAACACACATACACACACACCCTTATAGGCCATCATTACACGGTTGGTTCGGCAGCTGCCGAAAATGCGCACCTGCGTGGCGCCCAACCACGGACAGGGCAGAGGGAAAGGGAGAACTTTTGCAGTTTCTATATCTGACTTTCCGAATCTCATTCGCGGTCGTATAGGAACTGTTAAACGTTCGATTAGAATGGATATTTTCGTGCTTCACCGGTCCAGCTGCTATAAATGACCGGCAAGAGTTGAACGAGATCGGCCGATGGAAGGAAGAAAGAAACGCAAGAAAACAGGTCCTGCAGTAGGTGAACAAACACATAACAATTTCTTCGGAAGTTGAGAGGGTAAAGCTGGGACTTTCTCGGCCAATAAGGAAAGAAGTTGGCAATTTAAGAAGGTGAGGCGAGAATTCTTTAGGGTTTGTCATAAAGAAACAGTAAAAAATGTGCACAGTCCAGCAAGACAAACAGCGAAAAGAAAAAGGGAATCCACCGTAACTCGTCATGCTAAGGAAATAGTAGTACCATGCTGATGTACTTCAGTTTAAATGAATGTTTTTTTCTAAACATTAACCTTAGAAAGTTGACACTTGAAGGTTTCATTATTATTGTCTCATTTTTATCGATATACATCAATAAAATGTACACTCAATAATATCAACAGTGATGATGCTACTGATTACTGTCAATGCTTAAATATATATTTACACATGCATATAATAAATACATAAAACTTTTTTTTTTCAGATGATCAGGGTTTTGAATTTCTTGGAGAAAACTAATATAAACGAATGGGAGTATTCTATTGTTAGTGATTTCAATTGCTCTCCAAAAGTGCTGGACAAAAAACACTAAATAACCTTACCTGTTTTCTTCATACTTTTGAAAGATGAATCATATAACAAGTAAAAAATTAAACAGAAGAAAAAATTACACTTGTGCCCTAGAGCTCTGCTTACTGCTCCTTTATTCGATTTGTTACCGGACGTTGGATGAACTGCTAGAGTGTTACCTACCACAACTGATGTCCGGGGATTCGAACCTCGCTGCTTGCATAGATATTCCTAGCTGTTGGAAATAGATTCTAAGGAGTAGCCGCCTGTCTAATTACCCTCGTGTAAAACACACACACACTTAAAAAAAAAAAAAGAGATTGTAGTTTCCCAAACAGTTAAACCAAATCTTGACGTACCTAAGGCCCACTTCATGCTTACTGTAATACGCCGAGCGGTTGCGCTGTTTCTATTCCCGATTAGTGCTAACACCCTAGTCATTTTGGATAGGACTTCGCATGGGTCTCTTGCATTGAAGCAGCCATGGAGACGTAATAACCAGCCGTAGATGATTAAAACTTAACAAGGTTAATTTATTAAAAAAAAAAAACATTTAAAGAAACATTAAAGTGTATGCAAATGCAATCTATCATCCTGAGAGGAGATCACTCTAGGTAAACCTGCTCTCTTTGAAGTTCAGCTGGGAGTCCTCCCGCTTCTCTCTTTCCAAAGCAGAAAACCTCGGTTTTAGGGGAGGTTGATATCCCCCCCTTTGATCCTTGTCCTTGGGGTAGCCGAAACGCCACTGGCGCCTGGCCGACTTTATTACACAAAGCACCATTCCTTTTCTCTATCGGGGTGTTGATAAACGGCACGCTTGACACCTCCAATCGCCCGTGCGTCAAGACCATTACTGGTACAATACTGCCGTTTTCCATTGTTAAAATGAACAAAAGTTTGCCTGATCACGGACAGAGACGGACGCGACTCTTACACTTACGTAAGCCAATAACTGTTTTAAAATCTATCAAACTTTTCAATCTTGTCTATTGTATAGTTTGGTTTGATTTTTTCCAGGTTTTTGCAATACGATGGCTAATTATACAAAGGCCTGCTGCTTAAAGCTGATCTTGGGTGGCAACGAACATCCATACCGGCAACGATATTTGATCCCACGAGCTCCAGTGACGAAAGTCAGATCCCTTCGTCTTTGGTTGATCGACAATCATTATTTACAATCTGAAATGTGACACATAAATGCATACGTACAGATAATGTTGAACATATACATGCTTATTTGTGAAAGTGATAAAGAAATTTTGATTAATTTTGTTCAGACTTGAGTAAAAAATGGCGAGAGGAAAATAGAATCGAAGTTAATAAATCACATATTAAGAGAGAATATATTTTTTATAATGACACTGGCCGTTCACGAACGGACATTCAACGCTCATAGTTTTATTAACTGACATTAGCAGAAATTATTTGAATAAATGCAAAAATATCAAGAATTGTTCCTTTAAAAATCCTTGTAATAGTATTGTCTTAAAGATCAGTTATTTATTTCGGTTTTATAATTTACGTAACCCGACCCTAATACGACAGTCTTAATGGTAGAAGTGAATTAATATGTTTGCACAGAGTAACAAAATTAGGTACCACTCACACCAATTACTATCCTATGAAAATTAATTTTATGTCAAATGGAAAACAATTATTTCTTGGGGTGATTTAAGGGATAAGAATTTTTATAGGAAACACACATTAGTGGCAAAAGACATGAACATGCTGTGAAGACCGCTCCCCCCACCTTTGTCCAGAACTAACGACCGGAATCAGCTGATTTGAAGCCTGTTCCGACTGCCTACAATAGCGCATCGACAGAGTGTATGGTTCAGTTGAATATGTGTTACGCTTTGATCGGTTGCTGGTAATGATCCCCGGAGGATTGCCTGGAGAAACCTCATTTGGGACAGCCAACGACTGAGAATTCAGCTAAAAAAAACTAGCTGTAACCTTAGCTGGAGTTCCCAGGTAACTGGAATCGTAACTGACCAAAAAACGGTTGGCCGGACCGTAACTGAGCCCCAGGTAAAAAAACTTACAATTTTTCCACTCGGGGCTTTTTTGACATTTTTTTACCTAGGTGCTTTGATCTCGTGGAGACTTTCGCGTCTTTTGGCTGCAGCTAGCTTTCTAGTGATTAAGTTGAGATTCGTAAAGTCCGCTCACATAGGAAGCGACAGAGTCTCTGATACCGAACGGGGGATAAATTGGGTTTGTATTGCACCCTGGAAAAGCCTCCCCACTTGAGTGAGATTATTTAATCTCTTTTCTTTCGACTGTGATCGACGTAGTAATGTTATGCAGGCAACAATTCTTTGCATTTCGACTTGTTTTGGGAGATTAGAATCCCCTTGTATATAGCCGTATTTACTCAAGAAATAAAAGTGATTTCCAATTTTATCGTGATTGTGATCCTTCTACAAGCTACCTCTTACTCGAAAACATTGAAGTCGTCACAATATCATTATCCGTGCGTGCGTACGTGCACGCATTATATTAAGGAAAAATGAAATAAAACCAACAGACGAACGTAGTACAGATATTCAAATTATTAAAAATATAGATTATTATATGAATAATTTTTCAGCTTCAAATGTACTATTCCCTCTAAATCATTCCTAGAATTTAAAACAATTTCATCCAAGCTGAATTTCTGCTCACATTCTCCACTGAGCAAGATTAATTTTTTTCCAAAGTAAAATAAGTAAAAACATTTTTTAATTAAATAAAAACTAAATTTTTAGTGTACTTTTTATGTAATTTTCTCTTTATACTGCAGACTTAGCTTTAAAAAAATTCTGAAGTACGTTAACTTGAAGAATAATTTCAATATGTAATGAATAATTTAACCATAACATTTTTAAAAAATTACAATTTAGAATTTTACAATAATAAAAAAATTTTACAATAATATAAAAAATTTTATATTACAAAAACTTTCTGCATTTGCATAACATTGCGAAGTAAATAAACATTTTAAGGAAATTTCTAGTGAATTTTGTTTCTAATATCGTAATGACTAAAATATGTACAATTTTCGTCATAATCTGGTAAATTTATCACGTGATTCAATAAAAATAATTGTACTTTGTGTCAAAAAGTAAGCAAGACACAATGTACGAATAATGGGATGATCGCGTGGTTCTCACGACAATTCCGGGAGAAAAGAACGGTGAAATCACTGCTCATGTAAACGGTTTTATTTCTACCCTCCAAATAAATTCTCGTGTACTTTACTGGCACTTGTAAACGGGGCTTATGGCGATCTCTCAATTCGATCCATTCCTGAAATGAAGTAAGAACGCATCCCATTACATACGTAAATAAATATCTTTGTCAGAGAAATAGCCTCCTGATTCTTTATCACACTGACCATGACTGCAAACCCCTTCCATATCACACACACCTATAATATATATATATATATATATATATATATATATATATATATATATATATATATATATATATATATATATATATATATATATATATATGTGTGTGTGTGTGTGTGTGTGTGTGTGTGTGTGTGTGTGTGTCAAGTCTATAAAAGGGGTAGTTGGAAATTACGTGAGTTATAAGCGATTTTAAAAAGGGAACTCTTTTATAATAATAAAATAAATTAAAAAGACCCACGCTCGAGTAAGCTGTTAGGATAATCCGGTCAGGCGGAAGCATTTTGGAAAAAAAGTGATGAGTTTGCAAATAGATAAGAGTCAGTTAGCGCGTGGACATGGAACATTGACCACACTCTACGCGTGTCTTTGGTGAATAAATGAAAATGCCTCAAGTTTTGCATAAATGAAACGATGATTTAATAAACTTATCATTATCAAGAAAGACTTTTCCATTCGCCTTAACACTCGACACACACACACACACACACACACACACACACACACATATATATATATATATATATATATATCCTTTTTTCTGGTACCTATATATATATATATATATATATATATATATATATATATATGCCAGGAAAAAGGATAAGACTTAAAAGTAATTCGGAGAAAGGAGGAAGCGAACGGCCAGTTAAGCCAGTTAAGGCAAAGATAAACGACGTCGCCTCACGAACAGCAGGGTAGCAAACTCATTACGGGAGTGGAAAAAACGAGGTGGAAAGTTTGCAAAAGAGAAACCGAGAAACCATGACACACGAATGAAGAGGGGGGTTGGATGCTATAATGACTAATGGAAATAGCTGCCTCTATCATTTCGAGCACAAGCACGTGTGTAAGTGTTTATATTGACACCACTAGTGTAGTCATAAAACAAAGTCACGGCAATCTAAAGAGTAAAAATGGTGTGAAAACAACTCCTGGACCTACCTGTTCGGGCTTGAGACCTGGTGGCACCCAGGTGTATTCCTCAAGGGCACAACCGGAGTCGTCGTCCGAGTGGGGAGCCTGCCGATTGTCGGTGGGAGAGGAGGGCCCGAAGTGGGCGGCCATCTTGTGCACGATCCGTTCGCTTTCGGCCATGTTCGACACCCCCGACGCACCCTCGTGCTCCTCGCGGGGGCACTTGCAGTTGCGGCACACCTTCCTAGAAAAAGGGACGAACAGGTAAGAAGTCGCTCGATTTATCAATAAATAAAATAAGAACGTTGATAGAAATCGTTTTCATTAAATGCATATATACACATTTTAACATATTCATTATATCACAATTTGGATGCATTTTTTTTGGACAGTTCTCGGTAAAAAGTGAGTCGTAGAATTTTTTCAAATATTTAATTTAAACTATTCTTTAGAATAGACACATTCATTTTTCATTTCTACACAAAATTACAAATAATGGCGAGCGAACCATAGAAAAAAAGCCAATTGATGGTGGGAAAGCAACAAAAAAGAATGGTTATCAACATTTATTGTTCAAAAGGTAATAACGCCATATTCTGAATCATGAAAGAATGGTCTGTCATACAATCAGCACATTTTTCTTTTACGAAGAAGTGTGTTGAAAGTTATTGGAACTCTTAAAAACTAGAGCTCATTTGTTAAAGCCTCGAGGGTATGAAGCGCAGTTGGAAGACTGAATGAAACGAAAAAAGTCTTTGTGCCACGAGAATAAAAATAACAGTTAATGTTAAATAGCAATATTCCCTCCAAAACCATTCATTTAACGAAAGCCAAAAATGATGCAAATGATTTACATTATATCTATCTTAACTGCAGACTAAGATAAAATATTTGCAGTAGATACGAAGGAATATTGCGGTCACGAGGCCGCGAATCACGGCACTATCTTTGATTCATTTCATTTTAATTATCGATTCAGACAAGAATCTTCATGGCATCAGTGTGAAGAGAAAACAAGGGCGTTTGGTTACATTAAACGGTCAGTGAATGCATTTTCCCCATTCATACCCTTAATTTTGAATTTACCAGAACAAAAAAAGAAAGAAATAACGCCAGCCAGGACATTTCAGTCTGAAAGGCGTCGGAAAGGAATGAGGAACTTTTTGAGAACTTCCAAGTTGTTTGTCTCTAAATAATGGCTTCTTCCAAACACCGCCTCAAGCTTTTCAAGTCATCCGCAGGCGCCTCTAATGACAGCAGTCTAACTCTATTTATAGCCTATAAATACTACCGGCTACTATGAGACCCGTCGCTTACAGTCGAACGGAATATGCAAATAGAAAACACTTTGACCACAGATAAAACGGTTCTAGTTAAAACAGTTTGTAAATATCTATTATATAGCTATTTCACGCAGCAGTACACATCTCATCTTATGACGATTATACTTAAATTTCAAACGGAAGGGTAGCATATTGGTTCCCTATTGGCTATCGTAAACACGAAAATGAATGGGAAGGGCTCTAAAGCCATTTTTGATCTTGCATAAAATTGCTCTATGTGCAAAATCATAACTAAGAGTCTGTGAGTGTTTTCCCCCTTTCTAAGGTTTTTTGCCTAATCTAAAATTTAAGGTATCCGTCTACGTTCGGAGAACTTTTTTTTTTAAACGTAGAAACTAGTTCATGTTTGTACATTTTTAGATTTATTTTTTATTACCATAGAGAATTGCACTTAAAAAATTTATTCCTGGAGGTTTTGATAAAACTTTTAATAAATGAAGAAAATTTAGTAAAAAAATCGGGTTCTTTCAAAAGGTCTAGTTTTTTAATAAATTAAATTATTTAAATATTCTTTCATGCAACACATTTCCTATACACTGGACTAGTGAATCACCTAAAATATTTGCTTAATTTACATTTGGTAAAAAATTTTGGTCCTTCAAAATCATACGTATTGAATTTTTGACGAATTTTCATCTACCTTTAAATCTAACTATGAGTGTAACATCATTAAAAATTATCCACATTTAAAGCTTTTAGGTCATTCACTAGTAAATACTATTAAAAGCATTCACAATAATTTTCAACAAAATATTTTAAGAACTTATTGAGAAATCACGTTTCAAGTTTTTATTAAAAATACCGTTCTGAGAAAAACGCGTTTGAAGTTTATGAAAGCAACTTTAACTATTAAAAAAATAAAATACATGTTTAAAATTCTCCACATTTTCTTGATTCAAAACTCTCTAATTGCCAAGTTGCTAATTATTAAAAATACTAGAAAATGTTTAAAACTAATCATCATGAAAATTTAAAAAATGGTCTTTAAAAGGCTTCAAATTCACAACTTCCGTTTTGTTTTGACTGCTGTCACTGATATTTAAATAGCTGTAACTTTTTTTTAAATTCCGTAGAGACAAAACAAAAACAGATTTAGATGCCTAAAAGTTGAAATTTTACAATAGAGAAATAAAAAGAAAGTATGATTTTTGGCAAAAAATGACGTTTCTAACGTAGACGGATACTTTAATGAATAAATAAAATAAAATCAATGAGTTATTAGACTTGATCCAAACGTATCACATTTTATGAAAATGCTTGGATTATTAAGCAGAAAATATGAAATTTTACTTATGATTTGTATTTGTTTGTTACAAAACTTTCTAATAAAAAAAAATATTCAGCTAAGTAGTTCGCTTTAATTTATTGAAACATTACACCTTTTAGATCAAAATTTTCAATTTTGGTAGCAAAATTTCTATGCTCAAAATAACATTACAATTATGTGCATTTCTAACAGAGTAGGAAGGACTAAAATTTTATTTATAAACGTGATAAAATATAGATGATTCTACAAAACCTTTGATAGTATTTTTAATACAATATGAAAACTTCAAAGCAAAGTATTTGAGAACATTAATTTCTCAGTTTTTATTTGTAGAAAAACAATGAAAAGTATTAATTGAATAATTGAAAGTATGCTTACAAAACAATCACAGAACTTGAACAGGAAACAGTAAACATAAAACCAAATTAACTAAAGAACTTTTTGTTTGTTATTCTTTGAAAAATTTCACTTATCTCAAAAAATAAAATTCTTTATTTGAAAAATGTACTGTTGAATACTTAAAATTAATTAAAAGTTGTTCGCTATGTTTTATAAAAAGCTTGAATGCAATATTAAGATTTGATGATGGATTAGAATTCGATACAAGGGATAAACAGAAAGTTATTACATTTACGAATTCTATTCACTAGACTCGTTTCTTTATTCACAAAACCTCTTGGTAAACGATACTCCGTTATATTGAAACGAAGACGAATTGTTCTTAGCACGTTCATATTTCAATGGTATTCATCCAAAGAATGAATCATTTTTAAGCTAACAGCGTTGGAACGAATCATTTTTATCATTTGACTAAGAATCTCCATGGTTTTATCCGGAATATTACTTTTCAGGTATTTGAAATATATGTAAAATTTGTTATGATTAGTGTTATCAAATAAAATTTATAAAATAAAGTCGATATTTAGTAGCTCTAAATTATTCACTAAACTGTTGATCATATAAATGAAATAAGGCAATATGTCGCAACGTCGCGAACTACTATAATGCCCTTCCCATTCATTTTCATGTTTATAACAGCCAATAGACAAACAATAAACTGCCCTTCTGTTTGAAACTAAAGACAGAACTGTCATAATTTGAGAATTTGCCCTACTGCGTGAAATCGCCTTATTATGAGATGAATTTTTTCCGATTTTGAAATGAATATTTAAAGTTTTGTGAACAGAAGTCATAAATGTAATAACTTTCAATTTATTACTTGTCATGAATTCTAATCCATGAAAAAAATCTTAATTCCGCATTAAAACTTATTACAGAAAAATACGCACAACTTTTATTAATTTTAAATATGAGACATTTTTTAAATAAAGAGTTATTTCTTGAACTAAGTGAATTTTTTCAAAAGAAGAAACCATTCATAAAGTAGTTTATAACATTGAAGAAACAAAATCAGTGATCACAAGGTTTTGGCTCTTCATTGTATAAGAATCCAATTAAAATTTATAATTTACTTTTTCAACCTATTCAAGCATTTTATGTTGCCAAAATATGAACGGCACCTCCTTTTCATGATCTAGTTTCAGAGAGAGACTGAAATACATCTCCATATAACGACGGTATGTTTGAAATTTTCATAATATACACTTGAACTTTCAAAATTGGGTACTACTGAAGAATAGGGTGCCCCTTTGCAAATTTGGTGTAATTATTGGCGATGTTTACTAAAACGCTAAGGTCCGATCATTGCATCCTTGCTATTTGGGCGACTTTAATTGATGTAAATTACGCCATTGTAATCGAAGTATATACATTTTTTTAATTAACCAAAACCACTGAGAAAGCGGCATTATGAGCACTGAATCCCTCAACAGTTTACAAAACCAACAGCTCCAAATTCTTAAAACTTAGCCATAGTGAACCTTTAATGGTTCATTATATCTCATACTTTTAAGCATTACGCGCATTTAATATATAAAAAATAGGTTCCACAAGGAGAGCTGGTTACAAATATAATATAAATTAAAATATAAATACAGATTGTTTTAACACGGCGAAATCAAGAGAAAATGTTAGGCTACCATGTTCAGAGCTTTACCGCTAAGTTGGCGGGGACACCCTGTTCTTCAGTCAAGCCATAAATGGTCCTGTAGTGTTGGCTACAAAATTATAGAAGAGAAGTATGGGCATAATGCGCAGTAAGAAATTATTTCCCTTGCATATTCATATCTGGTAGTCAATTCAATTCTTTTAAACTTAACTCGCACTATTATATTTCTCTTGGAAAACTTTTCTGTAAATTTCGTAAGTTATAGATGTAAATTCTTAAGGACCCCTAGGGGTCCGTGAAGAGTAAAAATAATTTGGAGGTGTATGGACAACGTTTGGTGGTTCGTGAAAAGTTTAAAGTATAGTAAAATAATGACGACCCATTTTCATTTTTAAGAAAGTTAAAATAAGTTAGAATAAATAGCAAATACATAGTTTCTACCGGAAATGACGAATTATTCTCGACAGTCCGAGCAACGGCAGGATAAGAACCTAATGATTTTTATATTTTATTTTTATGCTACTATTAAAAACCCCAGTGTCAAAATATCAATTTTGTGAAAATGTAGTTGTAAGGTTTGGTTTGGTTTGGAGTGCTACGGTCTACTTTTTGCAACACGAGGGATAATGAGACCGGGACCTACAGCTTAAAGCCGATTCCGAACGGCTACGAACATCCATGCCACAGTGGGATTCGAACCCACGAACTCCGGTTCCGAAGGCCAGCACCCTAACCAATCGGCCATCGTTCGGCGTAGTTGTAAGGAGTTGTTTCAATTGGGGGTTCATGATAAAGTGTTCACTGTAAGAAAGGGTCCATGGCCATAAAAAGTTAACAAAGGCATAAAACTGACGAAATTATTATCTTTGATTTTTATGTAACGAGACAAGAAGAGGATTAAACGCAGTTAGATATACTGAACATTTCTTTCCAAGACGGCATTAAACATCCGCCTAAGACAATAAAAAAACTCCATTCTTCAAGCAAATAACAGGAAATTAAAAATGTTTTCTCTAGCGCCAACAGAACAGAAAAATTTACACACTATTCGAGAGAAAAAGTCAATATATATATATATATATATATATATATATATATATATATATATATATATATATATATATATATATATTAGAGGGTTCATTGACATAAAGAGTTTGAGAAGCAATGATGTAAATTTTAGGAATAATAAGAAAAAAAATTCATAATTTTTTTTACAATGTTTAAAAAAGAACCTTTTTATATTTTTTCTTTAAAAAAATCTATGAACTACTTCCAAAAAATTCCACAGTTATTGTCAATAATCAGATAAATGTTATTGAAAAGTTACAAATCATTTCCAACTCTTTGTGATACAGGGTGATAAAAGTAATTTTTTCCGTATGGGAAAATTGGATCTATGCACCAATACTTTCTTCACAAAACTGAAATATTTCAGTATATTTCTTTCATTAGATTATTATAGATGTTTTTAACTTTTAAAAGTGAACCTTATCTCGCTCCTCGTGCTTAAATATTTTTCATCCTGAAGATATAAAATAATTCCATCTTAACCAATTCATGAGTACAGAATTACCATGAAAATTGCACCTAGAAGTCAAAACATTAAGATCACTTTAAACCAGACTTTTGTTTAAATTTCTAAGAAAATACTTGGCGATTTGTTCAATAATTTTGGTCATTTAAATAACATTCTTTAACTTACATTTTTCCATTAAGTTTCGGGGAAATCAGCAGTTCATCTATTATCTCCTATAGGAATGCACCTCTGTCTTAATGTATAAACGTTGATACAGAAGAACTTTTTCAGAAATTGCAAAGACTTTTCAATGTTTTGGCTTCTAGGTGCAATTTCCATGGCAATAGATGCAACATTATTGTAAGTAAAACATTATTTTAAGAGATAGCAGCCATAAAAAAAATCTTGCATTGTAATACATCTTACCACAAAACAAGTCATTTCATAGAAAGGTGATATCAAATTTAATCGGATAACCACGAAAATTCGACTTATTATGAGATTGCCAAAATTTTAACGGACCGCAAAAAAATTACCCAAAATATGTAAGAAAATAAAAAAAGAAAAGAAATATTAAGAAAAGCTTTTTTAAGGTAAAATAATAATTCCTTCCTATAAAAATAACACGGTTCGCTGCATAGAAACAAAACTGTGAGTCAAGGAAATAACTGAATTTTTTTTCTTAACATTTGTAGCAGTTGTTTTCCAGATGAATGAATTTAAAATGTTAAGGTGCTTAAAGTAATAGTTCAAAGTTGTTTGTGACGCATATCTATACAGTAAACAGCGCCTTTATCTGAAAAAAAAATTTTAACACTTTTTTGAACATTTTTTATATAAAATTTATTCTTAATTTTTTTTTTTACTTTATAGTTTCACAAACAATTATCAAGTATAATTCTATCATTTCATCATTTCACAAGTTTGTAATAAGAGAGAATCAAACGTGAAGGATAATTGATAGTTAAATAAAAATTTGTTTTCGAGTTCCATTTCATTTTCAAAGTAGAATTACAAAAACAAAGATTAAAATAGTAAGGCAAAGATCAATACGCCGTTTTAAATAAATAAAAAACGAATTTATGTATTACACTATTGATGAAAGGTAGTCAGAGACTTGAAAATACACATGTTACTGACAAACATACCGAGAGATTTTTAAAAGAACTGACCAAATTTTGTAATTGACAAATAAAATTTAATTTTCGTTAAATCACAAACTTTTTTCTGTTATTCTGTAATAATGCAAACTGTAAGTTCCCTTTGGAATCAATTTCATTATAAGTCAAGTTTTAAGATGTGATGTAATCAAGACTGATAATATTGAAATAGATTTTAAAAGGTGGGAAACATTTCAAACACTCCTCCCCCCTCTCTTACATACGGACACTCAGACAGAAACAATATATACTAATTATTATTATTATGAGTAGTAAAATTACATCAAAATTATATAGTAAAACTCCGCATATGCACGTAATGATAAGTCGCATATTAATATAGGAAAGATATTATAAAGTAACTTGCCTTGACAAAACAAAAAAAATGTATTTTTGATAACTAAAAATACGTCAACAAACCAAACCCCCCCCCAAAAAAAAAAATCTGCAAAACCATAAGAAAATTATGTATCACACACACACACACACACAAAAAAAAAAAGAAAAAAAAAAAAAAAAAAAAAAAAAAATAAAACTGCTCTTTCTCTCTCTCTTTCCTTTTTTTTTTAAAGAATAATTAAGCAAAAATAAAATACTCAAAACACAAGCGCATGAAAAAAACTATTTTTACATCAAATACTGACTTTAATGACCTATCTGAAATATACTATTTTTCATGTGTTTAACACTATGTAAATGCTGCGTGGCTTTTATATAAGCTACATAAAAAAAGAAATGACTCATTGACCACATGTGTTGTCACCCCTGACATATAAGTCACATGATTTAATTTCATAGGTCCATTTAATTTCATAGTTTCATAGTAGAAATTTTTATGATTTGTAGCAGACATATAGATAACAAAATCTAGTAAATAGCGTTGTAAAAATATAATAATAATAAATTAAATAAAAAAGTAAAATGAAGACAAAAAAGGAAGTACTGAAGATTCGTTTTTAAAGCATTTTCAAATCCTCGCGTTTCTGTTACGAAGTCACACAGAGAAGCAACATTTACAGGCAAAGTATACAGCGTTGCTTTCTTACACAAACCGAATTTAAATTACTAAACTAAATTAGATACACTATATCCCTTTACAACGAAACTTATACACACGTAACAGTACTCTCGCAACAGTAACGAATAGTCTTATAATTTCAAAGCTAGTCGAAATTACTATCGCAAGATTTGTAACAAAAAATAACACCAAAGTTTAATAAAAACTTTTAATAATCGATAGAGATTACATAAAAGGATAGATATTCTAACTAAAATTAATGCCATAGACTTAAAAGTAATGCCCCAGACATATGCGGCTTTGAGATCTTAGCCACTTGCATGCGAGTTATTATGCCGCCCTTTATCATTAGAATTCCTAATAGATTCATAATTTAACTTAGTGCATAGACCCTTGCTGTTATGTTCATATAACTGTTTTATGTAATTGAATGAGTATACAAAACAAAATATATAATTCATTTTTCTTTTATTGAGATAAATATGTGCTATCAGAAGTGATAAAATGCTTCCACAAAGTTAGAATTGTAAAATCTGATAATTCTAGACCTTTACGCATTTAAGTATTTGGTTTTCTAACAAGTGTAGATTGGTAAACCTTTTTTGGTTAATAGATGTTATTGAATATGTTTTTATTCATTTTAGTTTCAAAAAACTCCTTTTACCTTTCCTGAATACTTACATAATTTAAATATTAATTTGAAAGTAAATATCTATATCTAAATAGTAGTGTAAAAAAGCTATTTTTATATTTTAATACTTTTTATTCTATCAGCCGTCCTAAAACATGGACCGCCTGCGTACATGCCTACTGGACATTTATTACCCCCAGGCCTGGTCCCAGACTTGATTACAAATACTTTAAGAAAATTTACAGAACTTTAAGCATAAAAAAAACTCACAAAGTAAAAACAAATGCAATACTAAAATTATTGAAATACACACTTTACAGTAGTGATAAAAATAAGCAAGTTAGACAGTCAAAAGATTGAGTAAATTTATTTAAAGAAACACAACGAAAATGAATTCTAAAGAATCAAGTATCGTAAGTGAAAAAATATTAAAAATTCAAATGCATCAAAATCTGTCTCCACACCTTATTTCTTTCACGGAAAAAAGTTTCTTTCCTCAATAATGCTAAAGAATTAAATTTTGTCTCCCTTGTCCAATCGAGACAGTTTGGTTTTGGTTTGGAGTGCTACGGTCTACTTTTTTGCAACACGAGGGCTACTGAGACCGGAACCTACAGCTTAAAGCCTATTCCGAACGGCTACGAACATCCATGACACTTGGGATTCGAACCCACGAACTCCGGTACAAATCAGCCATCGTTCGGCCGAGATAGTTTGGAAAACATTGTTTCGAGTAGTACTCACATTTGGAGTACACTAAGTCTTAATTGATCTGAACTGAACATTGCAAGTTAACCATTAGACTGCCTTGGAAATAATAAATAACCACTAATTCATTTTTACAAAGCAAAATTTTCACTAACAATAATTACTAGGAAAAATTTAAAATAAAATCAAAAGTACGACATTTTAGCTGCATAAAACAATTTTAATTTAAAAAATTTTAACACCTTTTTCTACATAGGCGGCATAGTCGGCAAATTTGCTAAAATGTTCCATGAGCAATGAATACTAGTAGCATCATAATCCATATTCATAGTTTTTTTATAAGTTCTTATCTTGAAATCTGATGGTGACATATTAAATTAATTCTTAGTTTCTACAAGTAACAATTCTTTAACATGTTTCAAGAGCGTTTTCACGATACCCTTATAAACAAGATATTTTACAGTACATTTTTCTATGAGTTAAAAAGAACAGAAACTATATAACACTTAGGGCTGAAAGGATCTGCCTTTGTGATCTCGGAAGTACAAAGAAATTTATTAATTCTTGCTACAGTCATTATTTTTTTTTAAACAGCCTTCAAAACGATGTCATGAGGTAAATTTCCCACGATGGCAGCACGGGCACAGTGTGGGAGAAATTTCCAAGAAGAATTTAAATGCAATTGTTGACTTCAAGTTTTAGGACCTACGCAGAGAAGTTATAGATCACGGAATGGCAGCGTAACGGTCAAGCTCGCACATGAGGAAAGCCCCTTGTGTACTGGGGGCTGAGTCATAAATAATGCTGCTTTCACACGGGGTAAGATTTTAATACAATATGATGTAGATTAAATTTAATAAATGAATTAAAGAACATAAAATTGCTGAAATAAATCAAGTATGGTATCAATTTGTAAATAGTGTACAGAATAAATGCCTGAATCCACATATAAGGTCTTATATTTTTACTGTTTCTCCCCTTTGTTGACGAACACTGGTGTTAGTGTTGTAAGTCCATTACAACAGTGAATAAACAGAAAAACGCAGTCAAGCATTTCACCAGAATTGCTAAATCAAACAGCATGTACTTACGAAAGTAAGGCTAACATACAACAAATTACACACGGAGTATGTAAAAGTACTATTTTTTAATCATGTACCATAAAATAAATACTTAGTATAATAAACTACTCAAACTGTTTAAAAAATATGTAAGAGTTACACAAACCCAGATCGACAGAGTACATAAACACTCTTTTGACCCGCTTTTTCTCGTCCATCGCATCCAATGGGGACACATACATTAATGCTCAGGTAAAAAAGAGAAGGCAGGGCGGCAACGCAAGCTTCCATTCTCTGCTAGCTCGCACTAGTTGAAAAAATAATAAAACATCGTCCATTCAAAAGACCGGGTCTTGGATCATCCATCATTCTCAGTCTACGCGAAGCTCGTCCAGTTTTTATTCTCCTCATACTTGACCTTTCTCACAAACAAAACGACGTCGGGGAACACACACACACACCATATTATTTATACATCTTCGAATTAATACATAATAAATTATATACTTGAAAAACACACACACACAAACATATGAATGCGCGCGAGTGGCGTGTGTGAAGACAACAGAACAGCAGTTATTCCTCCCCTATATAATAATAGCCTAAATTATCTGTCGTTCTGTCTTCGGATTTATGAAGCGATCGGACCTGGAATGGATACAGGCATCCATATTGGATTCTTGATGAGTTAGGGTTAGCAAAATTCAAAGCGAATAAAGTTTATCTTCTCCTAAACTATCGAACCGATTCTAAAATAAACTGGTATAAATATCCTTCATATCACAACAAAAAATACTGTCGTGTTTAAAACGTCCCAAATCCTCCTTCCCCCCTTTTCGAACGTTTAATGCCATTATTTCAAGCCCTGTTTTCCTCAGTTAAGAGTAGGCGATTAAATTTATCAATTCATCACATAATAAATAGGTAAAAATAACATTTTTTTCTAGCATTATAACGTCACTTCTTTAACCATCTCATTTAATCATTTCTTATTTTAAATTATTTAAATATCGTCTACATTATTTAAATACGTTTTATCACTGAACTTAGATATTACGTAAATAATTTTCTTTTACATTTGGCTTAAATAATAGATTAGGTACATATGTGATAATTTTAAATTGAATCATCGATTATTTTTTGTTTCAATGAAAATTTTATCCCCGGCATTAACAAATTCTTTTCATAAAAGTCTATTTCTCGGACTAATAAATATCTAGCGTTTAAGTTATATATCTTTGAAAATTAAGAAGTTTGTTCGTTTCTGTGTTTGTTTTTTATACATAACCACACGGTTTGACTGAATTCAAGGTGATTCTGAACTGCATTCACAGTATCGGGAGATTTTAGAGGAGTATGAAGATAAATTATTAAGCGTGTACCAGATAATTCTGGGGCAAAAACAAACCATTTTTTTAGCTGCCTCATAAATACTTTCCATATCTGGAAAATTAAAAATTTTACTGATCCCGTCATATGACAGGCTGCATGCTAGTTTAATATAACTTGTTCAATCAATTTTACAAAACTTGTTCTGCAAATTCTAATTTTCAAGACGATCAAGAATTTTCGAGGGTTTTTTTTTTATTTTCAAGACGTTTATTTTTATTTATTTATATCTATCACCAAAATTTACATTTTACAAAAGGGCATGAAAAAAGAAAATATACAGGGGCTTAAGCCCTACCCTGTTAATTAAAAATGGAGATACAGTGTTTCCTAATTACAGCCCTTCATTTTTAACACGATTTTTAAAATTGAGACAGGAGTCAGTTTTTGAAAAGGTTAATTGCAACTGTTTAAAATATCTGTTTCAATATCGAATCCACAAAAATTTTGAAAAATCTAAACCGTCTTGAACAGACGAAGTTTTTTGGATTTTGCAAGAAATGCCATTGCGCGTGTGAATCAGTCTTAACCCATTAATGCTAGCGTTCCTTTCCAGGAACAACTAAAAGATAATTTATAGAAATTTTATGTTTTTTTTTAACGATTTTTCCTTTTGAGTGAACTTAGATGGCAATCCTATGAACAATCTCTCGAATTTTCCAGTATCTACTATTTATAATTTTGCCTTTTGGATTGACATTTTATGATTTTTCGAGCCTCAAACATAAATTTACATTCTCGGGAGGTACATCGACAAATATGTGACAATCATAACAAATAGCTTTATCTATTATAAAACTTCAATTTACAATACTGTACTTGCATTTGATACTGAATAAATATCTTATCTTACAATTTTTCTGTTTTATAATA
>CM063510.1:40813481-40823481 GCA_032207245.1 Pardosa pseudoannulata | reverse complement strand
CTGAATCCGCTCTTTTTTTAACACGTACATGTTGACGTGGGATAAGGCTGTTGAATCTGTATAGGCGACTAATATCCCAGTGCTGGCCCTGTGTATGACATGTTTTTCATTGTACCCTGCCATTTTTGTTTCTCTTCCTCCAAATTTGAACAAGTCCATAGCTGCAATCATACCCTAGTACCAACGAACCCCAGATGTCACTGCTTAATAACACAATTGTTGCCATGGTCAGTGTTGTAATGTACTTACAACACTAACACCAGTGTTCGTTTTCAAAGGGGGAACACAGTAAAAATATAATACTTTATATTTGGATTAATATATTTATTATGTACATTAATTATTTACAGACATTATTTCTGGATTAACATATATATCATTCATTACTCGACGTTTATCATTATACCACAATTCATTACAATTTTCTTTTTGTTTTTATGCGTTATTCCTTAATCAAAAGATTCTGCGACCCAAGGTAATTAGTATAAATAATTATCAAGTTTATCTCCAGTAATTACAGGAGAGCAGGCCGTGACAGTCATCATGTTGTATGTAGGTGTGGGCGTCGGGCTTACAGGAAGTCAATGCTGGCGTACAGGCACTGGATTTCGATGTCCAGCAACTCTTGAATCCCGACTTCGATTCCCATTTCTTCGCTCTTTCACATCTCATCACCTCAGTTTTAACGCCCCTTTTTTTCTTTGCCAATCGCTTGTTGGGGAAATTTACCCACATCTTTACCCCCTTCGGGCGTGCAGGTGGGCTCATTACAATAGCCCCTTTGTGAAAGCTGACATTAATTTTAGCCTCTGCCATATAACTCACGGTTACATCTCTGGATGGGCTTGACCTTTATGCTTGTGCCCTTTCGTGATCTATAATTCCTCCACAAAAGTCCCCATTAAAACTCGAAGTCAACAACTGCACCTGAATTCTTCTTGGAAATTACTTCCACAGCTGTGCATGCAAGTGCTGATCATTGTGGGAAAGTACATTAGTGCAGCCAAAAATTTCATAGCTGTGTTTATTCGTAAGATTGATTTATAGAATACCTCTATTTTAAATGATAAAGACGAGACCTATTTCCCTACGGGCAAATTGAGTGGATTGCAGTGTTGAAGAATAGTAACTTAGTAACGTTAATTTTTGAGTATGTTATATATCTACAAGAGGGTGTTACAAAGGGGTAAAAGAAAGATATATCTTTGATTAAAAGCTTTTGTATAAATTTAAGCTTAAAAAGTAGAAAAATAAGAAATTCTCTATAAATGAGGTTCTTATGCATGTAAATTAATTTGTAACTTCCTGTACTGTGAAATTTTTCTCTGTTTATATAAAGTATGTAGTGGTAGCAAATTTAAACATCCTACAAATATATTTGTGCACATGTAGAAATAATCACGAAATGAAAATAACAATTATATAATTTAGAAAAATAAAGCAACTGAATATTATAAAACAAATGAGTATACTTAAATTTTGATAATGCACATCAAGCATTAGTTTTTTAAAAGTCTAAAGTTGAAAAACTGCAAATTGAGGGTAACTAAAGGACTTATGGTCGAAATCGTTGATCCTGCAACAAAAATTCCATGAACGGGAGAGGAGAGCATTTCACCGTTGCGTTCGTCTGGACAATCGGCGTTATTTGCAAATAAAAAGCGATTACTGCTGGAAGAAAGTTTTGCCCCCTATACTTACTCAGGAACCGACGAGCAGAAGCCACTTTCCTACTTTTACAGCGGACAAATACGAGAGTATGCAATTTTTTTGCCGTTGGCTATGCAGTTTCGACAATCGGCTGGAAGGCTTTATTTGTAGATAAAAAGCGATTACTGGTGGAAGAAAGGGCTGCACCCTACACTTAGGGACCGACAAGCAGAAGACACTTTCCTTTTACAGCGGTCAAATACGAGCGTATGCTAACTTTTAGCCGCTGGCTATGCAGTTTCGATAATCGGCTGGAAGGCTTTATTTGCAGGTAAAAAGCGATTACTGGTGGAAGAAAGGGTTGCACCCTACACTTACTTAGGGACCGACGAGCAGAAGACACTTTCCTTTTACAGCGGTCAAATACGAGCGTATGCTAACTTTTAGCCGCTGGCTATGCAGTTTCGATAATCGGCTGGAAGGCTTTATTTGCAGGTAAAAAGCGATTACTGGTGGAAGAAAGGGCTGCACCCTACACTTACTTAGGGACCGACGAGCAGAAGACACTTTCCTTTTACAGCGGTCAAATACGAGCGTATGCTAACTATTAGCCGCTGGCTATGCAGTTTCGATAATCGGCTGGAAGGCTTTATTTGCAGGTAAAAAGCGATTACTGGTGGAAGAAAGGGCTGCACCCTACACTTAGGGACCGACAAGCAGAAGACACTTTCCTTTTACAGCGGTCAAATACGAGCGTATGCTAACTTTTAGCCGCTGGCTATGCAGTTTCGATAATCGGCTGGAAGGCTTTATTTGCAGGTAAAAAGCGATTACTGGTGGAAGAAAGGGTTGCACCCTACACTTACTTAGGGACCGACGAGCAGAAGACACTTTCCTTTTACAGCGGTCAAATACGAGCGTATGCTAACTTTTAGCCGCTGGCTATGCAGTTTCGATAATCGGCTGGAAGGCTTTATTTGCAGGTAAAAAGCGATTACTGGTGGAAGAAAGGGTTGCACCCTACACTTACTTAGGGACCGACGAGCAGAAGACACTTTCCTTTTACAGCGGTCAAATACGAGCGTATGCTAACTTTTAGCCGCTGGCTATGCAGTTTCGATAATCGGCTGGAAGGCTTTATTTGCAGGTAAAAAGCGATTACTGGTGGAAGAAAGGGCTGCACCCTACACTTACTTAGGGACCGACGAGCAGAAGACACTTTCCTTTTACAGCGGTCAAATACGAGCGTATGCTAACTTTTAGCCGCTGGCTATGCAGTTTCGATAATCGGCTGGAAGGCTTTATTTGCAGGTAAAAAGCGATTACTGGTGGAAGAAAGGGCTGCACCCTACACTTAGGGACCGACAAGCAGAAGACACTTTCCTTTTACTGCGGTCAAATACGAGCGTATGCTAACTTTTAGCCGCTGGCTATGCAGTTTCGATAATCGGCTGGAAGGCTTTATTTGCAGGTAAAAAGCGATTACTGGTGGAAGAAAGGGTTGCACCCTACACTTACTTAGGGACCGACGAGCAGAAGACACTTTCCTTTTACAGCGGTCAAATACGAGCTTATGCTAACTTTTAGCCGCTGGCTATGCAGTTTCGATAATCGGCTGGAAGGCTTTATTTGCAGGTGCGATTACTGGTGAAAAAAAGTGCTGCACCCTACATTTACTTAGGGACCGACGAGCAGAAGACACTTTCCTTTTACAGCGGTCAAATACGAGCGTATGCTAACTTTTAGTCACTGGCTATGCAGTTTCGACAATCGGCTGGAAGGCTTTATTTGCAGGTAAAAAGCGATTACTCGTGGAAGAAAGGGCTGCACTCTACACTTACTCAGGGACCGACGAACAGAAAACACTTACCTTCTTTTACAACGGTAAAATACGAGCATATGCTAATTTTTGGCCGCTGGCTGTGCAAGTTATATAAACATTTCAAAATTACAAAAGTTAAAATATAAATATTTACAATTGTAAAAATATGTTCAATAGTGTGGTCACCATAAATATACTGTCTAGAAAAAACTACGGGATCGTGGTCAAATGGGTAGGATGATGTCTTTCGATCTCTGAGTTGAAGGATTTGAATCTTACTGCTGACACTGATGTTCTTACTCCTTCTGAATTGGATATACACAGTGAGTCCCATGTAATTAGCCCTTTTGTAGTAAAATATTGACCGTAAAACTTCTAATCAAACACCAGAATAAACTATTTAATTTATAAGGAATTATCGAGACAGTTCCAAACTATTTTAGGTTTTGCGAATTTTCTATTTTTAAAGATTGTATATGTAAATAAATGCGTGTGTATATACACACATATACACTTAAGAGCCCAAACATTATGGCCACCTTTGGCGTTCAACACAGCTTCAATCCGCCTTGGCATGCATGCCACATGTCCTTGGTAGATGGCCGGAGACAGATAGCACCAGATGGTTAAGTAACGGTTACGTATTCCGAGATATTGCGAATTGGTGGTCTTTGACCTCGGTGCTGTCGTTCCAAGACATCCCAAATGTGTTCTATCGGATTGAGATCCGGTGAGTTAGGCGGCCAGGACATTAACTGGAATTCAGCATCATGTTCTTGGAACCACTCTAACACAATTTTAGCCTTGTGACACGGGGCGCTGTCCTGATGGAACATTCCATTTCCAGCTGGAAAAACAGAGGCCATGTAAGGGTGCAACTGGTCTGCAATGATGTTCAGATACCCTGTAGCACTCATGGTGGGCACAACCACGGGTCCCAGAGACGCCCAAGAGAATGTCCTCCAAAGAATAATACCGCTATCACCGGCCTGTGTATGACTTACTGTACATTAAGGGAGCAACTGTTCTCATGAAAGACGGCGTATCCTGACACGGCCATCGGCGTGATGAATGACAAATCGTGATTCCTCTCATCAGGCAATTCTCTCCCACTGCTCCATGGACCAGTCGTGATGTTCCCGGGCCCAGCGTAGGCGCAGTTGGCGATGACGCTTGGTCAGCAAAGCCACACGAATGGGACGTTTTCTGCGTAGCACCATATTCAACAGTGTCCTCTGAACAGTGTGCTCCGATACTATTCTACTTGGCCCTGTACTGTATTGGGTTGTCAGCTGAGTCACTGTCTGGCTCCGTTTTGCTTCACCATGCGAGACAAGTCTCCGATGACCTTTTCCTTTGATAGCGTGTGGATGTCCAAAACCATGTCGTCTATTGCTGGTTTCACTGTCATTTGTCCACTTTACATAAGTACTAACAACTGTAGATCGCTAACAACCCACGAGTCGTGCAGTTTCGGAAATAATTGTTCCGAGCCTTCGAGCCATTACAATCTGCCCTCTATCAAAATCGCTTAAATCCGTAGCCTTTCCCATCACACACAGAAGTAAGGGAAATAATGATTCTTCAGACACTCCAGCAGCTGTTAAATACCAATTCCACCTGGTCACGTGCCTTCCACGTCATCCAAGCGAGTTCATTGCAAAATGTAGAGGTGGTCATGTTTTGGCTCTTGATTTTATATGTGTATATATATATATAATGATATTTTAACCGAAAACTAATTTAATCATAATTATATTCGAAAATTAATTTGTGGCCATTCTATCCCTATCATTGAGAAACCTTTCGAGAAACACCTCTGTTTCTTTTTGGGTGTGGTAAGCTGTGAACGACTTTGCAAACACCAAAATTAATTTCTGTTCAGTTCAACAATTCCTGTATAACTCCTTTACTTAATTTAGTTTCGCTTTTTACGCGTCATCATGGCATTAATCTTAACACTCTCATTGACTGGATCACTGGCTTCTTACTGCAAAAGCAAATGTTACATGTTTTGGCGGAATTGCGCCAAAGACGGGTTATTTCAATAACTCTATATGTTTACATTTCAAATTTTGCATATTTTTTAGCATGGATACCATTTTTACTTTTTGGTTTATTAAAACATTATTACACACACACACACACACACACACACACACACACACACATATATATATATATGTATACAAATAGTATACACTATAAGAGCATACACTATAAAAGTATATAATGTATTTGTATGGATATATCTTTACGTATTCCCCTTATAGTAACCGAGGAGCCTCCCGAAAACAGTATCGAGAATTTGACGTTCACTGTGAAACCCAGTAACATCACAGTCTCAAAAGGGTCATCGTCCATGCTGCCCTGCAATACTGAATACCCGAACGCAAGGATCCGGTGGTAAGTCACTTTTCTCTTATACTACTGAAATCAAAAAGTATGGAGCGATCATGAAGCAAAATGTATCAGTTGATTGGTCAATATTTATTATGCATCCTTCGAAGTAATGTCGTCCAAGTGGAATGCATTTCTGCCAACGTTTCATCCAAATCTGCAAAAGATACGTTAAAGTCGTGTTTGTGAAACGATTAGAAAAGAAAAAGAATAAATTACAAATTACTAAGTTTAAAGAAAAAGTTACATGTTGTCATATTGTGACGGCTTCAATGTTCTTGAGTGAGAAGTGGTGTGAAGATGGATCACAAACACAATAGAATTGGAAAATCACTTTTATTTTTTCTGGAGTAAATACGGGATATATACAGTCGAAATGTAGAGGATTTTTGCTGGCACTAAATTACCACGATAATCACAGTAGGGAAAAAAAGATTAAAGAATTTCACAAATGCAGAGGCTCTTCCAGGGTGCAATGAAAAACCAATCTATCCCCCGTTCGGTATCCGAGACCCTGCCGCTCCTTATATGAGCGGACTTTACGAGTCTCCCGAACGCAATCACTAAAAAGCTGGCTCCGGTCAAAAATCGCGGATCCTCCACGAGGTCAAAGCACCTGCGTAAAAAAATGTCGAAAAATTCTAGGCTTTTTATACTTGGGGGTCAGTTACGGTCCCGCGAACAGTTTTTTGGTCAGTTACGATTCCAGTTACCTGAGAACTCCAGCTAAGGTTAAAGCCAGTTTTTTTTAGCTGAATTCTCATTCGCTAGCTGTCCCGATTCTGGAATCTCGCTGCAATCCTCTGGGCTCATTACCCCCAACCGATCAGGGGCGTGACGCTTATTCAACCGAATTGTCTACATTCCAGACACGGCATCGCCAATCTATTGTAGACAGGGTCGAAACAGGAGGCACCCGATCAGCTGATTTCGTCCGTTAATTCTGGACAAAAGAGGGTCTTCACAATATCAAGTAAACAAGAAACTTGCAGATGGGTACTTGAAAATATTTTTAAAAAAATTCTTGAATAACAACTGTATTGTGAGATATTCTTGAATAATAATTGTAAAGGTTTCATAATGCTACAAAACCCATGAATTATGTCCCCAAAATTCAGGTCTTTTTTACGAATTGTTTCCCAGAAACGGCGCAAAACTTTAAAATATTCTTGACAGTTTATCCAGGTGGCAGAAATACATACTGCAGAAAAACTATAACAATAAACGAAAACAGTCAACATTACTTTGATTTTTTAATGACTTTGCTGTGATTTTTATGTCTTGCTTCGCCTTTCAGACGTCATTTCACTGATTGTCGAACTATTTCCGTTTAATAAATTGTTAAATTACAGTTAACAATATATTTTAAAAAGGAATCATTTTGAGAATTATCTTTGGCCATCTGAACACGTTGTTAATTTTGGGACGTATTCAGAATTTTTGACAAAACCCACAAACTTTAAATGATATGCTAGAATTGCTTGACAGGAACCAAATGATATTAGAAAATTATTAAAGGGTACAATGGCTATCACTAAGCAAGCATTTATTTTTTTTTATCTTATCGATATGTTGATGATTAGTTGAAATAGATAGTCACACAACTTATTAGCCAAAGATCCAAATATGAATGTTACAATAATTTAAAAAAAAAATGGGGAGCGAAATCTGCCTGTTTAGAAAACTTTTATTTCACTAAATAAGTAGTACACTAAATGAAACTAAATTTCATACTTAATAAATATTTATTAGCGATATTTAAGATAAGAAAAAACTGTTCACACTGCAACTGCTGGTCTGTGATGCCAATTTGTACCCCCCCCCCCACACTACTTTAGAAAAATTATGCTCGCGCATGCTTGTGATACCTTTGTATCCCACCGAAGTACGCCGAAAACATACGAACAATTTCAGCCGGTAGCTTGTACATGGTTTGTGGTGTTTACGTTTAAAAAAACTAATAAAATTAAATTCGATGTTTGTTACGCATTTTTACAACAATATACAATTTTAATTACCTGTCTATCTTTTAACTTAAACAAAAAATTATACATGTTCTCGATTTATAGAAGAATTTTAATTTATCAAAATAAGATGCAATTTTTTTTCTTACCGAGTTTTTTTAAAATAAAAATATTATTGCACCTTCCGTAGATATTTGTGCTAGAGCCGCACTTAAGGAGCCAAAGAGTCACATGCGGCTCTGGAGCCGCACTTTGCCGACCACTGGTCTAGCGAAATGGTCGTTCATCTAAAGCAAATACCTTATCTTCTTTCAACATTTTATACTACTCAAATACTCTGTTTCTGATAAATGGCTGTCATTTTAAATCTTTTTGCAACCTTTAAAATGTTTGAGTAGCATACATTTCATTGTGGAAACATAATTTGATGCATAGTCTTTATTCAATTCCATGTGTTATTTTGCAAAATCGACAGAAAGGAAATTCTTACCTCATTAAAAACAATTTCATTTTTAGACGATCATATAACGTCAAATATTGAATGTTGCTAGATGTTTAAGTTGTGACGCCTTCAGTATTCTCAAATGAGAGGTAGCGTGAATAATGGATCACAGACAAATTATAACATTGGAAATTTACTTTAATTATGGAATAAATACAATACGCTATTTACAAAGGAATATAAATTCCTGCTATTTACAAAGGAATGTAAATTCCTGAATCATCTAGATCAGCAAAGGATGGTTGCCGATAACACTTCCTCACGACGATCACAGTCGAAAGAAAAAACAAGAGATTTACTAATCTCTTACAAATGGGGAGGCTTTTCAGGGTGCAATCAAACCCAATATATCCCCCGTTCGGTCCCGAGATTTTGCCGCTCCCTATATGACCGGACTTTACGAATCTCCCGAACTAGCAAGCTGTCGCTGGTAAAAGACGAGAGCCTCCACGAGGTCAACACACTTCTGAAAAAAATGACGAAAAGCCCTGAGTTGCAAAATCGTAGGCTTTTTATACTTGGGGGTCAGTTCCGGTCCCGTCACTGTTTTGTCTCAGTTAAACTCCCAGTTACATGAGAACTCCAGCCAAAGTTACAGTTATACTTTTTAACTGGATTCTCATTCGCTGGCTGTCTCTTCACGGAATTCCCGAGCGTTCATTAACGAGATCCATCAGGGAGGGTTCGTCCATTCAGTCCGATTGTCAAGATACGAGACGTCACGTTATTGTCCAGGTACAGGTGCACTCGACCAGCTGTTTTAGCGCGTGCTCGGACAAAGGGGAGTCTTCACAAAGTCGTAAAAATATTTCCTAAAAGTTTACAAACGGTTTCTAGTATACATATGTAATTTCTGATACATTTTGTTACAGTATATCACTTTTTCAATATCAAGAACACAAAAACTGAATAGAAAAAACAAATAATACAGCTAACATACACTAAAAAATATTCATGAGGCATTGCTGAATAAAAAAGCGATATCAATATTATTACTTTTTTTTATTAAAAGGCTCAAAGGTGGCACATTTCTTTTCGGTGAGACTCCTCTGCCCGGACTAAGATTACTTCCGAATAACAGTATATGGATACAGAATATGGATTTCCACCTAAAAGGCGTGTATACGTGCATAGTTGTGTCACCAGAAGGCGAAGAGGCGACTTCGGCTTACGTCGCCATGACAGACAGTGACATTCAACCCTGCAGTGTGGGTAAGATATTGTCAAGACTCTTAATAAACCTCTTTACTGATTAATTGAAGAATGCAGTCTTTACATTTCTTCCGTTTAAAAGAAAAATATTTCAATTCCCCTTCAAAGTTTTTTTTTTTAATCTTTTACAAACCGTGTGTTTGGATCCACTGTTTGGGGCTCATCCACAAAGTAAGTTCTCCGAAGCCCACAAAAAGAAACAAAAAGTTATTACCTGGAAAGGTTTATTGCAAAACATACCGCAATATTTCAGTTAATTCGCTACCTAACCACTCTAATTACAACTCTTATCATTCCGTGAGATAAATTTTTGTAGTGCAATTTTATAGAAGTCTACCACATGGTAATGAAGAAAACTTCTAACAACTGTTGCAAAAACTGTCGTCTGCAGGTCTTTTTCTGTAGTGACGAAAATAGAAATTTCTTCAGGGGCAAGAGCAATTGGAAGTT
>CM063510.1:40773481-40808481 GCA_032207245.1 Pardosa pseudoannulata | reverse complement strand
TGAATCAAAAACGATCTCCTGTGTCATCATTTCTACGAGATTTTACAGTCTGTGTACCTGATACATAGTAATCATCAAGCTTGAATCTATATTAGAATGTAGAATTTATGCTTAACCCATTAACCCGTTCGCAACCAACGTGTCGTGGACGCGACGCAACGATTTCACTCTTATCATCCCAACGTCGCATCCACGCATAGAGCTCCGGTTGATATTGAGCACAGACTATACTTATAAAGTGGTAATAAGTTAATTCAAACAGATAAATTCGGTTGACTGAATCTAAATATTGGCCAAATGCCTTAGTTAATATTTATAAGAATTTTTTTCAAACAAAAATGCTATAAAAAAGGTTAATTATTAGCAAAGCATATGCAAATACAGTAGTAAAATGTAGCAGAAAAAGGAATTTTAAAATATCCGTTAGAACATTTGCGAACAAAAAGAAATGAAATTCTTCTGCTTTTTCAAACGAAAATGCTGGGGGAAAAAAAAAGACCAGTTAATAGTTAACATGTAAATAATATTCACAATAAAGTGTTAATATAAGTACACTGGTGTGCAAAAATTAAGGACGAGACGGTTTTTTCAATATAACTTTGTACAAAAGCTTTCCAAATCAACACATTTAATACCGTAAAATCCCCAATACGTAAGGACATGAGTTATGTAAGCAACACTTACTAAAAGAGAAATCAGAGGGATAAAAGAAAGATAAAAATAGAGGGCTTTATTGAAAAAGTAGCATGGAGCGCAATGCGACTTAAGGCCGAAACATCCCTGTGATGGGTGTCGAGCAAGAAACATCCTGTCTTTAATAGGGGATATGATCTCCCCTGACTGCTAGGCAGGTTTCACAGCGTCTGACCATGCTGAGAATGAGGGTGTCAATGAGTTGTTGAGGTATTGCTGCCCATTCGTCTTGCAGCGCCAATCGAAGCTCCGGAATCGTTACTGGTGGTAAGGTACGAGCTGCCAAGCGTCTGCCTAGAAAATCTCATACATGCTCAATGGGATTGAGATCGGGAGATCGTGCCGGCCAATCCATACGTTCAATATCCTCACTCACTAAGAGCTATTCGGCAGCTACTGTGCGATGACATGGTGCATTGTCGTCCATGTAAAGGAACTGCGGATCCATAGCGCCTCTAAAAAGACACACATACGGAAGAAGAATCTCTTTACAATAACGTGTCCCGTTGACTGAACCTGCGTCGAAGATGTGAAGGTCGGTACGACTACCAAGCATGATGCCTCCCGAAACGAGAACACCGCCACCTCCATACCTGTCCCTTTCAATGATGTTCGAGGGATAATTGCGGCTTCCCCGCTCTCTCCAGATGAGTATGCGATGAGAATCGCTACCCCGACTGAATCTGCTCTCATCTGTAAAGAGTACTCGTCCCCATTCATTGTCTCTCCAATTCCGGTGTTCCCGGCACCACAGAGAACGGCTTCTCCGATGGGCAGGCGTTAGAGGTTCACACCGTACAGGGCGTCGTGCAAACAGACCACCACCGTGCAGTCTTCTGGCCACGGTAAAAAGCGATATCGGTCGTCCAGTCGCCTGTGTCGTGTGTCTAGCGATTTCTTCCGCTGTCTGCCGTCTGTTTTCTTCTGGCCTGTAAGGCAATATACCGGTCAACTGCAGGTGTGGTTCCTCGTGGGCGACCACTACTAAACTCCCGGATAGCTGTTCCTGTAGTTTGAAATTGTCTCCAAAGTCATGAAACGATGCTGTGAGCAATTCCGAACTCTGCAGCCACACTTGTCACACTGTGGCCTTCCTTCAACTTCTCAATGATTCGACCTCGGGTAAAAGCATCCAGATGTCGTCTAATGAATGATTATTTGCCATTTCTCGCTGAGGCAGCAACGGTGTGATTTTAACTGCTATACGGCATGCAATCTCTTTGCCAGAAATACTGATCTTACACCGACAACATGCTTTATACTACTCAGACACTCCCCCATTACGTCTCCCTGCATATCTGCGCATGTGCTACCGTACATCACCTTACTTAATCTCCTGATTGGTCTTTCTGTTCGCTCTGCCTCTTCGTTCAGCTGATATGCTAATTTTTCGACTTCGTCCTTAATTTTTGCACACCAGTGTAATTCAAATCCTTACTTTCGGTTTATTTTATTAACATACGAATCTCAACAAAGCACAATCGCTTTCAGTCTCAAAATTTTCCAAGTCCAAAAAGACAACAGGGAAAGATTTCTGGTAACCGTTTAGAATCGCCAACGAATTAGGGCCTTCAATGTTAAGATCACAGATTACATAGCACCAGACCATCTCCAAGGTCCCAGACCACTGCCAAAGCGCCAATTAGTTCAGATGGTCTGACACCGAGGGCGCGCAAATCTAGGCTGAAGTAGTCCGTCTTCCGTGTTAATCTATGGATATTGAGCGTCGCGTATGCGTAATCAGAGGTCGGAACGTTTTATTTGAATTTTTAAATGCTAGGTTTAATTACTAAGTGGCTTTAAACGGCAACGGCTTTCACAACGGTGGACTCGTACAGAATTTACTTGCTGGCCCTCAAGCAGTTAAAGACCAGATAATTTCTGCCGACTATATATTGATAAATATCTATCAGAGAAGTTATTATGAAAACTTAGAAGAAAAGCAAAATATGAAATTTAAACTTTGAGTATTAAAAGGAAATCTTCATTAGTGCTGAGCGATTATTTCAGAACATCATAAAATGTCATTTTAGAAAAAAAAAAACTTTGTAATAACAGATTTATTTACTATCATATGAAATCACAGTACTCTAAAGGGAAGTTTATAATAAATATATAACTATTCGCCATGATTTCAGCCGATGTACCTAATGGAAAAATAAATTCATGTGCCAGGCTTGAAAATCATATAATGTCAATCCAAATGACAAAATCTTAAATAATAGCAAATACTTGAAAATTTGAGGGGTTATTCATAGGATTGCTATCTAACTTCATTGAAAAGGAATAATCTTTTCAAGAAAACATAAAACTTCTAAAAAACTATTTTTTCCTATCCTCAAATAAGAACTCTGGGCGTTAAAGGGTTAAATGACTCTTCTCTTATTAGTGCAAATAAAATTCCATAAAATGCTTATTCCGTATTTTTAATTCAACACCTAGCATAAGGAAGATGAATTTTAAATTATTTATTAACTTTAAATGCAAATATGTACATACCTTAGTTATAACCGTTTCTTATTTCAGACGTATTATTTTACTATCGTATGAAGTTTCAACTTAATGCGAAAGGTATTAACAGTTGAAAATCTTATTCAATAAGATTCTTGAGAAAGCCAGATATGGCGAGAGTATTCGAAACCATTGTTCCAAATAAATTTTTTAAACTGATATTATAATGATATTCTTTATGGTTTTCTGTTATTTGTACTGCAATTCCTCTTAACTATTTCCAGTCTGTGGAAGAGCCAGATTCGTACGGCCGAAAAAAGTGTCTCAGAGTGATCATGGCAAAATTATCGGAGGCAACGACGCTCCTAAAGGCGCCTATCCATGGCAAGTAAGAATAACATTATAATAATGCGAAAGAACAATTCTGTTTCTCCTATTCTGGCGTTTATGTGATTGTTTCTCTCTAGGTAATGTTGTGGAATCCACAGCTGGGTCCATTTTGTGGAGGAGCTCTAATCAATGAGCGGTGGGTGCTGACGGCTGCCCACTGTCTCATCAACCGTTATGACTTGCGCTGGGACAACATCCGCCTACTGCTCGGCAAGCACGAACGGGAGCGAGGAGGAGAGCCGGAGGTAGAGTGTCAATTGGCAGGACCATCCTCCATGAGGATTCACCCCGCGTACCGAAAGATAAGCTTCGACAACGACCTGGCTCTGATGCGACTTGACCGTCCAGTCCGTTTCACTGCCACCGTACTGCCAGTCTGTTTAGGTGACAGGAACTTGAGTGAAAGCTTCCTCACGGCTGGTACCATGGGCACGGTCATCGGTTGGGGAAGACTGAAGGATAACGGAGCATACCCCAAGCACTTGCAGGAAATAATGCTGCCGATCGTTGACCAGGCACGGTGCAAAGCCTCCACTAACTTCACGGTAACGAAAAATGTTCACATAAAGGTTAACCCCTTTATGGCCATTATGTCATAAATGTTTAGTCTCTGTTCAACGGACGTAATGAGCACGCGTTGTGAAAGTTTGCCACGGACCATCATACCGTCTTGGGCATGGTTTGTAGGCTTTTATATATATACTGGGCTGGAGAAAATGAATCGTTTGCAAAGATGCGGTCCATGATCATGGGAATAGTTCGTTGCATAACATGTTGGACGTGAAAAGTTTTATACATTCTGTATGGTTATGCTTTATCTCAACGTTCTCAGTGATTTTTATTCTTCGATCCCATCCTTCAGTTCGAGGAGGAGGACAAAGGGGTTCTGAGGGGCACGCTAACCTAGAGGATTACCGCTGTAGGAGACTGACAGAAGTTGTGAGACTCGTTGCTTCCAGATTTGCTACTCATCGATGAGTCCACAGATCTAAACCGGCGTCCCCATTACCCTGCTCTTTACCTCCGCCCGGAACGGAGTTTAGATTAAGGCCACTGTTGCGCCACGGCGCAACGTTGTCGTACTTCGTCAAGCCCGACAGGATGGGATTCAGGCAGGGACACCTATGCTTTGTCTTGTTGTATGCGGTCTCTTATGAGTTGGGGTTACTATTCTTCGACCCTAATCAACGGGGCATTGCCCGTGAGCTCTTCAGAGATATATATCGGGGTTATTATTGCCTCATTTAACTGCTGGTCACGTAATACTACGCCTTTACACCTGAGAGTCACTTAACCGGCGGGCACATAAAAATAGTTTTCTTTCCAAGTATTACTTAACTGTTGATCTCGTAAAAGTCATCTAAACCATTATGTCACAGTGGAGTTTTCGATAGTCAATTTCACGAAATTTTCTTGACTTTTGGAGAATTTTTTTAAATAAATTCCTTTGAATACTGATCCCTTTAAATATTGTAAACATCGGCATGAATTAAACTGCACAAAAGTCCAACACCATGGTACTTGATCACTTGGTTTGCATTTTCAGATTTTTAAAAAAGTTTTTTTTATATATGAGTAATCTGGAATAACCAATGACAAGCAGGGGAAGGAGGAGACAAGTTTCAGTAGCTCAACTCCTCAAAGGCTAATTTTAACATGAATTCCTAAATGTTTCGTAAATTTAAGCTGAAAACTTTATATACAGACCCCCATCAAGTTAAATTTAGGCTCAAGGCCTGCTGTTTATTATCTCTCCACACTACCTGAAGTTCAATATATTGTTCAAATAATTTGTACAAATCATAATAAATTTTTAGACGATACTGAGGAAATTTATAAGTAACAAAAATGTATACATTTGATATTTGATGTTTATATTTCCCAATAAGAATAAAAACTATCATTTGATTTTATATAACTTTCTGAATAAATTTTCATGAAATAATTGCAGGAAGAATTAACAAGAACGCTTTTGAATTTTGTTAATTAAATAATTTAAGTTTTAAAAATTAGATATAAAATTTTGGGGCTACAAAAATCAGGGGACCCCGGAAAATGAAAGGAATGACAGTCAGTGGCGTATTCAGAGAGGGATAAAGGGGGCAACTGCCTCTTCCAAAAGTAAAAACAGATCAGTTTGCTCTTCGCGTTGAGCATATATATATATATATATATATATATGTATGTATAAACAATATAGAAGGGACTTTCGTGAAATTTGCCTTATCTCATCAACTGATAAAAAATTATCGAACACTTTAATTGACAATAGAATTTGGCTTAGATCTAACTTATCGCTTTGAACAAGGATATGACGTTGTCGCATGAGAAGGCAATTTAATAGAATTCAGGACAATATTTAAAAAAAAAAAAAAAAAAAAAAAAAAAAAAAAAAAAAAAAAAAAAAAAAAAAAAAAAGAGAGAGAGAGAGAGAGAGAGAGAGCTTTGGGAGAAATAACTCGAGTTTCAAAAGAAAGAATTAGCTACTAGGGCAAATTTGTTTCTATAAATGTCCTCAAAGTTTTTAATTTCTTTGTTAGTCATTGAAAAAAATTTTGTTTAACGTTACCTACATCTAATTTTCTTCAATCAGTAAATATTAATTTGGTTCATGGTGCCATTCTCGTCGAAAATTGTACAGATGAATTGAAAAACTGAATGACAAAATTCGGATAGTTTATGCTCTTCAATAATTGCCGAGGCAAATGAAATTATGAAGATGGTTTCTTTATATGATTTAAAAGTACAAAGAATTAATAACAAGGCAGAAAAATAGACCCAACTATGAGGCCAAAACCGAATAAGATTATTATAAAATTTCAATTTTCATCACATTTTTGATCAATATAAAAACATAGCATAAGGGATTCATGAAACCAAAAAAATATTACCTTCTCTTATTAGTTTTATTACATTAAAAATGTGTCAATGACTTAATCCTATTTCATTGATTATATGCAGATTTAAATATAATAAGAAAATCAACTATTGAGATAGTTACTTAAGCTGCCTCAATAGCTGATTCTCAAATTGTGGGGCAGCCAATTTCAGAATTACTACAATGAAGAATTTCCTCCAAACTAGCACTTTACTAACAAATATGTGATAAGAGTATTTATATAAATTTATGTATTTTTCTGACTATTATGGGTACTTTACAAGAGTTCTGCAATAGTGGAAATGGAAATGACTGTGGATTCATTTTTTTCCCCTTTTAACAATATAAATTTGAAAACCTACAAGATTTTCAGGTAAAATATTAAAAAAATAAAAATCAGGAGTATTCTTATTTAGATTTCCTCGGGCATTCTCACGCACAGATATCTTACAAGTTTTTACAATGGTTAATTAATACTACAGTCTTAAATTTTGACAAAAATTATCATAAACAAAAATTTACAATACTTAGAAATCCTTCCAAAAAGTTGTCAAAATTAACTACCTGCTCATTCAATTTAATTCTGCAATGTATTATGCAACAAAGAATTCTACATCCATTAAATTGTCTGAATCTGGATTTTAATACATATCAACGATTTTGGCATAAAATTCACTTCCTGAATTTCATCAATCCAACTTATTGGGATTTTGAGTTCCTATGTTTACTCATGAACAAACTTACAATTTCAAAAAGCCTTTTGGCTAACCCATAGTATATGATGTGTTACCAAAGTTTGGCATAATTTTTCATGGTGATAATGCACTGTGCCAAACTGTTAAAGTTGATACTCTAGTTTCAAAATATAATTGAGAAGTGAGGTGAAAATAAAATCTTTGCCTAGACAAAAAAAAAAAAACCCTAAACTCTTTTTTTCACAGAACATTAACATTTATAAAATCATAAATGTAAGAGAAATATTATTTAAGGAAGGTAAAAACACGGAGGTTTAAATATAAAGATTAGGTTAAACCTTAAACTCACAAAAATAAAAAACTTGCATAATACCTTAAAAATGAGAATTGAAAAATTTAGGGGGGAAAACTGTAGAAAAGAGTTGATAATTGTATGTAAATGGCAACAGTATAGTTTGAGTGAAATTTAATACACTCACTAATATCAGGTTTCATGTACTCTGGGATAGACCCATCAATTTTAAAGAGTTAGAAAAATCTAAAATGCCATTATTTGTTCCCATTATAAGATCAATTGTTTTATGAGTTTACTTTTATGTTTGATGAGTATATTTTTATAAAAGACGACAAGCACATAATGGATTCTGATACTATTCACTTTCCCAGGTTACACGAAATATGTTCTGTGCTGGTTATGCTCAAGAGGTGATTGGTGATGCCTGCACTGGTGACAGTGGGGGTCCTTTTATGGTGAAACATGAAGACAAATGGTACATGGTGGGAGTGGTAAGCTGGGGAGATGGCTGCGGCAAGAGAAACAAGTTTGGATTCTACACCCGCATTGCTAACCACTTGTCATGGATTCAGAGTGTCACCCAAACGTGAGAACACAAACAAGCAAAATTGTTGAGAAGTCAAGAATGAATTCTGACTGTGTTTAACAGCACAGTGATGTACAGAAAGGATACTTGATATGATGTTAACTTGAAAATGAGTAAAATTGTGAAAAAAGAATGAAATGAATGAACAAAACTTCAGATATTTATTTTTGTAATAAAATGTTAAAATAAAAACTTCAGTTTTACTAGTTGTGAAATCTGAAAACATGAACTCACATTATTTAAGTTATCAAGTACAAGTTATCTATTCGAATGAAAATGTGAAAAATTGTGATAACTGCATTTGCACGAAAAGATACAATATTCTTCAGTTAAATGTTTCAAATAGCTTAAATACATTAAATGCCAAAATTATTGGGTATAGTAATTGACAAATTTATTTGCTGTGGCTTCCCTGGCATAAGCTTATGAAACTTCAGGGTGCCATAATACCCTGTTTGAAAAGGACAAGTAGAGGATTGGTTAAAACTTCAATAATTCATGTTTCTGAACGTTACCACAGTGTCCAGGAAAGACAACTTAAATTTTGAAAATTCAACAATTTGTAGCTGACTTTAATTGGTTATTGCAGTTGCACCCTTGGCATATGCTTATATCACCCAATTTGAGAATTACGGCTAAAATAAATAATTTAATATTTTTTTTAATTATTACATAAGTTTTGCCTTTACAAACAGTTTGTTAGCTTTTTCTTTCAACTCTAAGTTTCATTACATCTAACAAAATTTCAGATGCCTAGCTAGTCAGGAAGGTAGTTAAAAATTGATTTCAAAACATCAACTGACATACAAGTGAAGTTAAATAATGAGCTTCATCAAATAGTTAGATATACAACAACCATATATGTTACACTACAACAAAAAAAGGCCTTATTTTAAGCATATTGAACTGTTAGTCTAATAACTGTATGCCACAGTTATGATAAAAACTTTCAGTGTTGATTTAACATTATTTTAAATTATGGGTGAATAACATGTGGTACCTCAAGTCCTTTGTTGACATGAAAAAAAAAAAAAAAAAAAAAAAACTACTGGAAGAAAAAATGTACTAACCAACTGGCTAATGCAGTATCAGCTTTAAAGCTAAATCTGCCGTTGTTTTCAAATTAGCTAAGATAACAAAATTTCAAAAAATTTCTTTCCCTAATAAGTTGAAAGATGGCTGAATGGTTAGAGCACTGATTTTAGGTACTGGAGTTTGTGGGTTCGAATCCCACATAGGTGTTCATAGATGTTGAGAATCGACTTTCATCTGCAAAACTCAGACTCATTAGCCCTCATGTTGCAAAAAATAGACTGTAGGGTTCCAAGCCAAACCAAACCTTTCCCTAACGAAACTCAAGAAAAATTTCCTGGTTGAACTGGATTATTCTGAAAACATAAATATAATAGCTCATTTGGAAAGAGATACAAAGATTTGCAGTCTCATATGCTAAATTAAAATTGTTTAGCAATTCATTTTTTTTTTTCCCCAGTTGAGGTAGCTCCTAAAAATGTTCAAATAGAACCCAAGATTTACAAACTTCTGCCATCCAGCCTTTGTCAGGGTATTTAAGGTTCCCAAATGAAAGCTTGCATTTATTTCAAACTTTAAAATAGTTTTTAGAATATATTACACGAGCAGATTTCAGAATTTCAAAAATAAAACAACTCAGTTTCATAAAATATATAACATCTTATTTTAATTTTCTTCATAAACTTAACACTACATTTGGTGATTTATCTTTCCACTTGGCTAAAGAAAAAGTAACTACATAATTATTTAAAGAGGAAAATATCAAAGCCGATCTCACTAAAAATAATCAGTTTTGCTAGATTTGTATAATCATTGAAAACCTCTAATCGACTTTTGTGAAACTGGAACACTTGATAAAAATGAAATGTAATTTTTTTTTTAAATTTTCCAAATAATCAATGTTGCCACAACACTGAAATAAATTTTCCTTTGAAAAAAGACAAAATTGAAGTTTTAAAGAAAGAAATATGCCAAATAAAAATAGTTAAAATTAAATTTGTATTATCTTACAGTACATTTTAAACACTATCTCATTAAATTACTCAGAAATTTTTAGCTATTTTATTATGTAATTAAAATGAAAATATATTAAATGGCAACAAAATAGTCACCAAATTCAACCAAGAATAAGAATTAAAAAACATTTTATCTCCCCATACCCTTGACCTCAGAACAATGATCTGCTTAAAACTTTCCCAGGCTTGACCTGAACAGCCTTATAAAATATAGTCAAGATACCACCAGCCATTTTGGAAAACAAATCATACAATTTAAATCATATAAAAACATTGAAATTTGAATTATAATAATTTTATTTTTTAACCTTAAAGAACAGTGTAAAATGAATATAATGTCATTAAATTCAAACTAACTGCTATTATGAGTTTTCAAATATTTGAAAATAGGCACTATTTATTTATAATATTAAAAACCAATGTAAACTAGAAATTGGCAATGTTCCTACATATTAGCAAGCATGACTTCATGGTCCTTATAATCACTAAATGTTTATTTTTATACTGGAATTTCTTAGTACTATTATTTTAAATTGAAAATGGCTTCAGTACATTTTTCTAAATAGTATGTTAAGAAGATATTTTATTTTAAAACAAAGAAGAAAACAGGTTATTTTGCTATAAGATTAGCAATATTACATGCACTTTTTTAGCTAAATATAACTTTAGTTATTTAAAAAACCTTTAAGAATATATTAGTAAAATATCCACAAAAATATTGAAATAGAACACAGGATCACTTTTTTGTTAATTTGGAGATTGTTTGAAAACATTGCAAAAAGATATATAATTGGGATACTATTCATAATTTTTAAATGAAGAAAGAAAAAGATATGAATAGCAAGAAAGGTAATATAAAAAAAAGTTATAAAAAATCTTTTAAATCTGGAATTTTATAAAATACCTAAGTTATAACTAATAATTCTTCCCTGGAATCTATTTATCATTTGAGGTAGCAATAATCCTTGGCTAATACAATTTGTTTTTTAAGTTAGCAATCAGCACCATTTGTTGAAAAAACTATATAGGTGTCAAATGTTGGCTGAGGTTTCTCTGTAAAAGAAAAATAATTGTTAAAAATGGGGTAAGTTTTCAATGTCAAATTTTTGTTCCTCCATTAAGCCACTATCTCTTCAGGAGTCAAATTTCATTAAATCCTTTTGTAGTAATTATCTGCATTGTAATACAAACCTATATTTCAAATTCCACATATCTAGCTTCAAACAGTTTGCCTCTAATTTTATATTCAGCTGCTCTTATATATATATGTAATGACTGTAGCTGTCACATCATCTATCCCATGGAACATAGTCGTGTCCAATGTAGTCCACTATGAAACAGGCAGAGGCAACAACAGCTTCGACTAACTTCATTTATTCCTGTTTCACATGATTACAATGAAAGCACACAGCAAACAACTCGAACCACCAGAATCACAACGAACAGCAACGAATAGCCCCTCGAACCTTGGTGCTCGCCTGTTTAAAACATTTCAAAACTGGAATCGACGTCAAGAGGCAGCCAATCATGCCGCATAGTAAGTTCTCGCGAATTCTAAAAACCCATCCCACTGACAGAGTGCTGTGTGCAAATCCCAAAACCAGAAAAAGACGCCCTTTTAAAAGAACTGACATATAGAATTTTGAAACAAAAAATTAAATATTTTCAGCAATGTGCCCCATTATTACACACACACACACACATATATATATATATATATATATATATATATATATATATATATATATATATATATATATATATATATAAGGAGAGCAACACTAATAGTTGGAATTAATAGGAGCTATTTTCTAAACTGTCTTGATATTGATACAAACAATGAAATTTTGAGTAAAATTGAGTACTTTCTTAATCTTTAGAAAACACAAATAATCCCTCATCTTTTACAAGGGTTGCCTTTTAAGTTTTTACAAAATTTAGGACAAAAAAGAAATTTTGGGAAACAAATTGTTTTATTACTTTTCAAAATATTTGCCATTAAGATTTACACATTTTTTGATCTGTTCAAACCCATTCTTGAAAAGGTTTTTCCACTCTGATGTTGATATGTCAGAAACGTGGTTTGGGAAGGCATCAACACCATCTTCAGGTGATGAAAATCGCCGCCCACACACTTTTTGTTTGACATAAGGGAACAAGGAAAAGTCATTAGGTGACAAATCATGAGAATAAGAGCAATGGACATTAATTCAATATTTTTATCCATCAAATAATCAATTGTTTCACATGCTGTGTGGAAGCTGGTATTATCATGAATGATATGCTAATTTTTGTTGTTTTTCCTGATTTCATTAATGACTTTTGGCAAACAAATTTCTGAACACCATTTAGAGTTAACAGTTCTTTGATCTTCTAAATTAATGGTAGCGATATGTCCTATTAGGTCGAAGACACAAGCAATCATTTTCTTGGAAGTGATTTGTGAACAACTTTTGTGGGATTCAGTTGATCTTGAAACACTCAGACACTGTTGTTTAGTTTCTGGCTCATATGAACATTTCTAAATTTCGTTGCCTGTAAAGATGATGTATATGGATTTTTCTATTCCAAATTTGTTTTAGCTTTTCCTTACTACAATTTGCATGAGCCTCTTTTTGAGCTTCTGTCAAATTGTACGGAATCTATCTGGAACAAATCTTTTTCACAGCTAAATGTTCACGCAAAATCGAATGTATTGCTGTCTGTGATATGCCAAGGGATGCCTCTATCTCTTGATACATGACATGATGATCTGCAATCATCTTGCACACAGCATCAATGTTCTTTGGGAATCATTACTGATTTTGGTTGTCCTTCACACGATTCATTACTGACTGATGCACAACCACAATAAAAGTCTGCAAACCAATTATAAACTGTCTTTTCTAATGGTGCTTCACTACCAAAAGTTTCACAAATTGATACTATGCATTCTTGGAGAGTGAGTCCTTTCTTAAAATCATAAAAAATCATCCAACGGAAGTCTTCACAAGTTATCTCCATTTTTTCACTCACTTGTTTCTTTTAAACATTCACTGTAAACTAATTATGCAGGCTATTTCTAAGATGCCACTGATTACAAGATTAAAAAAAAATGTAAATTTTACAAATATCTGGAAGATAAATTTCATTATTGCTTTCTATTGTTCGTTTGTAAAAACTTAAAAGGCAACCTTCGTATTTATATAATAACAGAAATATGCACACTTAATATTTATTTTCAAACAAAATTTACAAGCAACCCATTCACTTCTGAAACTAGCCCTTCTGCTGAAAAGGTTATGCATTGCTATTCTAAATAAAATTTTTGTTTGCATAAATAAAATTTTCATATTGCTGCAAAAGCATAAAATTAATAACATGTTTTCATTTATAAGACATGTAATCATTTACATTTTGACTACAAGTAATCCTTTTATAGCTACTTTTATAACTAATCCATATTAGGGATTGAGGAATGATGACAATTTAAAAACTATTAGATATTAAATAATCTTTAAAACAAAACAAAAATAAAATCAAATAAGTTTCAATCTATTAAATATTTTGTATAATGAACTAATAATAAATTACAAAATAAAAAATAAAGGTAAGTTTACTACCATACAATATTAACTGCTTACATGCCACTCTATTTTTGACAAAATTTGTTAAAAAGTAAGTACATTTTTTATTGGTGTTGTTTAATGTCTATAACATTTTTTGTTGAAATTTTTTCTTTAAATTTTAAGGTTTTATATATATAATATAAGGTTTTATATATAAATTTTTCTTTATCAGACCTCATTTTATCTTGTATTTGGTTTTTCTTGCCCCTTCATACTAAACAGTCAAGTTTCAATACAAGCAAAATTGTGTACACTTTAATGTACACTAATTATGTGCAAATGAAGATGCATTTCTTTATTAATAGCTGTATTTTTCCTAAAATGCAATAATTTTTTATATAAAGTTTAAAACATAGTATGTGCAGTTCTGCATCACAATCCTCAGAATAATATAATGTCTTTCTAAAAATGATAAGGTGCTATAAAATTTGGAATTTATATGACTTTTAATAACAAAAGTATTGTTTGTGTGAGATATAGGTACAACGAAATTTGTTCGAATTGGTTGTCTTAAGAGATAGACAGGAGGATTAATCATGATATTCTAAAAAGGTAATTAAACTAATCTACAAGAAAAAAAATGTTTGCTTTAATACAAGAAAATAATCAAAGAACTAAATAAGCAAGACTTTTTAAAAAGAAATTGCATTTATTGTTCCTAAAAGTTGCCTTTCATCAAGCATAAAAAATATATATATATATTTAGGTAAAAAAAGATAACTGTACATATATGATTCTTCTGAAAATGGAAACAATTACACCAAAGGAAGAGTAACAATGCAAATGACAAGTGTAAAAACAATACTTAGTAACACAAATATTTTTAACTTATCTTTCTCTCTTGAAAAATTATATAAGCCAGTAAAATATATAACAGAAGACAGCTACCCAATGACTACTGTAATCGAGCTGTGACCACTTTTCTAGTGTGTGATTTATATTATAGCCCTGGAAAAATAAAATAAATTATATATAAATATATATGAAATGATACATATGTATATATAAAAGGACTGGAAGACATCAGAAATTTAATATTTCTGTATATTCCCAAATTAATATTGATATATTGCTGTACTACTTTAAAGTAGGAATGAATAGACATAAGCATTTTTGAAAGGCTAACAGTATGGTACCACTCCGAGCCACAAAAGATGTATAAAGCAGTACATTAATTTTTTATAACTATATTTGCTTAATTATTCAAAAAATGTTACACTTACTTTATTACTTCCAAGTAATGACTTAATATTTATTACGGTTAATATTTTTGATAAATATATTTTTGAAATTGCTAAAACAAGAATGCTATAAATAAGGACATAAATAAGGACATAAGAATGCCATAAATTTTAATAATGAACAATTAAACTAATAAAATAGAAATATCTTTTTTTTATTTTGTCTCTTGGTTTGACATAACCCCTTTTTTTATTTCGCAAAATTTTACCTGCATATTTGTATTACATTTAAAAAGATTTATTTTGTTAATCAAGAAGAAATATTTTAAAGTATTAGTTTTATTAGAAAAACCATTAAATCCTTTTTGATGCTGTAAAATTTAATTTTCAAAATATTTGCTGGTACATATCAAAATATGGAATATTTATATATGAAAAGTACATTTCCAGGAATTTTTTTTGTATGCAAATAGACATAAATGGCATAAATATATTTTCATTTATAATTTTGCCATTTTCACTTTCAGGTAAACCAAAAATAGCCAAACATTGCTTTTCGACACTTTTTGATATTTTGGGCAATGAACACAATTCTGAACAATCCTTTCATTTCCAGATGTTCACCCAAAACACTATAAGCTTTCAATATTCACAGAAGATAAAACACACAAACCAGCAACTTATTGAGATATATCAACATGTGCACATGTTACTCTGGCTATTGTTATCAAGCAATCTAGAAATATCAATACATTCACAAATTACTGGCTATTGTGATTAAGCTGTGAATTACAATATCTTTGATATATACAAGCCAGTAGCAGGTGCAGAAGCAGAACACTAATGAACTTCCAGCTTTTATTACATTGTATTGTATGAATGCATTGGAATATACTGGAATATTCTACCAAAGACCTTGATGAAGACATGATAATCTTCAAAGATAGATTTTTTTGGCTGAACCCAATGTAACAAAAATGACCACTGTGGGTTGCTACCATAAGGCAGTATTTAAACTGTACTCAGGCAACACTGTTAGCTTGAGAAATAAAACTTAATTTGAACCTCGAAGAAAATGTGCAAATGTTAATTCTGATGACTTATAATACAAAACAATAAAATGTATATAATTTAATAGGTATACATGGGAGTCATGTGGTAATAACAACATAATTTTTTTTTTCAAGTTTTTATAAGGATTCAATTTTGAGTTATAAGATTTTTATTTTTACCTCTTCCTCTAGGCCTGATGAACTGTCAAACATGACACCTAAATAAGCAAGATGAAATACAGAGAGGAACCCAAAGGCAGTGTTGGTCATGATGACATAAGGATGAGTCTGAAAGAAATACATAAAGATCAATACTCTGGATAAATAACTAAACTGAAATTTAAGAATATCTCAGTAACTTACACTTTTATACAGATGAGTACAGTTGGGTCGACATTTTCGAGCTAATATACAAGCTTTGAAAATTTTTGCTAACTTTTTTCTCAAAACTGAAAAATAAGAAAACAAATTATACTATTGCATAATAAAACATTTTTTAAATATATGGGATGACACAAAGTCTAATTGGCTGCTATGGTTAACTTTTGGAGATAACTAGATTGGAACTTAAGTCAGCTCAATCTAATGTTCCAGCATTTGTCTTTCCGTTATATAAAACAAACATGTTGATCACAAAATGTTTTCCATAAACACAAGAACTCTGTTATATTGTACTTAGTATTCTAGACGTAAATTTTTATAATCATTTTTAGAGAGGATAAAGCACAGATGTATAAGATATTAGTCAGATATTACATATTTAAGTACGCTGAAAATCCCAAAAAACTGGTACACCTGCCTAATATTGAGTACTGTCCCTGTGAGCATGCAGAAATGCTGCAACATGACGCGGCAAAGACTCAACTGAGCATTGCATGCATCTTCATTCACATTTAATGAAAGTGACATATCTTTTACAGTATTAACTTTGAGCTCTTGTTACATGGTCTCACACACTTCATGGCTGTCATTCCAAAGCAATTTTATTGCTCAAAACCATAAATGACCCTTGCCTTTTTCAGAACCTTCCTGCAATGTGCAGAGTATATTAATAAGTTTCAATCTGCTATTTTAAGATTTGTGTCATAGCAATTGGGGAATTATTTGACAGTTATACAGAATGTGCTTATTTCTTAAATTCAGTTTTCAAAATAAACAGAAGTAAGGAACTATCGTTCCTTAATCCTTTAAAAAATCTAGTAATTTTATTTTCCCAGAAGTCCAGAGATGGTTAGTGCAATATTTCTAAAATTCCAAGATTTTCCCAAAGCACAAATATCTCTGTATAAATGTTAAGAATGATAATTTAAGCTAATAAAAATAATTTTAGTGTTTAGGCTATATTTGTAGCACTATGTCCCCTTATAAAATTATTAGGTTAAGTATATGGTTCTAGAAAAATGCTTCTAAAATATTTTTGGAATTTTATAAGATTACATATAAAGTCTCAGAAAAAAATTAATCCACCACTGAATAGACTTATTATGTTTATATATTATCTAATATAAGGTATCAGTTTTATTTGTTGTAACTTTTATTACATATACATTTTTTATGCAAAATTTTCATGAATGCCAAGACAAGAACAAATTGAAGCTCATACATATCTAAAAGTACTTAATCTTGTACTTCACACTATTTTAATGGCAATGGCAATTAGGACAACTTAACTTAATATACTTAAATGTAATATTTGTAAGGAATAAAGGCAAAATACATCAATTAACTAATAATATAAATAAATTATATGAAACCACCAATGTGTAACTTATCACTGAGATTTTTTCCATTTAGCCAAATGTTTGACAGAGGGGGGGGAGCTATTTGACAAATTTAAATGTTTAATCACAAATATCAAACAAAAAAATATAATCAATCTTTTCATATCAAATAATAAACAAAGTCTAATTAAACTATTATTACCATATTCAATGTAAGTGTAAAATCCTAAAGTCAGAAGCACAGCAGCTAATTGAAAATTTAAACCCTAGAAAACAAAATTAAATATCAGATAAATGCAAATTAAAAAACACTGCATAAAAATAGACATTATATATTAATTTTTTCCACTATAATGTAACTATCACTTTACAATCATGGTACATTTACTATCTTTAACTTACATGAAGCAACGAACTAGCTGCATAAGTTAAAAGTACTGCTAAGAAGTCTCCAAGTGGTTTAGCTGTTTTGAATACATCTATGAAATAAGAGACACAGAATCAATTAAAATAGCTCAGATTACTGCTGTAAAAGTTCAATTATAAGAAACATAAGAAACACTGTGGGAACTATTTTTTTTATACTTTACTAAATACCAGGTGACACTTTTGGGAATCAAAGAAATACATGTTGAAGGCAGTCAAATTAAACAATATCCTAATCATGGCCATGTCTTTTTTTCCTTTGACATAAAACAACTTACAACAAAATTTGGCCTGCTATATGTGTTATAATAAGGAAAGGTATAGAGAGAAGAAAGGCATTATTGACTTATTTGATTGAAAACTTGTCAAAAGAAGCTCATTTCCATGACTGATCAATGACCAATAGCAAAAAATACAATTTGGCAATGAATGTATTACTTTTCAGAAATTTATGTGGAATTAAAATATTCTTACTATCTGGGGGATCTTTTATTACACTTTCTATAATTAACTTCAAAGTTGGATGCATAATAATAGCTCTCACTAAAATCTGAATTGTCAGTTCATCTGATTGTATATTGGTTCAATAAAAAATGGTTTGTTCCAGATATTTCTTTGAATCTTCTTCTCAGTCACAGAAAGTATTTGAGTAATTTGTCATTGCACCCAACTAACACAAAACTATTTTATTGCAAGACTGTTTAAATAGGAGATTCTATAAAAATTAGAATATTAAAGCCTGATCTCACAAAATTCAATTAGAAATAATCAAAGACTGAGACTTTCTGGAATATAAGTGTATCATCACTAAACAAACCAGAGTGAAAACAAATGTAATTATTTATATATGTATGTACAAAAAACCATCTTCTCACAAACTAAATGCAGAAATGTTCTAAAAATACCAAAAGATAGAAAATAACCTCAGAAATTCATTTTGAATATTTAAATTCCAAATTTATAATTAAGATATTACTTAAAATCTGCAAAAGTTACCAGAGCCATCTATTGCGTACAGTTGCAACTATCAGTCATTTCAAGAAAAGTTAGAGGGTAAATATTTGTACAACTTATTTTTACCAGTTTGCTAGGCAGTTGAAGTTTTATAAAGAATTCAATTCACTATCATTGTCATACAATCTTATATTTATAAACTATATGATGTTTTGGCATGTTTTCAGTTAAAAAAAGGATATATTACATGATATAGGTTTTTTTCTGAGTAAAAAAACAAACAAATTTTGTATTTTTTCTGATTATTTAAAAAAGGCTAATTTTGATGTGTATTCATTAATAACATTTTTTAAAACACCCTGTTTCTCTTTATCATGATGATGTACAATTGAATTTTATGCCCAAGAAAAGTACACTCATTACTTTCTTAGCATAAAATTAAAAAAAAAAAAAAATATCCCACAACTTCAATATGTTTTTTTTGTCTAGTAATCTTTTTTCGACACTTCATTTATATGACTTTTTTTTATATTGTTCTATTCATTTCTTTCTACTAGTAAAAATAGCCAGCAAAACAAAAGGTCACATTGGATAGGAACTAAACAAAATTAAAATTTTCTGGTTTGGGGATATGTTTCTCTGATAGTCTCTAGTCCCCCCAAATTCCCTGTTTCCCAATCTGCTAGTCACCCTGAAATGCCATTGGAGACATTATTTCAATACTTGGAACTGCAACTTCAGACAAAAAAGGGATGAATTTTCTTCTAGCTCTACCAGAGAGACAAAAATAGGACAACTGGATCAGAGGCAAAGAAAAAAATGAAGCTTCTTTTGTTCTGATCAGCATATATTTTCACTTTGGAGAAGGATGTGTGCTTTTCCTGTTGTATTTCCTCTGATGCAGAGTCAAAAGGTAGGCAAAAAGTAATTTTCATAATTTTGTTACAGTTGAAAACATTTTCTATTCTACATCATATCCCCTGTTTATATAGCAGATATATATCTTATGCATAAAAAATGTCTAATTCATTCACTTTATTGATATAAAGTAATTATCTTATGAATCTAATAGAAAGAAAGTTATATTAATAATCTTCTAGGAAATACAGAAAGGTATGAATTCAATTTAAAAATATTTAAGCTTTATAAAGAGTACAAATAACTTTAAACAAGCACTTATCCTTTACAAAAATTAAAAACAATAAATTGATTTACACATCTTAAGCCAGTAATGCATGGGAACATTCCACCAAATGACTACTTCTACAAGAGAACGTGGGATTTCAATGTCAAATGCTGAGACAACTGGAGCCACACTAAAACACAATACACAAATAGAAATGATATAGTATTTCTGTTAATGCATAAAAATGTTTCTTGATAAGATCCAAATACATAACACAAGCAATATTATGGAAACCACAGAAAATAAACTCAGGGAAATCATGTGAAACACTATAACATAAGGGAAAAACCTTTTAACAATTAAAAGTTACATTTGACAAAGTCAGTAATTAAAGAGATTGCATAAGTTGATACACATATAAATGCAACTTTTGGGAAATTACTATAGCTTTTTTATAGTTTTATCAATTTCTTGCATTACATAGAAATAATTTTAAAAAATCAACTCTCATTTATTATCATAAAAAGTTACAATAAAATATTTTTGTATTTATCTAAAGGTAAAAACTTATTATAACATAAATCTTAAGTTATTTTTTAATGGTATGGGTCACTATGGTCTACTTTTTTTGCTATACTAGGGCTAATGAGACCAGGACCTATTGCTCAAAGCCATTTCCAAATAACTGCAAACACACATACCAGATGTGGAATTTGAACCTGCAGACTATGGTACCAAACAGCAGATCCTTATGATTTAATCATCATCTGGCTAATTATTTTTTAATAAACAACTACATATTTAAATATCACTTCAAATAAAAATAATAAATTAGAAGCATTTTAAATAAACTTAATACATAATAAAAAAAATGTGACAAAAAATAACATTAAGTTATAAGAAACTAACATAGTAATAATCAGAATATAAGCTAAAAGTAAAATAAACTTCAAAAGTAAAAGTGTACAAACAAAATTGCAATATTTAACTTTATTTGGAAATGAAGATACTTGTGCAAATTCCCCCAATTGAATGTGAGCTATTCATCTTTCACCAAAAGATGGATATGGAGTTTTATAAAACATAACATATATATAAGGCACAACTGCAATACATAAAAACTTCTTACACTAAGAAATAGAATTGAAACAAAGTCTGAATAATATTTAATAAAAATAATTTTTTCTAAGACAAGAGACTTGAAATACCGTAAACCAGATAAAGTTGCTGTCACTTCAGACATATAGCTAACAAAATAATGACTTGATCTAAAAGACAGAGCATCTCGATAGGCATCAATCCATCTAAAAAAAAAAGTTTTAAAAATAAATAGAAAAATTTTATATATATAAATATATATACACTATTATATAAAGAGGAAGGATATTTTATGTTTGTCCACAATAACCAAAATAATTAATGCATTAATCATAATCAAATTTTTATTTAATTTTGTTTTGTTATAATCAAAAGTACCAATCCATATATTATTTCTAGAAAAAAAGGCTAAATTTCCTTAAAAAACATTAAATGTATAATGACACTGAGGTCAATATGAATGGTTGTTTTTGTATTTAGTATAACAATTACCTATTACCTATGTGTCAAAGAAACTTTTACATTTATTGAGGATTAAGTTTTTATGTTTGTTTGGGTTTACAAAAAAAACTTATTGATGAATATAAGTAGTAATATATTTAAAATGTTACTGTTGATGAACAACAATATGAATATTTGTTAAATTGAGATTTTATGTTATATAGAGTCAATTTTTTCTATATAACAGAAATCTGCATGTTCTTCACCAGGTAAAGGAATCAAACTGAATCCATTGCTTTTTTCACCATGTGCAGGTTTATCTGTGATAAAGAGGCTTCTTTTATAGGTGGATTTGATTAAAGATTTTTCATTTGGTCTTTTAACTGAATTATTAACATTGTGAAAACTATTAACAATTAATTAAATATTAAAAAGATAAGCTCAACAAGGAAATTAACATAAAAAAATTATTTGTTGTCTGATTTCACTCCTCTATCACTTTATCTGAAGGTCATACCTTTTAAATTCTGGGACCCCAGTAAGATAATGAAGTTGTAGATATAACAATCAGTATGTTAAACTTACTTCCATGGAGAAGAATGAAAAAACCAGGATGTCCAGCAGGTAGACACAGATAAAAATGCAAAACTAAGCACAAAGCTTCGAGTAACTGAAAACAGCCAAGGCCAATCCTACATAAAATGTTGAATAGTATATGAAAGTTACCAATATATATATATATATAATTCAGAAACACAAGGAATTTTGTATAGTAAATTTATCAGAGCAGTTATTAGATTTGTTTCTAAAAAAATATGGAGTAACTGAAATAGGTTTTTTAAATTCTTTTACTTAAAATTGCACCAATGAATTATTAACTATGAGAAAACTAATACAAAAAGCCCAATCTACTGTGATAACTATTATTTTTTGTCTGTTTACACTATACAGAAATAATCAAACATTTAAACAGGTAAAAATCATGTTAGAAATATTAGCCCAAACAAATGTAACATGTTACTTTAGGGATGTTAGAACTCAGAAATTTATTTAATATAAATTTTCTGTATGCATCCACATAAAAGACATGATATCAAATCTAATAACATCAAGATATCAACAATAAATTTGACAAGATTTTTTTAATGTAGTACAGAGTAAACCAATAAACAGTAAGTAGTCAAGGTGGTAAGAAATTCTACTATATCTTACAAATATTTCTGATTAATTTTTTTATCATCATCATAAAACACATAATTTTAACATAATTTGTATAATATAGTTATAACATAATTTGTTATATTTAAATATCTATCACTTTTTTAAACTTAATGTCAAGATTGAAATTTATTTGTCCTGCGATTTAAATACCAAATTCCAATTAATTTTTACCAAATCATTATGTATTAAAAGTTGAAAAATGAAAACAGAAAATTTAATAAATCATTCTGAAACTACAATACTGAGTCTAATGCAAATTATTTATATTAATATGGATACAGAAAAATGCAAAAAACAATTGACTTTATATAGTAACCAAAAAAGTTTTGCCATGTAGTATAATAGTACGTCAATAGGTACATCTGAATTTTTTTTTGCCATTATGTTAAAGGTTATATATATGTATAATATATATATATATATATATATATATATATATATATATATATATAAGCAATAGTTCTGAAATCTATATCATTCAAAACAGGGTCTATAGAAAAGATGGCAATGATTTATCAATTTTAATGTTTCAATAAAACCCAATTTTTTTAAACATGGCATTAAGAAAAAAGCTAAACTTACAATTTTCTGATTTTCTTTACTGTTGATGTAAGTAGAATAACTGACCCATGGTCCAAATATTACAGTCCCAGGATGAAATAAGTACCCAAATGTAGCCAAGGCAGCTGGCATTTGTTTTTCAGAATAACCAGTATCAAAAGCTAAAGAAATAAGCTTCATAGACAACAGCATTTGAGATCCTAAAAGTTAAAAATAGAAACCATCTGCTTTGGGCATATTTTTCACAGTTAGCAATAAAAACTCAAATGTGCAAGCTTATCTGTAACTAAAAAATTCTAATAATTGATTAAAGAAAATGAGTAAAAATACAGCTATTTTAACCCTTTTGTCTCGTAATTAGAAAGGGCTGCAATAAAGGAAAATTTGTATTAAAAGGAAAAAACCTTTAAAAGCCTTTTCATGTATTGGGAACCTTATTATAGCCATACTAATTTCAAAATACATAAATATTAAGAAATGAGATTAAGGAATTAGTTAATTTCAAATAATAAATACAATAAACTTCAAATCAAAGGTTTGTAATATTTTATATAAATATTACAAACATAGGATCTAAAAAAGTTAAAAATTATAATACAAATATAATAGTGATATGTTTAAGCACTGTAATTACTTAGTAATAAATAAAATTATAATTAGTAGCAATGAAACACTACCTATAGAAATATTTAAAAGTGTGAAAATTACCTCGAATACGATGCCATAAAGTTTTTTCAGCAAAAAAAAGCTCACTAAAATAATAGAACATTTATTAGTTAAAAAATTCAGCCAATCATATAATTTGTTAAATTAATAAAGATACAATTGAAAAGCACATACCAAATAATTAAAAAAGTAAAACATGTAAAAACTGATACAATTCCTTGATACTGCTTCAAAATACTATTTGCCAAAACCAAAATACTGTAACCCACAAGCGCAAAAAGAAGGATGTAAAATATATCACTTCCAAAAAAGGAATATAGACAGTAAAGACCAGTGAAAAGTGATGTACAGTGGAAAGCAAAATCTGGCAAAAAATCTGGAAAGAAATAGAAAAAGGAGACTATGAGCAACATATGAACTATGAGTATTCAAGGTGATTGTTTAATTTCTGTACAGTGTACTAAAAACATACTCCCAAATAATATCATACAGTTGCATAAATTATCTACATATTACCAGTATATTATAATTTGGATGAAAAAAATATAACAGTAAATGATATAAAATTTACTTCCAAAAATATATTTTCTTATAGAAAATTTGAAATAGTTTGATTTCATAATTTGCTTATCTGCATAAGAAAATAGATAAAAAAAATAAGCATTAATATTCATTTAAGGTCAAACAGGTTTATTACAAACATAATTTTGTATATAATTTTTAAAATCATAAAATTTACATAAGTATAATCAAGTTATAATTAGTAACTGAAATAATCTAAATATCTAATATAATGCACCTAAAAATAATCAACATTTGAAAATGCTAAATTTTGAACTTTCCTAGATTATTGCATAATACAAACAATTATTACTGTGATTCTTTTAAGTTTCATTTTATAAGAATATATATACATTTAGTCAAATCCAGTTATAATGAACTTCAAGTGACTCAATTGTTTACTATATCCAAACCATTACGAAAACTCTTAGATATCATAAAGTATGTAATCCATTAGTTTTAAAATGCATTTAATAGTGGAAAAATCATACTTTGATTAAAAATAATCGTTAATATTTTAAACTAATTCAATTTCATTAAAATGATCAATTGCCTATTAAATGAATACAAGAATTAGACTGATTAAAAGTGAAGACAAACGAAAAAAAAAGTTTTGATTTTAATTGCTGCTTGGGGTTTTCATATAGAAATAATTGGCAAAACTTATACTGACATGATGCTGATTACAAAAAAAATTTTGTGAAATCCTTTGTAAAAGACAAAAAAAAAAAATAAATAAATAAATAAATAAATAAATAAAAAAGAATTCAAACAGTTTTATTTCCACAGCTTACATGGATAACAATTATTTTCATGCATTACGTTAGGAAGTTAGGGATGAAATGGTGTTTTCACAACTACAGAGATATTTTAAAACAAATACATCTAAAAATCAATAGGAAGCTTGGGGGGTGAAAGGGGAAAATTTATACAGATTTTAAAGATTTCAGAAATTTTCTATAAAAGAACAAATTGGCATCAAACATATTAGAATTGATTTGGAGCACTACTGTCTATTGTTTTGCTAAATGAGGGTTAATGACACTGGAACCAACTGCTTAAAGCTGATTATGAATAGCTATGAACACCCATGCCTGTAGAGGAATTTGTATCATTGAAGACCAGCACCTTACCATTCATGCATCATACAGTTTAAATAGATTAAGAAACTGGCAGAATTTTTCCTTCATTATATCCAGGAGTTCAATTACCTGGGTTTGTTACAACATGGTTTGATTGAATATATTTATCTTATTAATATCCAAGTCATTTCTGCCAAATATGTATTGATGAATACCTTCAATCAAATTTATTGTGAACTGCATAGAGAAAAATAAATATGAAATTTATACAACCTTGATCATTACCGCCTTTCAACTATGGTGATTAGCTATTATTTTAACTATCTTCCCCAACCCTCTACCAATACAAGAATGCACCGAAGACTGATTTAATCTAAAATAAATAATATTTTTCAACAAATAATTTTAAATATTTTCATCAATAGTGAAATCAAGCATTTTAAGGTAGGTGACAAATATGACACTAGATACAAAAAAATTTGATGTGGACATATGACTTTTTTGCATGCCTACTAAAATATATAATTTTTTATTTCATATGTATCAGAATTATTGTTTGCATATACTCTTAAGTTTCAGTGCTAGTTTTGTTTAATAAGGTAAAGGAGTTGCCTCAGTAAAGCTCAAGTATTGCCATCTGGAGGCAAACTTTGGCATCAGTGTTTATTATATCAAAATTTTCTGTTATAAAGCTATTTCATTCTAAACAGAATTTTTTTACTATGACAATACTATTTCATTGACTCTACACAAGGAAGTAATAAATAGTAAATTTTTAAAATAATTTTCTGGAAATAAGTTTTTATTGTTTTAAAAAATGGACATTTTTTTACATTATGCAAGGTAAATATGTGCATACATATGTATGCATAGATATCATAATACACTTCTCAAAATCAACTCAGGCAGGGCTATGCAGTAATATATATATACATAGCTCTAAGTGCGGACTATTACGCAGAGTAGATGCACTGTAAGGTGGCATCATAAACAGCAAAATCAAAATACTTAAGGCACAGCATCTTGATTTACATCATGCTGAGAAAATCTACCTCACTGTCCTATGTTCAGGAATGGTCCGAATGAATATTTAAAAACTACAGTTTTCTTATGTGATGAGATGTAATACTGTAATTAGTCAAAATAGATTCAGGCAGTTTGAAATTGGTATTTTCATTAAAATCTGTAGACCAAAAGTTTATGATTACAATAGTGGTTTTCTTTATAATGGAAGTAAATATCCTTCTCAACTCTGGCCTTTTACTAGTACAATATTAATCTTTTAATACTATATATATTTTCTAATTAAAATTCGGGCATTATACCAATATTTTTCTACATTGACTAAATTCGAGAACAGGAGTAGGGTTTTTTTTTACAAAAAAAAAAGGGGGAGGGGGGCAATGGGCCAGAAAATGATTAAGAATTGTGAATTTAACTGATCTCCCTCTTGATTAAATTCAAATAAATTAATAAAATATTTGACTGTAAATGAAAAACTATAGGGGAGACCGGGGTAAAATGGACCACCCCCTATTATTTATTTTATTTACTATTTTTAATGTTTAATATTTTGATACATAGATGACAGCACTGCAGTCTTGAAAATGAATGTGTATTTGTGTGTTTAGCTGACAATTTAGCCATTTTATTCTAGAAAGTTTATTTGTGGTAGTCAGAAGTAAATATTTTCATCATAACATATCTTCTTCTCTTCATTTAAGAATTGTGATTTGAAGGATTTAACTTCTCACAAAAAATAGCTAAGATAATGTATTATTATATTTAATGTAGCTAAAACAATTTAATATAAGATTTGTTCTTTTTTTTGGACACTTTTTGCCAGTATTACACATGGGGTAAAATGGACCACCAGAACCTGGGGTAAAATGGACCATGGTCCATTTTCCAGGTTGTGTTTTTTTTAATTTCTGTATCCCATATGCTTTTCTAAGTTGATTTTATGTATGATACTTTAAAAAATATGCAATCAGGATTTAAAGTAACTGATATATGGCCATTCAATAAAAATGTCTTTGAGGATATCGAATATCTCTAATCATATGTGACTGATCAACTGTCACCAGATTTTGAATTACCAAGTACAGCTGATCGTCAACCAAGCACAGGTTATCAACAATCAAGCGTAAGCATAGATGATCAGCAACCAAATACATCACAATCAGTTCAAAGTGAAAATCATCAGTTGAAAACAATATCACCTTTTGAATTATGCTCCTTGGCAAAAGCTAGCATGCACAAGACAACAAACAACCGAAAGAAGAGTGCATCAAAAATTCTAACTGATACAGCAGTAAAAACGATGATTGAAAAAGATGTCAAAGAGAAGGAAGAGAAAAAATTAAAACAGAAAAATCCTGCTTTAGTTAAAGCTAATAAGAATTTAGAAAAATTTTTAGTCTTAGCTATACAGAAAAATGATACAACTGTGCATTTTAAAGCAAATAAAGAAAATTTATGTGGATCAGAAAGTTCGAGTGATTCGGAAAATATGTCTGTTTATAGTGATACACAAGACATTGATAAATAAAGCAATTCACAGCATGATGCTAAATTTGATAATGAGTTTAAAGTTGGCAAGTATGTTTTGGTTAAATTTTTGATAAAAAAGACAGTGGTTCATTTTGTTGGTTTAATAACAGGAAAAAATGATGAAGATTACATTCTTCTGAAATTTATGAGGCAAAAACCTAATCAAAATGTATTCATTTTCCCTGACAATGTTGATTAATCACGTGGAAATGTTCAAGATATGATGAGTCTCCCAGACCCTACTGCTTCTCAAGAAAATAGCAGACTTTCAGTAACACACAAATCTTTTGGTATATCATTCATTAACTTTAATATTCACTAATATTATGCTTTATATGTACAGATTGAAGCTATAGAAAATAAATATAATACATTTTGTGTTTTGTACTATTAAATAACGTACTACATTTAAGTTATCTTTAGAAATTTTTTTGCGGTCCATTTTACCCCGGGGTCGGGGTGAAATGGTCCACTTTGTCACTTGCTATTAAAAAAATTATAATAAAAAAAGTAATTATAATAATTGGTTTTGACTGAGTGTAATATAAAGCCTAATATATAGGTAATATGCATATATATTTTCAGATTCAAAAAGTCATTAGTTTGAGAGTAAATACTCAAAATTCACAAAAGCGGACCATTTTACCCCATTTTCCCCTAAATATGAGGCTCTTTGAAAAAGTCTTTTAATTTTGTAATACTTATTTTCCTCAAAAATTATAAATAATTGATATAAGTTAGAGGGTATGCATACTATAAAAGTTTTTAAATATCTGATAATAAATAATATACATTACTTAAAATGCCCAATTATTTTGAAAATCATAAAGCAGAAAAATTAACAAAGTCAGAAATTGTCAACTGTATTTATATAAAGTTACAGTAATTAATGAAAATATTACTACTATGAAAGTAAATTATGTTAATAACATTGTAAGATAGATTATTAATTTTGATTATCTTTAATAAGATAAAAGTAGTAAGGGTTCCAAATACTTTAAAATGATTATCAAATTAAGGTAGCTTCGTGTGGAAAAGATTTCACAATTTTTGCAGACATAACACTAGCACATTTTTATTTTAAATAGTAAATACATGAAATTCCTGAAAATGATTGCCAAGTTAAGGTAGATTCTTCTGGAAACTATTTCACATATTTTGTAGATATGGCAATAGCACACCTTTAAATTGTAAATACTAAATACATGATTGAAGCCAATTTTGTCCTTTTAACTTAAATGAAAAAATATCATCGAAGCTAATTGTGTTTGTGTTTAACATATTTCTAAAAATTCATTACATAACACAAACACAATGAACCAGACAAACAAAAGTAAATGCTACAGATGACAATGTACATACAAAATATTAGAGCCACTTTGATTCTATTGTGATACTCATGACAGTAAGCATAGTTTATAAAATGTGGATAAGCTTGTCAAGTTGGGTTTAAAACAGTAACAATGTGTTAATAAAAGTACTAATCATTAGTAGTAAATCTTAAGGGAAAACAACTTACTAAGAGAGAGTTTAAATTTCAATAATATACAGCAGATTAATAGCTTTGCGGACGAAGTTATGCCATCATATAACGTGGGGATTAAACAATCATTCTTCAAATCTCGAAGAGTATAATCAGCACCATCAGCGAAATAATCTCCGTAATCGCCATACATATTGTCGTGCAATGCATCAGGATTGTAATCTAGATCATAATCATAATCTTCTACCATCTTTTATAACTACAATAAGAATTATATCCTTAAACAACAATATAATTGGAAAATCCTAACACTCAGAATTTGAAAATTAAATGTAAAATACCTAACACTGTATATTTGAATATGATTGTCAACTTTGAAATGAACTAATGTAAAATTCATTATCAGGATTGAGATATGGCAAAGCTAGCATTACTAGTTGATACAAAATGATGTTTAGATACAAAATACATTCAAAATTGTGTCTTAAAGCAGGAACTAATTAATATCTTAGAGAAGAATTTAGACAGCTATTAGGCGATCGCTGAACTTAAATGTCCCGCAAAAAAGGAATACGGTTACAATGAATTCATATTGAAGTAATTAGCAGCATTATCCAATCAATCATAAACTTTTATTTAAGTTTTCCTGTAAAATATTAAGAATTTGTTCAGATATTTATTTCATTATATATTATTGACACAGATTCATTTTAGAAGACAATTAAAAAAAAACTCATGCAGACATAAATTATCAATAAGACTGATGTAAAATAGGGAATTTAAGATCCACTCAAACATGGCAGCGTGTATAATTTCTAAATTGTAGTATTTCTTATCAAATGGATGTGATTAAATGATAATAAATAAATGAAAATTGTTAACAATCGTAGGAAATTTGAAAAGACTTTTTTTAACATTATACTTAGGATCCATAGATATTTGTAATAAAAAAAGACATTTAATATCTAAAGAAAAATGAAAATATGAATTTACATGTTCCAAATGATTTAATAAACTGGTTTTATAATCTTATAAAAAATCATGGTAAATATTTTCAGAAAGTTTATGCATTTGTGTTAACTGGGACAAACATTTCCTTTCTACTGCGCATTGCATTAGCGCACTCTCCGCTTGTTACGTAGCTCAGAAGTAATATCAAACATGAAGTTAAAAAAAAATTGTAACGAGTGAGTGTTGTTGAGCTGGTGTTGTCGTTCGTCTGCTCTTATGCAAGCTGGAATTCTTTTGTAGGATTTGTGCTGTATTAGTATGTGACAGTGTTTGGAAGTTTGTTTTTCATTTGATATAGTTTAAATACACTATTACCGGTTATGGAAGTGTTTTGATGGTGTATTTCTGTAAGGTGTTTAATAATTTGAACATGATAAACAGAATCAAGTTTCCATTGGATATCTAATTACGGTTAGTACTCATTTTTCTTTTATGTTTTTATTTTAATTGTATAAAAGTAAAAAGAAATCAATCAGAATGATTAATTTCATTTTTATTTTGGCACAACAGATTAATGGGAATTAATTTGCTCATCTTTAGTCGCGAATGTCACTTGACTTGAATATCGGATTATTTGACCAGATTTTTTTAGTTGATAGAAGCGACATTTTTAATAGTGACTTGTACCTCATTGAATAATAAACTGCATATTGTTTACGATTGTAATAGTTCATTTTATTACCTTCTATAACCATTCTTTTTCAATTATTGATAACAGGCTGGTTCATCATGACATCAAGTTCAGTATCTGAAGAAACAGTTTAATTCCCCAAAAAATTTGTATTTTTTTATTTTTAGCATTGTATAAATGTTTCTGTAGCTATTGTAAGGTATTTATACTATGATCATGAATTTTTGTCTGTTCCGCGATTTATTTGATAGTGAGTAATCAAAGAAATTTGTATTTTTATTGTATACAATAATGACTTGTTTATGTCCAGTTTACTGGCTAAAAATATTATAGGATCGCCGTTTGCTATGAAATAGTTTGGGTAAGAAATAAAATAAGATCGTGTTGTTAATACATAAGTTTTAAGTAAATAACTGATTATAATAAAGATTGAAAAAAAGAGATAGTTTCTCTACTAATTCAAGAAATTTCAAAGTACAAGAAATCGAAGCTTTCTTTTGTTGTGTAATGCTTTACTAGGAATAGGTGTACTTTTGTTCCATATTTCTTTTCACAAGCAGCATGATTTTTTATTTTGATGGCATGAAGAAAATGTGAGTCTGATCGCTTATGAGTTATGTGAGCTTAGTGTAAACTTTCACAAATTCTTCAACAAGTGCTGTATTTTAGAGATCTGAACGTGAAATGAAATATAATATAAATACGGTTGTATGCAAACGAAAAGTTAAATAGCATATTATATATTTCAGTGTTTTATATATTATTTCCCTAACAATTTCATTATAAATTATCATTAATAACAACTTGTAATAAACTGTTTTTCGAAACAGCTTTGCCGTACTTATTGCAATGTACGGCGAACTGTATTCTAGAAGAAACTTATTTCCTATGATATTGACTGACTTTACGATTTGAGATACAAGAGACGGAGCTTTTATTTATATATATATAAACAGAAATTCTGTTTATATAAATTTTTATTTATATAAACAGAAGTATAAACTTTTGAATGTATTTTTTCTTTATAAATCTGTTGAATAGTCTAAGAAAGACTACCCCAGAAAACACCTAGAGCCGCATTGAAAGTGCATCTTATGTCTGCGAACCGCAACAATACTTTCAAAATCACGTATAATTTTGTTTGTTTTGGCCACACTATGTTTGTATGTATGTATGTATATTTAAACTGAAAACAATACATTGTTGTTAAATTTATTAATGTTTATAAATTAGCAAGAGAAAGTATATCGATAAATCAATCGATTACTATTATACTTACTACTAGTAGTTCTGCGTCGCTTAGATTATCTCGAAAATGTCGTTCCCTGGCAAAGCATAAGGGAGGTCTTGTGACATAACATTCTCTTTTAGAAAATGAGGCATTTCAGGGCTCATTTCTGAGACTGAGAACTGATGAAGTTTGGCAATTTTTAAAGTGAAAGCTTCCAAATTTCACATCTATAAAAACAATAAATTTATATTATAAACTTTAGATTTATATTATAAACTTTAGATTATAAACTTAGAAGAAAAGAATAAACTAGTTTATTTTTATGGATGTTTAAACATATGTAGAGATTTTATATAAAATCCAGAAGACGGCACCTTAAAGGATGTACTGCCAGAATGCTTCCTGTAACCTGATAGGTCATTAGTACCGAAGTAAATTTATAACCGAAAGCCCTTATTACGGCCTGAGAAAATTCTCAGAAGTTTTCAGATCTATAGTCAAGGGCAAAAACTGCGCGTCTCTCTACTTTTCCCCTTTTTAACTCCTACTCTACAAGTGGTCTACGCAATTAAAACTTTATAGGGCCCTAGCGGCCAATTTAGGAAATTCTAAACAAAAAAGCGCGTCTCTCTATTAGAGACATATTTTTTATTAATTTTTTTTTAAGATTTTTCTTAGACTATGTATGTTAGATGAACTCGCAGTTCGTCCTGTCTCTGTAATGAAGTGGAAACCCATAAAACCAACTCTCTGACATTAAATATTTTTCGTAACTGAAACAGTGTTTTGCTTCACCACTAGCCATGACTGCAACTCTCCGTCATACACTTCGTTTTACGATATTATATTATATACACACATATATATTTGTATCAAAATTATTATTCCTAAAATATCTATCAAATTCTCCTTTTTCATTCCTCCTTCTCAGTTTTTAATATCTAATTTCCCAGCCATAAAATGTTATAGAGAAAGTGTTTATAAACAAATACGAATGCTGACTACAACTCAACTCTTCGTTGGCAAAACATTGCTTGTTTTAATTGTATCTTATGAACTTCGATATGGATCACGTATACAATAAAACTAAATTTTATTTGAGGGAAGGGGAAGGAAACATCAGAAACTGGCCAATTAATTCAAAATAGATTTTTAAACACTTACAAAATTATATATTTTTTAAAAAATTAAACACTTTACACAGTATTATTAAGTATCATAATCAAAGTATAACTACTGTGCTTATGTTAACAGGCACAATTAACTATTACATAAATAAGAATCTAATAAAAATGTTCAAAATCTGATCATTTTAAGGACAAAAAATAATTACTGTTATAGGTACATTATTTCACACAAAAGCAGAAATATGAAAAAAAACTTAATAAAAAAATTCTTAGCATAATAATTTTATATAATCTATTATATTACAGTAAGGTTAACATTTTATTACTATTCTGAAAATGTTTGCCGCAAATTCTTGAAGAACTTGGAGTCCAGTATTGCCTTTTCAAAGCTTTTATCCAAAGCATTCGCAATTTAGAATCTTTAGAAAAGCAATAAAATCCTATATTTTCAACTTTTTTGAAACGATTAGTACAGCCATACGTACAACAGTTTGTTACCATTTTCAGATAATTGACAAAATTAAAACCCCAATAACAAGCACAATCCGTAGGAAATTCAAATATTTTGCCTACGAGGAGGTTGAGCTGCCATTTTTGCTGCACCTGACGTCATGTGCACATTCTCTATATAAAGAAGTGTCCTCTGATATAAATTCATTCTACCCTTCTCTAACGCTGTAATAAATGTTTATTTTCTGTCTACTGGTTACATTTTTCAGCTGTACCAGTAAAATGGTATTGCTTTTTTTGAATTGCTGCTTGTGTGTTTTCGACCTAGCTAAAATGATTAAGATTCACTCTTGCTACTTACAATAACTACTTGGTAATAAAGGTCTTTCATGACTAAAACGGCGTCTTATTTCAGGCCTGACTGCAAAAACCCCGTCATATACTCCGACATGTATTTACTGCACATACATACACACCACACATAAATGCAAAAATGATATTTTGTCCAAAACGCGAAGATCAAAATCTCGAGGTGGAATTTTTGGATGATTACACTGCTTACCAATAAGTATTTGAACATAGAAAAGAAAAACTAACTTTATTCAAAATCAATAGATGGTAGAGCCTCCAAGAGAGGCAATTACAGCGTGAACCCTCCAGAGCTTACTTTCCACAAGTTTTTGTATTATAGCTAGTGATATTGTCTTCCACTCGGCTTGGAGTAGCCATACAATTTCCTTCACCGATTTTGGACGGGTAGTGCACCCCTTAATTCGGCGA
>CM063510.1:40694402-40773381 GCA_032207245.1 Pardosa pseudoannulata | reverse complement strand
AACCGTTCAAAACTGGTTAAAAATGGTCAGAATTGTTAAAATAGTTTTAAATGGTCTTAATTTTAATATCTAATATTTTCCGTAATTAGAATTAATAAGCAATAAAAATAGTAGTGCAGTTAAACAAAATATTACACTAACAAGTTCATGAGATTTAACATATTTATACAGTATAATAAGAATGTTTGAATTTTAAAAATGAACCCTGCACAGGCAATTGAAAAAATGTAATCCAGTTGCAATAAAAAAACATAAAATATGAGTAATAGTTAAAACATAAAACATGAGTTGAAGTTAAAAACAAATTTTAAAATTAAAACAAATAACATGACATTTTACAATTAAAATTGTTATTAATTTATAATCATTTTAACTGCAATCACCATAATTGGTGGGCAGCAATGAAGAAGGTTAAAGGCATTAACATAAAATTTGTTGATTTTACAATACATCTAATGAACTGTTGTGCCAGCTCTTCATCTATAGAAAGATTATTTTCAAAGTTTGGAGTAATCCAAAATAAATTTCGAAATCGTTTAAATTTAGAGACAACTACAAAACTTGTTACTTGTAACCGTTTTTTGAATTCAACATAAATCGCATATAAAACAGCTTGTATATAAAAAAAATAAGTAAAACCTTTTTGTTTTGTATTTTGGTGTTATGTTATATTTGTTTTTTTTTGCTGGTGTTATTTATAGTATGACATTTTTAACAAATGTAACTTGCCTTTATCATGTGCTAATAAACTATGTTCTATTAGTATTAAGTATATTGAAAAGTGAATTTCAGTGGTCAAAATTGATATTCACCAGGACGGTTAAAACCACTGGTTTAAACCTCCTTGGTTAAAACCGATACTTCCCTGCTTACCAACCTGGAAGATGTGGGTTCAAATTCTGTGTTAGGCTTGGTTGTCAATTGTATTGTTCTTTCAGAGGGAGAAAAGTTAATTTATCTATATAGTGCTCCCACAACAAAATGATTAACAAGTACCCACGGCTTAGTAAAAGGTGAATGTTACAATAAAAGCAAAATCCACTGCATTAAATTAAATAAAAAGAAAGAAAAATCGTTGCCATTGGCATATTAGAAATGTAAATTATGTGTTTCGTAAGACAAATTTCCGTAAATCTGTATTAGTATTTATTATCTTAATTTAATTAAATGTCATTTTTCGGATGAATTTAGCTCATATTTTTAACTTTGGGAAAAGGACATCTGTGGCATCTTTTTAAGATTCCCCTATGACAGCAAAAACGCCAGGGCTGACCCTGATATGAAACCAAGGAAGTCCAATCAATAGTTAGCTCACTTAAACTCTATTATAAAAAAGAATTGAGAGATTCCGCGAATTTCTTCGTCCGTTCACCTCTCCCCTGGTGACATGTCTCTCTCGTATTCGCTTCGCTGCCTTTGCGGAGCCACTCATTATTTGTTCATTTCGCACAATAGACGTGTTCTCCCGCAACTTCAAAAGAATTCGGAAGACGGGGGTGGGTGGGGCTACCTTTCGGTCAGTTGCAACAAGTCGCTCTTTTTTTCCTTTCGTCTAGAAGAAACCTACGCCTTAATTACACCCCTTTTCAAGGCGAGGAGAGATCTGCCCAAAGAGCAGCACTCCATTGATAACGCAACGATAAGTTCTTCACTACTATAGAAATGAAATAAGTGAATGTAGAAAAATATTTAATGTTCGACGGTGATACGACTCTAAATTAAAGCGTACATGTAAATTTATACAGCTAGAAGTAAACAAGACCGTAAGCTTAGGCGTAAACAATAACCAAAAAAAAAAAAGATAGTCATCTATAATGCCTCCCAATAATAAATGGACTGCGTTCGCATAAATAATAGTTAAGACTAATTTAGATAGTTTTCTGTGAGTTGCGTATCAATGTTCTTCGTCATTCGAAATCGGCTTTAAAAAGTAGATCCCAATCTCATAAGCCTCCCTATAGTACTTCAAACCTAACCAAATATGTGTGATGTGCCGGGTTTTTTTTTTTCTTTTTTAAATAGTTCAACATTGGTCAGTATTACTCATGAGGTAATAATTAGATTAGTCTATTATTTTATAGTCCAATCCATACCGTTACAAATGTCCATGCAATAGAGCAGGGATGGGCAAACTCCGGCCCGCCGGAAGGTTTTATCCGGCCCGCGGATAGAATTTTAAGTTGCCGGTCCGAGGCAAATTAAAAGAAATATATATTTATACATAATATATCCACCTCCTTTTCTACTTTGCTTAAATATTACATCCCAAATTTATTATCTCACGCCCAGAAGATCAGCGGTATATTTGCTTCTTATATGTGAACAAGTGTTTTCAACTTTGAACCTTACAAAGAATAATTTCCGAAGTAGACTGACAGATGAGCATTTAACATCGTTCCTTAAAATCAGTACATCCCACTACGAACCTCAGTATAAGGATCTTTTAAAAATGAAATCGCAATTTCATTCATCTCATTAACGTATTTAAACCGTTAGGTATTTGTATATTGTTTTTAAAATTTTAGAAAAATTTATCTTGGACCGCCAAATTTATTTTCTTTCGATTTTCAGTCCGCTGCCGAAAAAGTTTGTCCATTCCTGCAATGGAGGGATATTTTAAAGTTAAGATATAAATAGCATGAAAAAAATTCTCGTTTCCAATATCTTATAATTAAAAGTGTCGTCACGCTACATCACTTAGGCTGACTGATGGAGTGTGACAAATGAGGAAAAAATGTCTTATTTCAAAAATTATGACAGCTAGCAATGTTAATAAGATGAATATGTCTCTAGAATTATTTTTATTTTGCAAATGATTTCGAGCGGCCTTATCCTTTACAAAACTTTCCACGGAATGTCAATAATGAATTGCTAAGTAGGATTACGTTGAACGAGATAAATTTTCTTACCGATAAAAGCGGCACATCAACGAAAATATCCCCGGGAGAAAAACAAGGTAAAGAATGAAATAATCCACATGCGTGTTTATTTAACACGCATAGATTCAGTAAAAAATCTACAGGGAATAATAACAAGAAAAAAAAAAACAACTGACTAATATTTGTCCAAACGCTGATAAATATCTGACTTCCGATAACAATAAAGAAGCGTGCCGTGAATAAGTGGTTATCGAAGAACTGCCAAAGGAATAAATACCGCCAATGTCGGCAACGCCCTCAAGAAAGACAAGCCCCAAAAACCACTCTAAGAGAGAAAAAACTACACGCGTTACTTGGAGGCATATTCAATTGTACATGTAACCCTTTGACGATCCCGCCCTCCTTTAATTTATTATCAGTTGGTTTCAGGAAGATACACACAACATTTAAGAAGTAAAACAAAAAAGATATATAGGATAAATCATACGAATAGCAAAAATTAAAAATTAGACCGTTATCCGATATATGTAGACCGATGATATCTCAAGCAGAGACGTTTAAATTTCGAGAGGGATTTGAGTGCACTTGTCTCTCCGAACAAACATTCTTGTACGAATGGATTGATATACGTCATGCTTACTAATTTCCTATGATACTGATTTGCCTCAACAATCATCATTTTATTTAGCACTAATTTACACTAAGACTATAACACTGGGTAGGTAAGGAATTCGAACCTAAAATAATGCAAATTGAAATCAGTCCAAAATGAATTGCTTGCTGATTCCGTGGGCCCTAGCAAGAAACCTAAATCTACAGGTTTGGTTTGGAAAAATACGGTTTACTTTTCTTTCTTTTTTTTTTAAAAAAATTCTTTTTAACAAGAAGTCTAACGAGACCGGGACCTGCTGTTTAAAGCCGATTACGAACGGCTACGAACGACCATGCCACAGTGGGATTTGAACTCAGGCGCCAAAGATCAGCATCCTAACCTTTAGGCCAAAATCTGCAAGAAACTAATATATGCAATTATTTTCCTGTTTCATCTTACCAAGAATCGCGTGATGTAGAAGCTTGCACTAAAATTTCATGATATAAGTGGATTCTCTTTAAAGAAAGAAATTAAACTACTTAAAATATAAACTATATATCATAATGATTGCTTATTTCTTGGTGAATTCTGAAATCTACTTTGTAAAATACAATATTCTCATGAAAATTATGAAAGAAAAAATGAAGAAAATTTATAACTAATCACAAAATTTGTTTAGGTTGAGTGAAAGTACTAATGAAAACACCAAAATTTTCTTTCAAAATGTTAGAAATGTTAAAAGGAAAAAAAGTCCCGTAAATACAAATCCCAAATACTTCTTAACGTAATCAAAATATCAACACACTAATTACATATTTAAAAAGAATTAAAACTTTATTAAAACTACCGATTTTGGTCATTTAGTGTTATTACGCAGGATTTTTTAATTAGTCCATAGTAGTGACAGACTGTGGCAAGTCATAACAAGATTGACAATCGTTACGGATTTGTTAAATTTCGTACTTTAAAGAAGGTTCTAGTTAAACACAAAACAAGAAAGATTAAATTTTAAAACAAGTGACTACCACGAAATTTAAATTTTTAACAGTACTTCAGAATTTATTTAATTTTAAAAGGTATCACTACTCTTAAAGACGAGATCTAAGAAACACTTTTATAAGATTTTGTTTGTTATGTCTCCAAAACTTTGGATTAAATTCGTACATTTTTTATTAAATGCAAAAGAATACCACAGCATCTGAAAAATATTGAATTCACAGCAATTAATCAGATATTAGTAAAATTTAATGAAAACTACATACCATTTTTTAAAGCTACAATTTAGAAAATGTACTTGCGTGCACGATTGCAACTTTATTTTGTAATGTGAATTCTAAATATCACATGCAAAGCTTTTTTTTTAGGTTCCAGTATCAGCTTAAATCTAAAATATATTATTTTAATATTCCCGATATATTAAAAAATAGATAGTTAATACGATAAGAAAAATAGCAGCTTTACAATTATTTGAGAAGGTATGAAAATTGTTCTTTAGTACCGAAATGTTCAAATTAAAGCTATTAAATGATTTTAAGTATTGAAAAAATTTATTACAATAGTGTAATAACAAACAAATAAGCAATACTTATTGTGAGTAAACATGCGAAGGATAAAAACTCATGTCTTGAGAAAGAGACATTTCAAAAATTTCTTCTCTCCCCAACACCTCCTAAAAGAGGGTTGATTGGGGGAGTGTTGAGGGAGGTGTTGATTCTTTTGAAGACGTAGGACTAGCTACGTGACGTCACATTTCTCGTACTACGGCTTAATCGTTTAGGAGGTGTTGCTCTCCCCCAGTATTTTCTATGAATCAGATGATACATTTTAATTTATACCTCATTAAGCTCATCAAGATTTTTTTTAAGGTTTGGTTTGGAGTGCTACGGTTTAATTTTTGTAACACGAGGGCTAATGACTGGGGCCTACAGCTTAAAGTCGATTCCGAACATCCATGCCACAGTGGGATTTGAACCCACGAACTCCGGTACCGAAGGCCAGCACCCTAACCAATCGGCCATCGTTCGGCTTGGAGCTCTACAGTTTTTTTTTCAACACGAGGGCTTATGAGACCGACATCTATTGCTTAGAGCCGATTCAAAGCGGCTACGAATATCAATGCTCCAGTGGGATTCCAATCCACGAACTCCGGTATCGAAGATCAGCGTCCTCACCATTTGGTCATCATTCGGTGAATTTTTTAAAGTTTTTTAACTGCACAAAAGAAACTAGACATTTATATATATATATATATATATATATATATATCGAAACTTTGAATTCCCAAGAACAAGTATGAAAGAAAAAGAATGAAAAAAAAATAGTAAAAAGATGGTAAGAAACTAAATTCTACGTATATTCAATAATCCAGACAGATGAAGCATCCAGTACGGCTGATCACCTAGCAATGAAACTAATCTTTCATATAAAAAAATATTTTAACTATACTCGATATTAATTACAAGTTTTGAAAAATTAACGCATTCCTGCGTCCTCCAATTTGAATGAGAACCGCTTGCCTGTGACGTAACTCGGTTCGGGCAAGGCAAATGAACGAATTGTGGAAATCCCGACCAGGCAAGAGAAAAAAAGGTATTTCAATTCCGTGAAGCCAGAAATCGGTCCGTCTAATGCAAAATATTTAATTTGCCATTTTCTCAATAGATAGAGGCTTTCCCGCGAAAAGTTCGGCAGTTTCGTGCCATTTGTGGCTATTTCTCAGATACTGTATAGGATTTGTGAGATTCAAAGGAATCTGAAGGACATGGAATTCATGACAGTTGATATAGATAATAATAATGTTTTACTAGTTTATTATAGTTATCCAGAAAATTTTATCATTTGATTCATTTTGCTGTAATTTGAGCAAAAAATACTGTGAACCATTAATAATTCTCATATATGTAAAAATATTGAAAACATTAGTTTCATTTACTTTTTTTTTCTTTTTTCAAAAATAATCTATTTCTAACATTTTGATGACAATAACGGACAAAGTGAAGAAAGAAAAAAAATTTTCCCATTCTTGGCACGTTTTTCTCAAATATATTCCACATGCAAGGAGTTAAAAGGGACACAGTGCTGTTCGAGCTAATAATGGAGATTTCTCGAGCTATAAAATCTTCATTATAACAAATGGTAATTCCTCATAATAAACGATAATAGAAAAAGATTCAATATAATAAAAAGTTCTGCTCTTTAAAACATTATATGGTTATAACTTTATAAAAATGACAACGAACAAAGTGAAGGAGAAAAATTTTTTTCCCCATTCTTGGTACGTTTTTCTTAAAGACGGAAAGACAACTGCATTTAAATCTATGTTTACGATTTTACGTATCATCAATATTAACCATTAACTACTGTCAACGTATTTTGTGAAATCAAATTAGCAAAAGTTCTTAACTTCAATTAATTTCTGGAAGCTTGCACCTCGGTAAGTGACAGTATATATTAATATAACAACCAGCTTAAGTACCCGGTGTTGCTGGGTAAAGATGCGGTTTTATAATTTATTTAAATTAAAGTTGATAATTTTAGAAATCTGATTTCTTAATCATGATTGTGACCTACACTTTTATAATTGGTCCAATTTCGTAAACTCCAACAAGTAAGACAGAGGGAACAGTATGGAATAATGTAGAGATGAATTAGAACACAGATTTAATCATTTTAATTGTTCAAAACAGTTGGCTCTGTGCTTTTGATCTATCACTTTCTTAAAAGGAATTGATAAACTAGCTGCAGCTGCTTCTTTTCATTTTTTTTAACACACAACCTAAATTTTATACAATTAATTACAGCATACAGTTATAATAAAAAAAAAACTTAAAATTAAATTGTGAGTTTCGGGTTTAAATATCTTTTGCTCATATCACTTATGATAGCAAACTACTGTCTGAAGATGGTACTTTTCACACAAATTAAGCAGTGGAGCGTATGCACCAACAGCTTAAATACTTGGGGGAGGGGCTCATAAATACTTGTACATTTTTAATATAAGAATAAATTTCAGAGAGTAGGAATTCAAATTAGAAAAATAGCTTTTAAAGTAGATCCAGCCACGAGCCAATCAGGGGGTCGCCAATTGGTCATTTGTGCTGGCATGTAATAGATGAACAAGCGTTGAACACATTTTAACCTTTTATTTCTGAACAACCCTTTATTTCGAATTCAAAACTATTTCCTTGAATGTTAGAAAATACTTCTAATGTGTAAAAAATAATTAAAATAATTTCAAACATAAATATGAAAATTTATGAGCTAAAAAATGTATTTTCTATACAAAAAAACATTTTTTTATAAGAAATGTAAATTATTTTTAACAAAAATTATCTTAAATTAATAATTTGAAACTGCTTTTATAAAAAAATCACTTCTGGTATCTCCAATATATAGTCTATCAAAATTAAACTCGTATACTAAGCATTTTCTGTTCATATTAAAATTTTAAGTGAAAATTTTAACTTTTTTTTAACTTAACACATAAAACTAGTAATTAGTATTATTACATAAAGAACTTTACACAATATTTAAACAACAAAACACTTAAGATGGATACGGGAAAAAAACTAAGTGAAACTCGTAGACAACATTCTCAATTTTAGAAAATTTAAAACATATGATATTTTCAGTTCAGTATTTTATTGGGCACGTCTATGCCTCCTAACATGTACTTATAAAAAAAAAATTCAAAATGAAGAGGAAAAAACAGTGTACAAGTTTACTTTGACTAAATGCATTTTTTTTTAATTTAAGAAACTTATTTTATGCGAAATTTAAATTTAGTATCACCACTTGATTCTAATTAACACATTGAAGACGGTATGCGCTGAAAAGTGTCTAGCCTCAGTTCCCGCACATTTTTTTTTAAAGCGATAACAAAAAAATCCAATAAAACGTGAATTTCCGTCATCCGTCGCCAACAGTTGAAAAATAAAAGACGGGAATTCCGGTCTCCCGTCTTCAATGTGTTAAGAATTCTATTTTAAAATTCACTGAGTAAATGAGATAACTTTTTTAGGTATGTTGTACTTCTTTAACACGATGACGTAAAGAGTTAATACACATCTTTTAAAGACCTACCTTTGCATCTTTTTTCATTCTGGATGAAATGTAAACTACGTCTCAAAGTAATTTCATTTGAAAAAAATTTAATAGCCCACAATACAATTAATTCAAAATGAGACTTTCAATATCGATGATCATAACGTAGTTAATTTTGTAAGAAACTAATAAATTTTAATAAACTTTTTAAATTTTGTTTGTTATTAAAATTAGAAAAAGGAATATAGTTGAATGAATTACTTTTCAGTTATCTGTAAAAGTGTAAGGGACTGTATTAAAATTGGAATAAAATTAAAATAACCACGCATGAAAACGATATATATATATATATATATATATATATATATATATATATATATATATATATATATTTGTGCAATTTTAATCTTTTCGTTTAAAAAATCTTTTACATATATTGTATGGAAATTGTTTTATAATTTTGTCTAAAAAGGTACAGACACGTAAAAAAGAAAAAAATTTCTCAGATAAAACGCTTTTCACGCGTGACATCAAAAACAATAAACCAATGTTTCAAATAGCACTATTACTTTTGAAGTCATGCGTGAAAAAATCAGTCTCTAAAAAGAAAAAGAAATATTTATTAAGAACGAGTAATATATTCTGTTGTATTGTAATATTCTTTGCATAGAATGTACTCTGTTTGCTTTATATACAATTATACAATTTTTATATGTTCTGAAAGAAAATTAATTGTACATATAAAAATAAATCTTTTGTTTCGAAATTCAAGAAATATTTTCCATGTACTTGACAAACAATGTTTTATTACAAATAAAAAGATAAGTTAATGACCATATTTGAAATTAATAAATATGCAATACTGGTTATATTGAAGATTTATTATAGCAGTTTATCTTGCATTTAATTTGTATTATTAACACTAAAGACTTTCATGTTTAGATTGTTATTTTAAAAAATGATAAGGTATTGAATTAAATCATAAAAAATCACTTATAAAAATATTACAGCATACCCCAGTTTATAATTTTATAGATATCTTTTTATTATTATCCTAGGTAGTATATGCATTCATGCATCAAATAAATGATTTAAAAAGTAATGCAATTTTGTTACCAATTCTAAAACTATTTCAAAAGGAAAAAAAATTATATATGATTTAAATTTCAAAACTTAATTTTTTGTAAATTTTATTTTTCTACTTTACCCATGTAAGACTCAGAATCGCACATAGAAAATGTCAGTTTTTCGGAAGAAGCTTCAAGCAAGGTTAACATAATAGAAGTGTAAACCATATTAATAATAGGTGAGCTACTAGTATGAGAAGGCATACATACAATAGATTTCAAAACTGAGTATATACTTTGAAAAATTAAAGAATTTCATAAATAAAAGGATAGATACCACATAAAAATAATCGAAATTTCGACTACTGATGCTCTTACTGATTCCTTTCGGTTCGGTTCGGAGTGCTACGGCCTACTTTTTGCAACACGAGGGCTAATGAGACACTGATCCCTTTCAGTTAAGTGGGGAAAAAAATTCCCGAAAAAAAAAATTAATTATGAAACATTGGGGAAAAACGGTACTACAAAAGTTAATAAACAAATAAGGATGACAACTAATAAACAAATAAACAATAATATTCTGGTTTTAACACGTTGAATGCCACGGCAATTTTCAGAAATCTGGCCTAAAATGACAATTTGATTTAATCACATTATATTATTAAAAACTCTAATTTGTGGACAGAAATTCAACAAAGTCCTGAAATATTTATTTTCCAAGAGCATTGATTTTTTGTTAATAGATGGCTATCCCAGATAGATGGCTTTTCCCAGAAACCATCTATCGATATTAGCATTGTTATACAACGAGTTTATTCGTAGCTACACAAAAATGGGAAGCAAACACAGTACCGAGATAACTCGTAGTTGGCGTTCTAGAAAAGAACGCAATCTACGAGTTATCTCGCTGTTGACAGTCAACGTGTTAAGATTTTGAAAAAATTATTTAAAGCACTTTCACAGATACATTTGAATTTGTGTGCGTGTGTATGTATGTATGTATGTATGTATGTATGTATATATATATATATATATATATATATATATATATATATATATATATACATACACACACACACACGATTATTATTTGATCACTTAAATAAATGAGATCTAAGAGAGAAACTTCTGAAAATGAAACATGCTTAATCAGCAAGTGGATAAATATGTTCGAGCTTAACTTCGTTGATTGGGAAAAGCCATAATTGTGCTCCAATTTTATGTTTAAATATATTTTTTACCATTACACAATTTATAGTAATCTGCTTTTAAGATGACAAAGTGTATAAGATCAGATAAATAGCATCTAGCATTTAAGTCGTTCATTTAGAAAACTCGGTGAGAGAAACTGAACTTGGGACAGAATGTAGCACAGACTTGATCTCGGACTTTAAAGGCTTAAGAGCATAGAAAGTTTTCGAACTTACCTTATACACTTCTTCAGACCCAATCAACTGTTATTTTGTATGAAGCATCTCATGTTAAAACTATCTGTTTTTACTTTCGACGCAAGAAATAATAAAATCCAGGAAATGTTACAAAGTTTAGCTGATATTAACACAAACCACACTACCACATAACGTTTGAATTATGTTAGAGCTGTTCGTAAAATTACAACTGCGGCAGAAAAAAAAGGTGACTCAGACATATGACGGTAAACATTTGCTAAATTTGGAACTGCAGCAGTGTAAAAAGAAAAAAAAAAATTCGTTATTCTTATATGTCACAACTTGAGTCGTAGTCTTCCTCTCCCTTCTTCAAAGTAAACAAATACATATCGGATGTTCATACCCAGAAGAAAATGCTTACGGTAGCACCTACAAAATGAAATTTTCCCGCGATGTGAACACCTTTTATGAAGAATGCTAAAAATATACTAAAAGAATTATTTCATCTTTTCAGAATTTCGAGATAAGGTTTTGAGTTGGGAATTACTTTGTTTAGGGGAAAATAAGAATTTTCAGCTGCACTTCCAAAAATATTTTCATATTTTGATTGAGTTTTTAACATTTTAAACTAGATGCTTGATCGTAAGCTACTGTTCTAACAGACACATGAAGAAAATAATTACACAAAGAGACATAAAAGTTATATGGTAAGATCTATGTGAAAAATTGAACGAAATATATGGGAAAAAGTTGCAGTAAGCTGGGTAATTTTGAGTAAAATTTGCAAATGCCTTCTAAGCTAAATCCTTGATAATGTGTTATTTCGAATAACTAACGTCTTCGAATTCTACTTTGGAATAAAACCTACAAAATATTTTAACATACTAATTTATAGAGAAAACTTATTTCGATGTATTCATTACCATTTTTCAAAAAAAAATGCAGAGGATAAATTATGAAAGCTAAATTTGAGGTTTTAAAATTTATATATAGTTCCAGTCATATCTGAAAGTAATATCATTAAGCTGCAGGGACAGAATGCTGTAATAATTTGTAAAATGAAAGTTTTTTCATACAACTTAAAACAACTCTAAGTGCGACACACTTAAATGCCTTGACAAGAGAGAGAGAGAGAGACCGACCAAGAGACGACGTAGTTGCATTTACCAATTTTAGAATAGTGTGTTTGTAACGGTCTATATGTTATCGTATTTTTAGTTTTACTCTCATATATGTACCGGTGTTTCAGGAGCAGCGGTAGCTCAGATGACGACAAAGGGAGAGATCTCGTAAATGAAAGGTTACGGATTTGGGGCCCGAGACGACCTAAGATCCGCCATTTTCGTTAAGGGCGATTAGGGCAAGTAAAATAAGTTTATGGTCACAATGTCCACCAAGTTCTCAAATGATACCGCCGAGGATGGCAAGCCAAACTTGGGGGTCTTCTACTTCTAAATTACGAGGGCCCACTTTGAACAAAGTCATTCCTTCACCCTAGCGATGCTCTTCATAAAAAACGGAAGGCGCACTCCTTGCCGTAATTCGAGTAGCCTATGGCTCATGTCCCTGGCTTGTCCAAGGGGCATAAGTAACAACAACAACCGATGTTTGAAAAAAGTTACCTTATTAATCTTATTTGCATAAGTATATTTCTAACCAAAGTCGATTTGGGGAGTAAAAGAACTTGTCGTGTGTGTGTGTAGTATATATCTGCCATAGCTTCTGAAAGTTTTCAACTTAAATAATGCTAAAAGGCTAGGGTTTAAGATAATAAACTTAAAAACAATATATTTTGAAAGCATTTTATATAACCATGATTGGAAACTTAGTCGATAAGATAGTTATTTTACTTTGGAAAAATGTATGATAAATCATGCTGTCAAATACAATAAATTAGTAACAAGATGATGAACAATAACAATAACAATATGTAATTCTGTATAAAATTTACGCAAATAGCAATTATTCTTAATTATCTTTCATTTAGTTGCGAACTGTTTTACGAACGAACTTTTGATTTTTTCTTAGTTATTGTAGGTACGAATAATATTACTTTGTATAAACATACATATATATTTTAAATCTTTGTTTATGTGTATTATAACTTTTTGGTTTGGAGAGCTACGATCTACTGTTTTGCTCACGAGGGCTAATGAAACCGATATCTACAGCTTAGAGCCGATTCCAAACGGCTACGAACATGCAGGCCAGCAACGGTATTCGAATCCGTGAATTCCGGAAGCGAAGAGCAGCGCTCTACCATTCGGCCATTTTCGGCTATAACTTTATGATTACAAAATTACTGATTTGAATTTCTCTTAAAAAATAAAAATGAAAAACAGAAATTTTTTTAAACACTCCACTTTTAATACAGAAAACAGAGTTACTGAAATACAGTAATTGAGGCTACTATAAATCATTTAGGGAAAAAAATCTACTTTTAATTATGATGTGAACAAGCATTTGTGTGTAACAACAACTACAGGCTACGTATTTTGTATAGAACTTCTATTATCCTTTTCTGAAACAGAGGAATGAAAATTAAATTGAGCTTTAGGTGTATTTTCCTTCACTGATAAAGACCACTTCAAGATAAAATATCGATTCAATTTTCATGTGATATAGTTTCGAGTTTGTTTATTTGTTCCTCTCATTTATGTCATGCTTGAAAGATCTCTCTAAATATTTGGGTAATTTCTTTTAAATAAACCGAAAGGAGGAGATAATAAAATTTGGGCGGTATAGAGCTAAGATCAACTATTTCAAAGAGTGGTAAATCTAAAACTGATGGCATGTAGCCGCTACGGCTTATTAAAGTTACATTTAGGTTGTAATAAAAGATGTTATTATTTCTTACACACTTTCTGAGGCATTTGATTTAAGGAATCTAAGATTATATTTTGTTGATTATATTTTTTCGAATATATATTAATTCATTGAAAGAGTTATCCCCTATATAATAATAGCCTAAGTTATCTGTATGTCTGTCCTCGAATTATGAAGCGGTTCGACCCGGAATGGATAGAGACATCCATACTGGATTCTTGATGAGTTAGGATTAGCAAAATTCAAAGCGAGTAAAGTTTATCTTCTCCTAAACTATCGATCCAATTCTAAAATAAATTCGTATAAATATGCTTCATATCACAGCAAAAAATACTGTCGCCTTTAAAACGCTCGAAATCCACCTTCCCCCTTCTCGGGCATATAATGCCCCATTTTAAGAGCAAGCGATTTAACTTATCAATTTATCACATAATAAATAGGTAAAAATAACAGTTTTTTCTAGCATTATGACGTCATTCCCTTAACCATCTCATTTAATCATTTCTTATTTTAAATTATTTAAATATCGTCAGCATTATTTTTATACGTTTTATCACTGAACTTAGATATTACATAAATGATTTTCTTTTATATTTGGTTTAAATAATAGATTAGGTATGTGTTAATTTTAAATTTAATCATCGATTATTTTTTGTTGCATGATAATTATCAGCCAAAAAACAAACCATTTTTTTACCTGCCTCATAGGGTACTTTACAATTCTGGAAAATTAAAACTTTTACTTATCCCGTCATAAGACGGGGTATATGCTAGTCTTTTTAGAATCTTCTGACACGTAATGCAAAACTTTGGTTGACGAGCTTGTGTTCTGAGCTCATTATTGTATTATTTCATAATTTTATTGCGAATGTAGCGAAATAAGAAAAAAATCCATAAGTAGTTTATTGTACCCGACTGTAGAAGACCTTTCGGTCACTTTTCTCTATATAGGAATTCAAATACATTTCACTTATTTTGAGTGAGATAACAAAAGGTGACAAAACTGCTGAATCGAAGTTTAAGGAAACATGCCAAATCCTTGGCGATAGTCGCCAAATTATAGACTCCATATTTATGACAACCCTAGCAATTGCGGTAGCTTGGATGTTTTTATTTGTTATTAAACCGCATGAGTATTGTTTGATTTGTTTTTAATTTATTGAGCAACATTATCTGCGATTTTTAGGTGATTAATATGATTGCCTAAATATAGTCAAGAGGCCATTATTATTAGATTAAACCCTGTTTTATTAGTTTTTCAAAGTTACCCACAGGTTGTTGCATGAAAACTATTAAATCGTGTTTATAGCATAAACTGGCGTCATTTTAGGAATAATTTTCCAAATGCCGACAAGTAGTTAAATGGCCCTCTACTACATGAATTCTACTATGTCCTTTATCGCATTGAATCTGATGATATTCTGTGAAGAGGTGTAAATAAATATCTGTACTTAAGAAGAAAAGTACACTATCTTCCAACTGCACGGATGACGAACTTTCATGCAAAAACGATGCATCAAAAGAGGTTTTTATCAGTCTAAACTAACTTAAACACAAGGTTAATGTAGTGCCTGGCGCCCTCTATGGGTAGAACGGTTGCGGAGATATGTTTGTTCAGAAAGAGAGTGTAGAGAGGAACGGCGTGTGGTTTCTTTTGTCCGAGTCAGGGACACGCCTATGCTATATAATTTTGTGTGTATGATTACTATTCTATATGTGTTGCTGTACATATACTGCTTGCTGTGTCGTCTAAATAAAAACATTAAAGAAAAAAAAAGGAGTTGGATGGATGATTTCGATAAAGTGATTTTTGATACGCGAGTTTCCCAGTCGGAAGAACACCAACGCTACAGTTAAAAACAATTTTCAATATTTCCTTATATGTGACATAATATATAATGAATGTATACAACTTTTTTTTATTAAATAAAACAATCTGTCAGCTTTTGGAAAATGTTGTTGAATTTATACAAATAAGATATTAATGAAATATAATAGAAATTCGACAATACTACTTAAAAAATTTAACAATATGTACTAGCGTTAATAAATGCACCCCTATTTTAAATTGAAATTGCAAAATATCACATGTAAAGAATTTTTTAATGTATTAGTGTCAGATGGAACCTGTGATATAATATTTCAATAGTCCTAATAAAATTAAAGTTGACATTCAAAGAATAATAGCAGGTTTTCGAATGTTTGAGAAGAAATATTTCTTTGACAACGAAATGTTTCAAATTTGTTCATATTGAAATATTATAAAGGATTTTACAGGTTGGAAGAATATAAAAATGCATGCTGTAGTTCAAAAGAAAGCATAGGCGTAAGGACAACCAAAAAATCTGCTTTTTATTTTACCATGTAACGTCTATGAATCAGCTAATACATATTAATCTGTACTTAATTAAATAATAGAATTTTTTTCCCAATATATGGAAGAATTACATGAATATATGGATGCATATGTGTAAGTACGAGGTGCATCCAGAAAGTAAGTTTACCTATTTAAAAGAAAAAAAAACTCACACTTTCACGGACATATTTATTGGCAACAAGTACAGCAATGTTTCAGCTATTTTTCAACATAACCACCACCAGAACTGAGACACTTGTCGTTATTGTGGAATCAACTTTTGTATACCTCTGTCGTAGAACTCTGCCGCTTGTGAATGGAACCAGCCTTCCTGTCCCCGAACACCGTGCACATCCCTTTCTGTACAGACAGAGTCTGTTTGAATTTGGTCTTGCCCGAAGATCCACTATGATGCCAATGCACTGACTGCTGCTTGGCTTCCGGGGTAAAGTGCGAAATCCAAGTCTCATTGCCCGTGACGATCCTGTCGAGGAACTCGTCGCTGTCGTCGTGATACCGTACCAGAAATGTCAGTGCTGCTCCTAAGCGTTGAATTTTTGTGTTCGGGTGTCAGTTTTGGCTCATATACCTGACAGAGCTGACGATGAATTACAATTGGTGCAATGTTTTGTGCATTCAAGATCACCGACCAAACCTTGCAGGCGGCGGGAGAAGGAATTAGGAGTTTCCATTTCGGACCACTCCTACCCCGCTACTGGCACGAATCGGACTTGTCCTACTGGCATATGATTAATACGTCATAGATCTATTACGCACGCGCAATTAACACGGTTAATTATGTTTACTTTAAAGGGGAAAAATCGGAAAACTTACGTCTGGATGCACCTCGTAGATTATAGATTAAACTGTCAAATTATGAAAATGGTTACTATATATTTATTTGAAGTACCAATGCTAAAAAACATTTGAAAAATTTGGAGGAGTTTGATCACAGAAAGAAAAAAAAAGTTGAAAGTCACGACAGGAAGGTAAAACAAAATATTGTCACCAGAACGGAAGTAGTTTGAAAGGATAAAATCTCTTTTCAACAGCAATGACATTATCATTAAATGAAAAACTGATTCTTAAAGTTGAGATTTGAGATAAATATAACGAGTTTGGACAATCCTCCAATAATTGAAATTAGAAATAAGGAAATAGAACTTGTAAAATTCTTACCTCCACACGCGAAATAACAAAAGAGGTTGTAACAAACAAGTCAAACAAAAGAGAAAAAATATTGAGAGTGATGCAAGACCTCACGTTAAGGCTTTTCGGGGTACAAAGAATAAGGAGTATGTACTGAGAGTAATCAAAACTTAAATTACAAGTTCTCCAAAATAATATGCAGTATTGGACCCAAATTCCAGAAAATGCAACAAATAAAGCGATCTAAAAATATCTGGAAAATTTCACGTTCCAAATAATGTAGAATATATACATTAGTTTAAATAGGAAAAAAAATTTTATATTTACAGTTTATTAATTTTCCTTGAAGAAAATATATACTAAAAATTGGTCGTAAGCAACTTATTTCAGTTATAATTATTTTTCTCATATAGTACATTCCATAAAGTTAATTATCAATGTTAAGTATAATTTTAACACTCCATCATTCACATCCCGTCGTGGTACACTAATGATCGTATCGAATCTGTGAGATACACGATTGACATTCCGCAATTACTTACAATTCATTTAGGACGTTGGGTGGAATGCATAAGTTATCAAAACTCAAAAAAGGACATTTATATATTCAAATAATGAATAATGGAACACTTATGTGATTTAACATTAGCCATAAGCACCCTATCCCATAAATAAGAAACCATGAGTAAGGAAATATGTAACGCGAATATTGAAGCCTTATATACATTTGCCGGAGACAGCCGTAAATAATAAAAAGTACCTTAAAAGCTTAGGCATTATTTATGCGTCAGACTAAAATAAGTTATTTTCGAGATATACTTTTCAAAGCGCATTCTTTGAGACTATTCCCCCCCCCCTCCGACTGTAGAACAGTAAACCACGAAATAAGGGAATCATTAAAAAAACACATGATGTCGTTCAACTGATCGTTTTGCTTTCAAGTCTGTTTCCCCTCTCCATCACCCAAATTATGGATGGGTCCATTTGTGTTTGATTTTCAAAATGTATTACGAAAAGAGCTTTTATAAATATTTTGTTTACACAAGCGATCTGGCCAAAGTCCCGTAGCTCAAAAACTAACGCTGAACGAGCGTTATGTAAGAGCGTGCAAAATGTAAAAAACCTTAACACCTTCATGAAGCATTTCAAACATTCTCATCTAGCGCATATGTAAATCTGCTGCTTGCTTCCTTGGGAATTCAGTTTTATCACCCCAGCAGGAGCTCATCTCATTAAGTGTTTGAAGCCCTAATTAACAGGTAGTATATGAACCAGTTTTGCGTCATATTCATAATGAGGTCGTGCAAAGGATCGGAGGGGGATGGGAGAGGAATACCGCGGTATATTAACTGAAGGTTACTCTTGAAATTAGAAATCCAGATCAATGGCCGAAACAGTACGATATGCATCTTTCAAACGCAAAAGATTTTACGCGTACCTATCCGTACATACAATGCATCTTATACATACATAAATATATATATATATACATACATACATACATATATATATACATATATATATACATATACATATATATATATGTATATATATATATATATATATATGTTTTTATCCTTAATAAATTTAAAGTTTCATATCGTTAACCTTTTTTTTCTTTACGACTAGGTTCAGATTAGGTTTGCTTTGGAGTGTTAAAATCTATTACTGTGCACCACGAGGGCTAATGAGACCGGGACCTACAGCTTAAAGCCTATTCCGAACGGCTACGAAATCCATGCCATTATGGGATTCGAACCCACGAAATCCGGTACTGCAGATCAGCGCCCTAACCATTCAGCCATCGTTCGGCGCACTACGGTTAAAACCTTCGAATTGCCACTAAGTCCAAGCAATCTAAATAATAAGGGTAAATTATCAGTATAATCGGTGAAAAATAATTTCCTTGGTTACATACATATACATACACACACATTCATGCACTTAAACCCTCATATATGGCTAAATGTGTTGAAACGCGAGGGTCAGGTAGATAAAAGCGCTGTACGTAACCCAATCTGCCCAAGGATCATTTCGTTTGGTCCAAACAACTGAGTAATAAGTCTTTTAATATCTGAGCGTGCAGCCATCTATCCCGGGATTTAAGAGGGATCGCTAACCCCACACCGGGGAGGAGAATGCCAGCTCATCGGTATGCCGGACTGCAAACGGAGGCCATAAAATTCGACGGATCGTAAAAATGGGGATCCGGGAGCGCCTGCCGTATTCCATAACGCCACTCCTCCCACCGAAGGGGAAAAAAAGGTGTGATGAGGAGGGGGAAGTCGACAGGATTAGAGGGGTAGCGGGTGGCAGTAAGGGAATGCTTGGCCGCTGAGGGAGTATTCAGCTTTTTTTATATTTAATCACATTTGAGCAGCGATGTTCAGTGCGTGGGGTTGGCTCAATCTGACCGCTATTGCGACCAGTAACGGAATAACCATCCAGCAAAACTTTCAGTACTTAAGACATCAAGGAAATTTCGGAGACCCGAACAAATTATTCTTCCTAGAATTTTATTTCTAATATAAAAACGAGTTACGAGAAAAATCATTTCAGCCAACAAAATAGTATCCATCATATAACAATCGTAATATTTAATAACATTAGTAAAAAATAGTCTTTTACATATTTTCGTGGGTGAAGAGGCACTTATGGGCCGTTAAAAGTTTCCATAGTTTAAATAGAGCTTCGAACCGCAATTTTTCCGTTTCAATTCAACTTACTAGACGTACTAGGGAACATCAAAACAGGAAATCGAGAAGAAATGTGTATCTATTGAGGATAATTATATCGTTGATGTTAAATTTGAAAGTATAAATGTAACGTTATCGATACGTTGGTTAGAGTAACAAAATGACTGAAGATACATCGAAACGAAATAAACAGATATTTATTTGGGTGGGGGTTAGTTCCGGTTTTCGTTCCGACTAAAATAACGGTCTTTTCCGGTTTTCAGTCCAGTTCCGGTGCGAAGCCTGTTTGAAACTATTACAATTTGGAGGTTATAAGGAGCTATACTGTAAATGACTTTGCTAAACGAGGACATTATAAAAACATACATACAACAATAAGAGCAGCGCTCAGATAATGCAGATCTCTCCTAAGGGTAAAAAACAAAAGATGGAAAAATTCCTTGTTCTTTACCATGGGTGTCGACCATGAGTGATTCTAAGTAAAAAAACAATTTCTGAACAATTTACAAAATTTTCTGACAAAATATATGTTACTAATTTAAAATAAAAATTATATTAAGGTTAATTTCTGGATGTCAAAACTAGACCTAAAGGATGATTGAATTTTAATATTGTGATTTGTTTACCAAATATCAATATATTATGTTCTAATAAATATAATCTTATTATATATAATTATAAGTGTGTTCTGTATAAAATAATACAAACATACCTATGTTAATGTGTGTGGTGGTTATCCAGAAAACAAAAAATCAATTTCTACATCAGAATACAAAAATTTAAATTTTTACATATTTGTTTAAAAAAGAAATTCCCAACGTATTATTACTGTTCTTCGATAGAAAAAAGATTTGTGGAATCGGCAAAAAGGGTGAGAAGAGATAACTTTCTGATTATCTTCAAAATTTATTTATATTTGAAGCGGAAAATGATTTAAAAAAAAAAAAAACTTTCTTTTTAATTTTTAAAGACAGATTTTCCAGAAATTTTTTTTCAAATTTTCGAGAGAAAATGTTTGTTTTTTATAATTTTTGGAAAATTCGGAAATTTTCGAATCAGAATCACCCTTGGCGTCGACACAATTTTTTCCTTGGGGATCAAAAAATATTTAAGCATAAGAAACGAATTATTCAAGTAGTAATAAAATATTGAATTAAATGAAATATTCAACAGCACCTCGTAGGACTTTCTTGCCTCATTTCCAAAATTCTGCTTTTAGAATAAGTTTTTTTTTTATGTTGTTATATTTAGATTAAAGGCCTTCCCAAATAAAGAGAAGGGCGTGTACACAAACAATCTTTTTGAGGAGGTCGGGAGTCTGGCTAAATTAATGCCAGGGATTAGTCAACTCTTGTATATATAAAATCAATTTTTTTTCTCTAAAGTATGTATCGCAGCTACTTGTACTCATTAAAGTATGTATAAATTTTCTAAAAAATTTTTCAAATTATATCACGTCCATCATTGGGATGGGGATTCCTCCCAAAAGGAAATATTTTTAATTTCAAACTTGGTAGTAGAATTTTAAGCTATGGAAAGTTTCTTGAAGACACCTTTATCTTGTCATTATTGCTATTATATTTCACTTTAACATTGTGACTTAATGCTCAATATTTTACGTTCACACACGGTAATCGGGCTACAGTTTTCTCCTTCAATTCCGCAAGTATTTAAAAAAAAAATAGTGCAATAGTACCTAAGTATAAGCTAAATAATTATTTGTTAAATGATTGTTTTAAATTATTTATTTTTATTTCTTTATTCTTATTATTTTTATTATTACTGATTTATTTATATTTGTTGCATCCATTGTACATATCGAAGAGAAAACACACACTTCTATACAAAATTAAAGTTTTATTTTTTGCGGCCGAACTGAAATCATGTTTGATTTGACTCATATTAAACATTGAGTTTTACATGCTCGGTGTATATAGATCACTCATGCAATAATCATCAATTTTATGGATCAGCCGTAAAATTGTTTCTGATTATTTCTCATAGATGGCACTACTAACCGTTGAACTGTTTGAATGAAAGAAAACTAATATGAATTGGATAAATCATTTTATAAAGAAAATCAATTTTTCTTTAATTCAATATTTTACCTTAAAATACAATTATTTCTATGATTAATTAATATTGATTGTTAGTTCCCCTTCACATTATTTTTTTTTCAATCAGAAGCAACAGTTGTAACGAATATTACCCACATGCAAACACGAAATTCTTTCTCAGATATTTTTTGATTATGATTCTCATATAAAGTAGGAAGCGAAATAATGTAAATAACCCTAGGAAATCTTCTATGACTGTTCAGTACAGTTACGAACCATTTTTCCAAAATTCGCTTAAAACGTAATATCACTGGCGATACAGTTTGTTACCAACATGAATTTATAAAAGAATGAAGTAGGTTCAATACCGAAAGGAGAAATAAAAATCTACATTACAAACCACAGATGCCGTATGTTTTGAAGGAGATGTAAAATAAAACACGACAGTCACTAGTTTTACTGACTTATAAATTCTGCTACCTCTGTAATTTTATGCATTAGTTAAACTTAAGCTTCGTACTCTTTACAGACCAAAATTAATGTAAACAAATCAATCCTGATGACAAAAATTCTGGTGTATTTAAATTAGTTTTCCATTAATCCACCATTAATTCCAGCAATTTTATAATGGATACGAGGTATGTAATCCGAACACATATAATCTAGCACATTTAATGAAGTGAAAGTTTATTATAATAATATTGGTATCTCACAAATAATTAAGTAATGGAAATTAATAAGAAGTTAGTTTCTCTAATATACTGCTAACAATAAACAGATAAATAATTACGATGATTCAGACAAATTATTCTAACGGCGTTTGTAATTTCGTCATATATCGCAAAATAAAACAATACAATTTTTACATCATACATATACATCATACATTATTATTTTACACATCAATACATATTTACATTTGTAATAGCAAATGAAAATATGTATTGGTTATTCCGATCAAGTTGCAAATATTTTATAATGACCACTGTTTTTCAATTCAGTGTTATAAACTATTGATCAATTTTATTGGTAATTAGTGACATTTACTAAAAATTCTCAGGTTGAATCGATGAGTTGATGTAAGGAATAAAAACATGTCTCAATGATTTTATTATCAGGGTGTTTAGTTTAAAAATATACCACGAGATGGCGTAATTGTTTTTAATGATTTGCTCAAAGGATATATTTTACACTAAATTTACATTCCATATATGGTGTCTTTCACATTTACTTGGGATCAAATGTCCGGATGAGATAAGTTTCTCCATAAATTAAGGTATCATTTCTAGCTTACATGGATTTTAAACGAATTCGTGAAATTCCAGGAAATCATGCGACATTACGTTGTTTTCATTGTTGTTGTTAAATAAATTCCAATTACTATGGGGTTTTTTCATAATAACATGAACAAATACTATATAAATTAATTTTAAAAATTTATACCAAAAGAAAATCCTCCGCGTTAGTTTATTCATAATCACTATACAGGAAAGAAAAAATACTGCCAGATTTCCCAGCATTAATCATTGAGGATATTAGGAAATATTAAATTATTTCACCCATTATGTTAAAGATAATTGTAAATTGATTTTTGTAGAACTATGGAATTTACTTCTGTTATGATTTTATATTTATTTAATCGAATAAACTTCTGTTCAGTATACCGAACGTTACAGTTTTAGGTACTTAAGTCTCATTAGAATAACATTGAATTAAGTTTATTTATATTTTGAATAAAAGTAAGACAAGTGACAATTTGAAGAGAAACTTTTTTAAGCAATTACGTAAATAAAAGTGAAACAAACTATTCACTTTATGTAATTTTTGGTTGTTCCCAGTTTTCATAATAAAATGAAATAAAACAACTACTTCCGAGAAAATAGGAAAAAAATCAGAAAGTATGCAGAAAAGAAATTTTAAAAGAAGTTCGGGATGGGATAATTTAAATTATATAATTGATTTTTCACATGAAAATAAATTCATGCAAAGAACTCATAGGAAAGTATTTCTTAAGTTTTGGAAACCCTTCCCCATTACCCGTTGCCGTGGTTGCCTAAAGAAAGTTCTTATACAATTATTATAATGTACATCCAAAACATACTGAATAAAAGTAAATAAATTAAGTAGAGACCAATAACTTTATTGACCGTGGCGCCATCTGTTATTTAAAATATGACTCAGTTTTCGGAATTGAATTGTTTAGTCGCTTGTAAACTTTGAACATTCGAGTTTGAAAATTTATATAGCTATTATGTCATATTTTTAACTTAAAATATGTACATTCGCACAAAATCCACATTCCAGCATTGGGATTACACTTCAGTTCGGTTATATTCCATGAAAAGGCAGTATTATGTGGGACAAGTCCGTAGCCAAGGTTTGGTTTGATTTAGAGCGGTACCATTTACTGTTTTGCTACATTACTTTTTTTTTTTAATTAATAAGATTTTTCTCCTTTGAAATTATTTTAATACTACTTCATAGTTTCACAGTCAGTATTCCATTTTTGGTGGATATTAACTTCCAAACCATGTAAACAGCTGAAAACCCCTCCGCCAAGTCAATCAATTGAAAATGTTTCAATCCCAGACACTATTTTTATACTTTTCCTCGGTTATTACGTGTGTTTTACAACCTTCATATCCATTTATTTATTCGTCAATGATAGTTTTGGTTTGGAGCGATACGGTCTACGTTTTTGCAACATGAGGGGTAATAAGATTGGGACTTACTGCTTAAAACCGATTCTGAACGGCTACGAACATCCATGCCACAGTGGGATTTCGATACTGAAGATCAGCGCCCTAATTATCGACCATGTTCGGCAGGATGATAAGTATATTAGAGAAAACTGATATTCTTATATATTGCCTTCAATCAATTTTACATAACATAATCCATACCATTATGTTCCGCTTGCAAATCAACAAGATTTTAATAAGTTTTGTGTTTGAGATGTTCGGAAACCTCTGCCAATGACCTGCAACTGCTTTAGCACTGCGCCAGTGAGGTTGCCAAATAAAATAGTTTGGCACAACACAACGACAACAGGTAAGTTGTGAACTGAGCTTCTCACAACGATGCGTACCTTCTTTTACATTTTATGAGTAACGTGCTGAGGGATAGCGAGCATAACTGGCACATGAAGCCCTAAACATTTTCGGCATCCTCTCTACAAGAAAGTGTAGGGTAATACAAACCATCTCGTCGAGGGCATAATTACTGTTCATTTGGTCGGTCAAATCATACTTGCAATAAAACAAATGCAGCTCAACTTATAACACAATAATGTGCTCCGACGTTCTACAATTATTATTATTTTTTTTTTATAACAATTTCCCTTTTTATGTTTTCTTTCTTCTTTTTGTCTTGTTTAGTGCAATTCGCCAAGAGAATTTAGCGCCACTAAATTCCAAAATATCAACCAAACAACCCCTTTCGTTCAAATTGATTTCAGACCCAAAGAAAAAAGGTATCGTGATATTGAAGGATTGATCATACAAATGTTATTTATTTACTTTTTAGTGTATTTAAGTATGGAAAACATCTCATTCTAAAATTTCGCAACATCAATTTAGCGCCAAATCGAACATGATGCGCTCAGGGACAGATACGCATCTTCGCCCGAAATATTTTTCCTGGCTAAGGCTCTGATATAGACTACAAACAATATTTAAAAGGGAGATAAAAAACTGTTAAAATTTAGAAAAAAGCAACTAATTGATAAGGCGCTACGGGCAAGCAGAGGGAGGAGCAAGGGTGTAAACCAACCAGAGCCTCTGACGAATTTTTTATTTTTAAGTGGAACTACTTTAAAGGAGAGGAGTGAGGAAACATGCCGAACGAAAAAAAAAATCTTATATCGTTCCGTCTAACTTCGATTATTCTTGCATAATTTAACTGAGATAGTAAAGTAACCTGAATTGGCCAAGAAAAGTGCGGGAGCATTGAGCCTCATACTAACGGATTCATTTTCTCCAAGTTTAGTAATGATCATAAATGCTTTGGGCAACTCCTCCATTACCTTAACAAAATAAAATTATTAAAACAGGTAATGGCACATTTGTCATTTTCAGTTGAGTTTTTTTACACAGGAAACTATAAACTAGACCTACTGACCGCGCAGTGGCTAGTATTTAGAAAAATATCTTCTCAAATTTGGCTTAAAATAACAATAAAAAAAAGCGGGGAGGGATGTTTTCATGCCTATGGTATTGCAAAGAGCAGCTGATTCAAAATGCGGATTGCGTTTTATTAATTTGTTTTGATTTGGTTGGTTGATTGAAAGCACTACTGTCTACTTTTTACTACACAAAGGCTAATAAAAACCGGGACCTATTGCTTCAAGCCGATTCAGAACGGCTACAAACACCTATTTGAACCCACGAACTCCGGTACCGAAGAATAGTGTCTTACCCTTTCAGCTATCGTCCGACTAATTTGTTTCGAATTTCATAAATAACATATATTTATAATTTTCTTTTCGACATACGTACACTTTTGTATCATATGATTTTCACTACATTCATTTTCCCTCTCTTTAACATTGCATTTTTGCCTTTATTTAGGGTCTTTTTTTTATCGAATGCATGTACACTTCATTACAATCAATGACTGGAACCCATAAAAATATATTTAACTTCAGTTTTATGATATACTTTATTGCACGCTGTCAATGAACCGGCTGGAAATTGTCGCAAAGTATAGAATGAAATTATCCAGCACTGCGTCATACCTTTGAGCATTTTAGGTTTCTGCAATAACAGTTAGAAGAACAAAACTAATTTGTTTCAGATTCGCGCAATTTTTTTTTCGCTTTTAAATAATATTTTGCATATAATATTTTTTAAATCCAGTAAGTAGATTTTAACTGGCTATTGATGGTTGAACTCATGTCAAGCATATTTAATCGCTCAACCAATCTCGCCTTCTTTTGCTACGGAGCACAATGACGTCGTGATTTACTCTATTGTAGTCATTAGGCGACAATTGCGTAAGTTATTTCTAGACTGTGTTCGAGCTCGTTACTTAAATAACGCAAATGGAATTTAAATGTCTGTCGATCATTCATTCCATTCTGAAGAACGCGAGCACTCTACGACGGAACGTGGTCAATAGTCTACAGCGAAACTTTCATTTTTTCTTCCTCGTTTATTAATTATAATCTTTAGAATTTGAAATGTACACCGAAATTGAAGAGATGGAGAGAGAGAATTTGAATGCAATTATTGCATTCAGGTAATAAGTTGGATAAAACAATCGGACCTTATCGGTGAAAGGGAGAACGATTCGAGCTCCCCCTTTCTAACGATCAAGTCGTGATTGGGGAGGACACAGGTCAATGCCGTACAGAGAGAGGGTTAACGATTCCCCCCCCCCTCCCCAAGTAAGACGTGAGAGAGGGAAAGCAACAATGGGGTCAGATAGAGGGGTCGCACGAAAACAGACTCTAAAACGAGCTTGTCGGGGTGACATGCTACGCAGGCAATATCGAAGAAATTTTTCTGTGGTGTTCGAAACTGGCTTATAGCTGCGTAAATGAGTTAGCTTATGTTTTTGTCAGTGGATACAAAAGACTTAGATGCAATCGGTGATTAAATGACCAAGACAATATGTTGCAATAGTGCATAGTACAATATATAAACATCGGGGTAAGTTCGTTCCAAATAGCTGGTACAAAGGGTAAAAATGACAAGGTTACTCTACAACACATTTTTAATAAACTCAGAAAAGAAATGTTTCCAGTAATGAGATGATTTTAAATTTTTGTACCTAAAATCCTCCCAAATGTATTTTTTTCTACTATTACTGATATCTCGAGTTAAATCAAGGCATCACATTAAAGTTTTCAGTTTCAAAATAGAGGTTCACTCTCACTTGACATTTACAAAGTTTCTTCCTAAACATATGGTTGGAAAATAATTTCGAGATCAGCCGTTTTTCAAAGTCTACCATTTTTAATATCTCTAATTCAATGACTGTTGGAAGTAAACGATAAATGCTTAGAAACTCAAGTAAACCAATCAATATCTTCGAGAAAGATAAATCCGTAAGAGTATTTAGTCATCCCTTTAACGTTGGAAACAGCAACCTAACTTCATGTCCGATGACTGCGGGTATGTAACAGATTTTAGTTTTAAAGGGCTATGGTAATATTTATTGGAAAAAAAAAACCCACAAGGTCTCATTAGACAGAAACACACAGCTTAAAATCAATTCTGGGAGACCACCAATAAAAACAGCGGGATTAGAAATACAGAATCGGTTCCGAAATAACTTTAACGATTCGAGTTAGTCCAGCTGATATGTTACAGGAAAAGTATCACAAATGATGTCACAAATTGTGTATGGTATGTCTCCAAACTTATAAAAATAGCTTAGTAGACGCAAGGTTTCGGGTTCGAACTTAGGCTCGAATCATCCCCCTATATACTTAAAAGCATGCGGGATGAATCTGTGGGTTTGAGAGTCCTCTAGCTGAAAGGTAGAACAGGAGAAATTTTCTCCCCGCTTCGCTGACAAGAACAAAATTTAAGGAGATTCTCCAGCGTGTCATTACGAACGCCTTACATATATCAAGGTAAACAGTTCGTCTTGAGTTAAAAAAAAATAAAACCACTAGAGACGGTACAGAGGTATAAGTGGGTGGTACTACAGATTGAAAAGCTGGAAAAAAATAATTGGAACCAAAGTTCAAGCTTTTTTTTTTTTAACCATAATTACAGAAAATTTGATAGCACGGCTTTTTACAATATATAAGAATTTGAACTAATAATACAGATGAAATTTCTGGTGGATTACGGCTGTTTTAAAATCAATTTACAGAGATTATTCAATGTCATCAAATTCCGATAACTCTGGGGGTGGCAAGCCAAGCATACGGGTTTTCTATTTTATAAATTACGAGGACCCACAGGGGGCAATGCTACACGCGTCCGAAGCACTCCTTAAGCTACGAGTGCTTGCTAAATGGGTAACAGCTTCGCAGTCGTGTTTGGCATAAAGATATCTGTATATATTGAAAGATGCATATATATATATATATATATATATATATATATATATATATATATATATATATATATATATATATATATATATATATATTGCCTACACAACATTTACCAAAATTGATTTTACAAGTGCCGTCAAGAAGTAATAATGGTACCACTATTAGCTGACTGACAGCTAAAACTATGAGAGAAAATACAATAAGTTTGCTATATGCTTTGAAACTTCAATAAATAGACAAACATACCGAAATATCAAGCGTACTTACCGATTATGATCACAAAATATCCCTTTGTGTTATCCGTTTAACTAGTCAACGAAACAAATGAAGAAGAAATATACACTTACCTAAAAAAAGAAAGAAATATTTCAGCACGGTTACAGCACTACAGAACATATAAAGCATTAGCAAAGAACAAACGAAGGCAAAACAGTTTTAGCAGAATGGTCTAAACTTTGAATTATACCGGAAAAGAAGCCTCTAATGTACATGAGTGACTCACACAATAGCGACAGAACACACAAACTGATTCAGAAGCTTTTCTACAGGTTAGCAGAAATTATTCTGTCACGACAGAAATATTTTAACGGCTTCTAAAGGGACTTTGGGGTATTTTAGAATCACAGAGGGAGAGTATTAAAAAGTGATACAAGTCTCTTTTGGAAAAAAAAAAAAAATTGTTAGGATCAGTCATATTAGATTCATTATGTTAACTTACGCGTAAAATAGTTCTACTTCAGGGTAGTTTGCAAAGGTTTCTATAAATATATTTTATCACGAGTGAAAAATTCTCTAGGGTAATGCATCACTAAATTTTTAAGAAAAGCCCCATTTTGAAAGAAAACAAGTTTTGAAAACAGACTCTGAACAGTTTATATTTCAAGATTTATTTAAATACATTTTATAGTGTAATCATGTAAAAAATTCTCTAGCGTAAAGCGTGATTAAATTTTTTAAAAAGAGTGACAAAAATATAGTTAATTTTAAACTACCCGTAAAAATTTTTGTTTGGTCTTCTCACAATGAAAATGAAATTTTATTAATAAATAAATAAATAAAAAATGCCACGCAGGAGTGCAAACACATATTGTGAAAATTAAAAAATCTATGGGTCATATACTGAATGACAATTTAATTTTTCCTCGATGAATACCGAAAAGTTTTGGGGTCTTCTACAAATCTAATTTTTTATTAATTTTTAGGACAAATCTATTTAAAGATTGAACAAATGCAGATTCAGGCAAGCATGGAAAACAAGTATGCAATACTATAAGCAAAAAAGGAAAGAAGTGTGTGAACTTCCCAGATAATTGCCAGGGTAGTTTACATAAAAAATATCGTTTTGACAAATTGTAAACCCCCCAAAATATTTTGCAATTTCTGAAAATAATTGAAGTTAATATTTAATCTATTTTATTAGAATAAGTACATTTTAATCAGATAACCAGAAAGTAAGACATGTCAAATATTCAAACATTAAAAAAAAAACTAGAGCAATAATTTTTAAAATAATCTCGTAATAGTACACGTTGAATGCTATAATTTCTTTCGAAATGGTTCTATTTCTTTTTGTTAAATTCGATAGAATTTCCCCCAGACCTACACCGATTTCCATCTAAAACTATCGAATGTAACTCTCGAATTGGGGAAAGTGTCCTCGAAAACAAAATATCGTTATGTATTCTGCTGTTAATTATTATATGTACACTTTCAAAATTTCAATCCATCGGTAGCTTACAGAAATTTGCTTTCTCTTGCAACTATATAGATAAGGCAGAAATAAATTTGCTATGAATCTGTTTTTATCTGCATGTGTGCGATTTTCTACGCAAAACAATTACTTTCATCAATTTTCTCTATCGGTAATTTCCAGTAAAAGAAAGCATCCGGAGAGATTTTTTTTTCTCCTTTTAACCTTTAATTTGACAAGATGTTTTTTCAAATATTTTTTAATTTCTGTTATTTTTCCATGTCTGTCTAGACATTAGGATCTCTGTAAAATAAACAAAAAAAATATTTTCCATTTTTGAGATACTGTCCGCTGTGGCGAACACTGACAATTATGTTATATAGTACTTATAAATATACATGTCCGGTGTAGCGGCTAGACTTAGCCAAATTAAGGGTTAAAAGTTTTATACGAGGGGGTAACAATATGTAACGCACATAATTCTGAACTCAAAGTATACGATTAATTAGAATATGAACAGAAACGAAAGTATTACACAGTTATTACTTTTCGATATAATTACCATTCTTGCAAAGGCTTTAGTCCTATTCCTAAAATGAGCTTGAAAACGCAGGTCTCATAGAGCTCCGTCAGTTGCGAATAGAACCACCGTCGCACAGCTCGTTTGAGGTCCACCCGCTTTTTAACAGTTTACTCACCATATCCCAGCATTGGTAAAACACAGCCCGTTTTGTAAAGATTAAGAATTTATGGATGGTTTTACCAAAAGTTCCTTTTCTTTTGGTGAAAGAAATCTTATTACTGCTCATTTCTTCTCTAAAGGGGATATTGTAATTGCAAACATCATTTTGCTGTTATCGTTGCTGTAACGAAGCACGTGGGCAAGAAGCTACACGAATTGAGGCAAAGGGTACACCACTCATTTGACGACCACCGGATAGGGAGAAAGAACGATTTTGTTCAGTAGACCCCAGTAATTTAGAAGCAGGGACCAAGCAGAAGACCCATTGGCCTGACCTGCCATCTCCAGAGATATTCTTTGAGAATTTAGAGAACATTCTGACCCCTAACATATTTTACGTGCCCCAGTTACCATTAACGAACACGGCAGATCTTAGGCCCGCTCGAGTCCCGAACCCCCGACTCTCTACTTACGAGATCGTTGTCTTTTCCGACTGAGCTACCGCAGTTTAAAACATTTAAGCGGCGATTATTACACCTTACCGAGGTACGAATGCTCATCGGAATCTCTGTTAGGGCAGTGGTTTGGAGTAAAAAAGACCGAATACGAAATTAATTAGTGGAAATTTAGAAATTGTCTTAATCCCTTCAGAATTAGGTCTGTAATAAGAACAGACTAAGTTCCCCCCCCTTCTGTTACGTGGACTTTAGCTACAGTGCACAGATTTATAGCATTTTTAAAAAGAAAAATAGCAAGTAAAAACAAATAGCATTATCAAAAATGTGTCAACAAAAAATTAGAGCATAAAATTTTGAATAAAACTGAGTACACAGACTTAATATATGTACTGTATATTAAGCTCATAGCTCTATTAATAAAAGTTTTACTGTGTTGTTGTTAAAGTGCATCAAGCCAGATTACACCAAGTTACCAGATTCCTCTGAATCAAGTTGTAAAATATTATTATTATACATACATATATATTTAACGTTTTGAAATTTTCGCGGTGTTTATGTAGTTCTTTCAAGCTTTTATTACGAGATTTGTTTGGGGAAAATAATATTTTGATTTAGCAGAGAAAACATCAAAGCCCAGTGGTTAGAGGAAAGAAGCTCAATTGTAATTTATGCATTAAAAGCTGGAAATTATTCTAACATGTGAATCCGAAAAACAAACATCTTTGGGCCAAATCTGGCAAGTGAGATTCTCCCTTAGTGAGTTTTCTTTGCTTTTTCCCATCTCCCCCGACTAGGTTAATAACATATTCCCGTAATAGAAGGCTACAATTTAAAAGTAAAAAATGTTTTTGTGAGACATAATTTTCGACTATAAATTTGTATATTGCAGCTACAGCTCACCTAGCAGGTGGGGAGAAACTTAATATTTTCACTACAGACCTAACGTGAAAAGATTAAAATAATGTTCAGCTTTCTCCAAATTAATTTCTTATTCAACTATCCAATTAATGGTCTATGCAGTATTGGAGGCAAGCAGTTTTGCGCTCTACATTCAGACTCTTACAAAATTTTACTGAAAAGAAAATTTACAAGTGCGTTACTCATTGATACTTCCTTGTAATTCGTGATAATTCTCTTAAAGATAGTTTGAGGCTTTCATTTATCAAATTGTAAAAAGTTCTCCTAAATCAATAAACTTGAATTCTACATGAAGACGGTAGCTTTTAATTCGCTGTCTGCTACTCGTTTTGCAGCCGCATCACGAGATCTGATTGAAGAGGCTTGGTCGCTGGTTCTTAATTAGTAATGATTTTCACAAAATAAATGATGGACTATAGCTCTTAAATTAAACTTTTATTCTCAGACGAATACTCAGTCGCTTTCTCGAAGCGAAGGGTCGAACACACCATCTCGCATTTTACACACTCTGTCTTACAAAAATAAAAAAAACAACAATTCTTATTGCGGAGGTTTTACAACAAGCTGCCCGACTTATCGCCAAGCGCACTATTGGCGGTTTTTACAAAACAAAACTCAACACTGATAAATACCCGAAATTTCTTACATACTCTTTTGTTAATAAAATTCTAAAGTTTTTTTTTTTTTTCATCTGTTTTGGGAACAGGTATTCCAAAGTTATACATACTTGGTATATCATCAACTCTCAGAAACGACAGCTAAATTAGGATTAAAAAAGAATCCAAGTCGAATATCTTCCTGATTCGGAAATCTTTTTCATAATACCCTCAAAATTGCTTTCCTCATCTGTGAATAGAATTGAATTTTTACAAGTTTGGTTATAACAAATCCCTTGTGTCTAAGACTTTTTGAATCAGACATGCAATCGTGTTCTGCTGTTGATGGTCTAGAAGGTGTGTTCCAGTCTCCGATTGCGTGTTTAAACCCCTAAATCTAATGGTCAGGAAGTCTTAAATCCTGACGAGTAAACTGAAAGAAGATTTTCCTAAATGCAAGACGTTCAAAGGCAATGCTTTGTTTGGAAATTTACTTGAGGTTTGACGTCATTTCGTTATACACTTGACCAAAAGAAAAACAAAATTAACCCGTAGTATCTTTCCCACTCATCGGAAAAAAAGAACGAGTAACACAATTGCTTCCTTTCAGTAGCTCAGGGACAGATGTCGAATTCGAGAGAAGCCGCGAGTTCGCCCGTTAGCGTTGTCGAGAGAGATAGCACGTATACATGCTCTCGAGTATTATCTCTATTCAGAAATGTCCAATATGGGAACCTACCAGAGAACAGAGCAACAGACGAAATTATTCAGGGCTGAAGCGGAGGGAAAAAAAAAAGTATTTGAGACAGATAATATTTGGTTTTAAGCAGACATATAAAGTCAAGTATTTTTCTTTTCTTGGTAGGAGCGCAAAGATTAAGAGATTAAGCTGTGATTAGTGAAAAATAAATAATTCAATATTATTTACACATACGTATTATAATAAGGCTAATAAGTATTTCTGGAAATTATATTCTTTTATTAAATAATTAAAATTGACGGTGTAATAGCTAAAAAATTAATTTATTCATAGATTTTATTTAAAAAAATAATTCTCACTAACGCACACACGAAGTGTTCTGCCACGAATTTTTTTGAGGTAGGTAAAATGAGAATTTATTTTATTTTCATTATAGAAATACGTATTATGATAATTTTGCTACGCAATCAGCCAAAGTAGGCAGTTAAGAGTTTGGGGAGTACACTGCATATGCATGTATATTTGTATCTATGTATGTGTACGTACGTATATGTACTGATATTTTTCATACAATGATTGTACAGTACCAAGATGTGTTTATGGTACAGCTCCAATCTTCCAGATACAATTTTGTTTCATGATGTTTGGGGTTATTTCTCATCAGGTACATCAAAATTATATTCTTTTAAGCATCTATGTTGGCTTGGTTCTCATTTCTCATTAGTAGCTTCTACAAAATGTGTGTGCATAAGTACATACATGTAGAGATGGGTCCATACTGTCGAGAAGCTTTGATTACATTGATGTAGTAAAAGCGAAGACAACAGAACAAAAGAACAAATGATTACATTTTGAGAAAACCGTGATGATTTATTCAAGTGATAGAGCTACACAAGGTGAAAAAACTCAATAACCGCGTTTGTCCATCTTTGGCCCCTATGCAAACAGTTATTCCGCTTGGCATTGATTGTGGAGGATGTCTTACTGAGGGATATCGTGCCAAATTCTGTCCCGTTAGATCGTCAAAATCCCGAGCTTGGAGGGCCCTGCCCATAATAGTCCAAGCCTGCTCAATAGGAGAAAAATCTGGCGAGCTTGCTGGGGAAGGTAGCGTTTGGCAAGCACGAAGACAAGAAATAGAAACAAATGCAGTGTGGGGCCTGGCATAATTTTACTCAAATGTAAGCCCATGATGGCGGGACACGAAGAGCAACACAACGGTGTGTAGAACTACGTCGACGTACCGCTGGGCTGTAAGGTTGCCTGGGATAATAACCAAAGGGGTCCTATTATAGAATGAAATGGCACCCCAAACCATCACTCCTGGTTGTCGGCCTGTATGCCGGAAGACAGTTGTGACAGTTTGGTATGCTACTGCTGTCCGGAGCTTCTCCAGATATGTCTTCGCTGGTCATTTGGGGTCAGTTCAAAGCGGGACAAATCACATAAGACTATTCTACTATAGTCAGTGACATTCCAGTACGAATGAGCTCGACTCCGGGCAAACGAGTTTGTCGTTGTACAGTGGTCAATGGTATTGGCGCAAGGGGCGTCGTGACCTCAGCCCCCTTTCTGTGAACTGCCTATGAATGGTATTTGAGGTCACTGAAGCACTAGTTGCAGGTACATTCGATGATAATGATGCATCTGGTCTGTGCTCGCCGCTCTGACGATTGCTTGGTTCTCACGTTTTGTCGTTTCTCTAGACCGACCGCTTCCTTTTCGACGCTGTGTTCACCCATGGTTTACCCATTCCTGTCATCATCTTCTAATAGTAGCAACGATCCTGCCCAAATGTCGAAAGATTCGCTGATTAAACAAATCGGCTCCTTTGAACCCAACTACATGTCCTCTCTCAAATGCTGACATCTGCGCATATCGTGCGCTCCTGTATGCGAGGCATAGTTACTGTCTACTTGAGTACACGGAATAAAAGTGGCAAAGAATTTGTGACCTAGAATCGAAATTTCTCCTCTTAAATATTCTGTCAGTTTTGCATATAAGATACGCTGCAGCAATACATGTTCATTCACTGGTCACCAAATTTTAAAATTTTGCATTTTTCGTCGAAACTTTTATGCAAATCAATTAGTATTCAATTTGCATTACATCTTCTCGGTTCGTCGTGGTGTGCCATTTTTTTTCTTTTTTCTTTCTTCTAAGAGTGTACTAGGCGCAACATCAATAGACCAAATATTAACACATAAGTATTATACTATGACACAAAACTGCTATTCTAAAACCAAGTCATAAGTTACATAATTAAATTATTTAAGACTATAATACTATTATTATTATTAATTATAATATTAATTATATTTTAGATATTTAAAAATTATGCTTACTTTTTGATTTTGAATAAATTACTCGTTAAATTTAAAACTACGCGCTATGTGTTTTATTGAGACAAACAGGATAATTATTTTTGTATAGAGCATCACTTAGATTTTTAACATCTTTATCTTTATTAACTTTAGTCTATTTACTATAATAAGCTTATTGAGAATACTGTTTTTAAAGATAAACATGTGATAATAGGAACTAAGTCCTGAAATTTAACAACTTCAAAATTATAATCAGACCTTTAATTAAACAAATCAGAAGTAAATTGTTGCAGAATATTTATTTAAATATGTCTAAGAAATTTACTAATAAAGAATCAGCGCTACTAAATATTAAAAGGGTATTAAATAGAAATAATTAAATTAAAACAAAATTATTGCAGAAAAATTTGCAATGAATATTAAAGAAAGTTCCAAAGTTTTTTTCACATTCAAAATAACAAAAATTTTAATACTTCACTAGATAGTACTTTAAACACATTAAATACGATGAATTGATATTATACCACAATATAACCCCTAAAAGCAAAAGATCTACAAAAAATCATATACTGTTTTATATATATAACTATAATATTAACTTAATTTGGTGACCATAGCTATCCGAATAGGCTTATCTAGGTAAGATTATGTGCATATCTATACGCTAGTAGTAAGATCAAAATGTTCCCAAAATCACAGACTGACACTCTGAATTATTTTGATTAGGGCTCTTACATCAGCTTTTCTTAATCTTTAGAAGTGAGTCGAAAGAGCGACAGTTTAAAACACTGAGACTGATGATGGCTTGTTAAGATCGATGAATCTCCTATATAATAATAGCTTAAGTTATCTGTCAGTCTGTCCTCGGATTTATGAAGCGGTTGGACCTGGAATGGATAGAGGCATCTATATTGGATTCTTGATGAGTTAGGTTTAGCAAAATTCAAAGCGAGTACAGTTTACCTTCTCCTAAACTATCGATCCGATTCTAAAATTAATTGGTATAAATATGCTTCATATCACAGCGAAAAATACTGTCGTCTTTAAAACGTTCGAAATCCATCCCTTTCCCCCTTTTCGAACATACAATGCCATTATTTCAAGCCCTATTTTCCCCGGTTAAGAGCAGCCGATTAAATTTATCAATTTATTGCATAATAAATAGGTAAAAAAAAATTTTTTTACCTTTATTTTTCCTAACATTATGACGTCATTTATTTAACCATCTGCATTGTTTTCTTGTGTTTTATCACTTAAATTAAAAATTATTGCAGAAAAATTTGCAATGAATATTAAAGAAAGTTCCAAAGTTTTTTTCACATTCAAAATAACAAAAATTTTAATACTTCACTAGATAGTACTTTAAACACATTAAATACGATGAATTGATATTATACCACACTATAACCCCTAAAAGCAAAAGATCTACAAAAGATCGTATACTGTTTTATATATATAACTATAATATATAACTTAATTTAGGTGACCATAGCTATAAGATTATGTGCATATCTATACGCTAGTAGTAAGATCAAAATGTTCCCAAAATCACAGACTGACACTCTGAATTATTTTGATTAGGGCTCTTACATCAGCTTTTCTTAATCTTTAGAAGTGAGTCGAAAGAGCGACAGTTTAAAACACTGAGACTGATGATGGCTTGTTAAGATCGATGAATCTCCTATATAATAATAGCATATAGCCCGTCATATGACGGGATCAGTAAAATTTTTAATTTTCCAAAATTGTAAAGTAATTTATGAGGCAGGTAAAAAAATGGTTTGTTTTTTGGCTGAGAATCATCTTGCAAAAAATAAATAAATAAATAAAAATAAAAAAATAAAATAATCGATGATTCAATTTAAAATGATTACACACGTACCTAATCTATTATTTAAGCCCAATATAAAAGAAAATTATTTATGTAATATCTAAGTTCAATGATAAAACGTATGAAAATAAGGCATAATTTAAATAATTTAAAATAAGAAATGATTCAATGAGATGGTTAAAGGAATGACGTCAAAATGCTAGAAAAATGTTATTTTTACCTATTTATTATGGGATAAATTGATAAATTTAATCGCCTGCTCTTAACCGGGGAAAATAGGAGTTGAAATAATGGCATTAGAAGCTCGAAAAGAGGGGAAGGGGTGGATTTTGAACGTTTTAAAGGAGGCAGTATATATTTTGATGTGATATGAAGCATATTTATACTAATTTATTTTAGAATTAGATAGATAGTTTAGGAGAAGATAAACATTACTTGCTTTGAATTCTGCTAACTTTGGATGCCTCTATCCATTCCAGGTCCAACCGCTTCATAAATTCGAGGACAGACGGACAGATAACTTAGGCTATTATTATATAGGGGATAGCTTAAGTTATCTGTCCGTCTGTCCTCGGATTTATGAAGCGGTTGGACCTGGAATGGATAGAGGCATCCATATTGGATTCTTGATGTGTTAGGGTTAACAAAATTCAAAGCGAGTAAAGTTTATATTCTCCTAAACTATCGATCCGATTCTAAAATAAATTGGTATAAATATGCTTCATATCACAGCGAAAAATACTGTCGTCTTTAAAACGTTCGAAATCCATCCCTTTCCCCCTTTTCGAACATACAATGCCATTATTTCAAGCCCTATTTTCCCCGGTTAAGAGCAGCCGATTAAATTTATCAATTTATTGCATAATAAATAGGTAAAAAAATTTTTTTACCTTTATTTTTCCTAACATTATGACGTCATTTCTTTAACCATCTCCTTTAATCATTTCTTATTTTAAATTATTTAAACATCGTCTGCATTATTTTCCTATGTTTTATCACTTAACTTAAATATTACGTAAATAATTTTCTTTTATATTTGGCTTAAATAATAAATTAGGTACATATGTGATAATTTTAAATTAATCATCGATTATTTTTTTCTTGCAAGATAATTCTCAGCCAAAAAACAGACCATTTTTTTTACCTGTCTCATAGGGTACTTTACAATTCTGAAAAATTAAAAATTTTACTGATCCCATCACATGACGGGCTATATGCTAGTCTATAATAATTTACACTTTGAAAAGTCTATTGGCGATCATATGGGATGGACGACAGGTGAACCTCTTCAAACCTGAAAACAACGACGGTTATTCTTTTACAGTTCTTTAAACATATATTTGTTCGCTTTGAGTTGCAGAGGTATATATGCAACTAAAACAATATGTTTAAATCATTAGTCAATTAAATCACAAATTCTTCTGCCATGCAAAGAATAAAAATGGTTTGTGATCATTGTGGTCTACTGTTTTATGAAGATCACAGGCAAAATCACATAATCTAATCTATTCGAGAAGGAAAACTGTCATCTGTGGATGCAGATCAACAATACGAATGATCGAAGATAGTACCCGGTGTGTAAAGATGTCCGTAAACTGATGATAGGTATAACCAATATATATATATATATATATATATATATATATATATATATATATATATATATATATATATATATATAAATGTAATCGTCCAGGGGATCAACCATCCCCCAACTTTACACTTGATGAGTTCATTTTAAAATTGCCCCTATTATTTTCCTCAGCCCGGGCATGCTGGGCTGCTAAATATCCCGCTAATCGTCTGTTCGAAATAAACACATAATTCGTCGTGGCCGAACGTAACTTTTATTTTATCCGATCAAAATCGCACAGAATCCAGAGACGTCTGAACCAGACGGTGTCAGAACGCTCTCTCTCTAATGCCAACCTTCTGCGAGAGACGACCAAAACCCGTGTGTGTTTTGCTTATAGAAAGTAACTTTTGATTAGAGCCATCTGCAAAAGTGTGGCTTTCCAGATGACTATTATAGCTGATCATTACAGATTTTTCCTGGGAGAGTTATAACTTCCTAATTAAAAATGCCAGCTATATCATTTTCTGTTTTGGGAATCATAGAAAGAATTTCGGGGTTCGGCTGAAGGAATGAAAACAACATCGTTTAAATTGGATGGCTGGGAAATATGGTTAATATAAAGAGAAGAAATTAAGATCTAGAATAATGAATGGGGAAAAGGGATAATTAAGGAATAGGCTTTAGGGCTTAGATATTGATATTATTACACATACACACATATACATATATATATACATACATATATATACATATATATATATATATATATATATATATATATATATATATATATATATATATATATATATATATATAATTAACGATTTACCTTTTATATCTCTCACATAGATTTACTTTGGAAATGTTACAATACATACCAATTTACAAAGAGATACTACTCAGATTATTTTTTTTTTTAATAATGACGATAACAGTGTGCCTACAGCAATGATCGTCGGCAGCGCGCGCACAGAATTAGCGTGGGAGGACCGCGGATGCCGTCCTCCAAAAATAGCGCCAAGGAATACCGGAAAAAGCGGAGGAGTGGTGAAAAGGAAGCCGCCGGGGAGAGTGAACTCTCCAGAGCATTTGAATCTACAACAAACACCAGCTTCACATTGAGTTACACAAAGGACAAACTTATAAGTTGTGTTTTCGAAAGGATGTGTATTTAGTGGAAAATAGGTTCGAATTTCAGGGTGATGTATGCAGAAATAACGGCAGAAAATTTTTATTTCAAAAGAGAGATAGATGCATTAAAGCAGACATTTTTAGAGGGAGCTGACTGAAAAGACAGTCAAATTTCAGTTTCATTTTCAAAGCTTTAAGCGACCTTCTATGAGGAATTTAAAGTATATTAAGCTTGGATTAACCTTAAAATTAAAGACACTGCAATAGGGAAGTTTTGAAATGCTTTCTTGTTTTTCAAACATGTAATACAACCATTCTGGGATATTAAAAAAAGTTTAAATCATTCAGCAGAAATGAAACCCAACTCATTAAATGCTGTTGGAGGAAAACAAACTGCATTATGCTAAATATTTCAATTAGATATTTCATTACTCAATTGAACGTGAAAACTATATGCTTTATAATTATTCTTTTAAACGGATTTAGTAGCTTTGGACGAAGGTGCCAATTCCTTCTCTTGAGTTGCCAATAACAATAATAATAAACTAAAATACACGTCAGCTGAACACATTGCAGATGCATATAATTATATTTATATTTGCAGTAGTTTTATTTATGAGTCGTAGCATACGCATACAAATTATCTTCTGTTTTGTTCAACTATTACTGTAGAATTTTAAGCTTAAATAGAATATCACTCAATTTACTGACACCGAACAGATATCTTACGAAATCTTAACAAATCACTAGGCTAGACACCTATATAAGACCTATCAGTCGCTTCGAATGCAGTGATATCTGAAAATCGTCTTCAAAAAACAATTTTTTAAAAATCTCAGACAATGATATTATATATATATATATATATATTATATGTGTGTGTGTGTAAGGCTTATTAATAACTAGCTCTTATATAGCTCTTGAAGCCAGTGTTCTTAAATTGCATACAACGATTAAAAAAATTCAGTTTATATTTCCTTAATTATAATGTAAGTACGATCACTCTCATTTTCTTGGTAATACATACAAATACCCAGTCTATACGCAAGGAGTATACTAAGACCTTATATTCACGAAGGTATTAAATTCTTTGGGAAAAACTAAAACATAACGACAGCAGCTATTCACAATCCTATAGCTAAAAATAGCATCTTCGAAAGTCTATCATCATGCTGTGCCAGTGACGAAGCAACCGTTACGCCTATTACGAGTGCTGACAACTGAAAAGTTAAAGTGTTGACATTCAGAACTGGAGTATTTGAGATTGAGTTTCACTGTCACCTTGAATATTTCTAGCCGTTAAGAATTGTTGGTTAATTGTTATAGTTGATCTTTAAAGCAGCAAAAACACACTGACCGTAGAGCGGCCAATCAAACAACTGAATATTTCATACCAGAATATACAGAGAACAATATTTTCAGTTGATATTAAAAATATGGCTTTTCAAACGATCTTTTCCTTTATAAAACCATAAAACAGACAGACAACTTTAAATAATTCTGAACCAATAACATTCAGTATAATTTAACTCATTAATGCCTGAACCATTTCAGATCAATAGATATTGACAAATATCTTAAATGTAAGCTATTATTGACTATTAAGTAAAAAATAAAATTTAAATAACATTGAATATTATGACATGTTGTCATTAATGATGAGATATAATTTTAAGTACCATACGGGATCATCTATAAAATAATAAAAACTTCGTGATAAGGATTTATTTGCTATCTGGTGTAAAAACAGTCTTGTAAAGTGAATTTTAATAACAGGTATAAATATTAGTCACAATTTCAGTCGATGTATGCCAAAAAGTACAGTTCTACATGAGGGTTGAAAATTATTTTTTCAATATTTTTATGCTACATTTTATTCTCATTTTAGTGAAATATGTCCGATTATTCTGCAATTTTTACATTTGTCCTTCAGCAGAACACTTAAGGTGACGATATATGCAAATATCCATACACATATCACAGTAAGGAAACCGCAGTACAGTGACTGGATACTGAATTTAAACGGATAACACAGTAGGGGCAGCCTAATGCCAATGTGTTAAAAATGTAAACTAAGAATTTAAATTCACCCTTACAAATTCACAATATAAGAGAAGTTTTTTGGGCGAATAACGACATTAGTTGCATATTTGTGTGTGAGTGTGTCAATATATATAATTTTTTTAAACCGATTAGACGAAAAACGGATCGAAATAAAAGCATGGAGCAGGGTCAGCCCTAAACGTAGGCAAGGTAAGTGCCGATAACAGCAAAACCGTTTGAAATAGAAAAAATAAATAAATAAATAAAAAATAAACAAAACCCACTCGAATATATTTCGATTACTGAAAAATCTAGACAAAGGAATAGGAACAGACAGCTTCATACTTTATCTATATAGTAGGTACTAATTTTACTTGTCAGTTCGTGGTCGTTAGCTAGTTTGAAATGCAAATTTCGTTTTTCATTAAAACAGTTTTATGTAAATCTATATAAGTATTACTGTCTTAATTCTTTGTATGTCATTTTCTGGTTAACATGGTTCTTTTATAGTAAATATAAATCAAAATAAAATATTTTAAAGATTTTTCGAAGCTTAAAGATCGGCATTTTGGGAGGTTTTCCTATGGTAGCAAAAATGCTACAGTCGGGCTTGATAAAAGGTATGTTTAAACTTTTTTTTTAATTATTAAATTTATAAAAAAAAATAATACAAGTAATTTTATTTGTAGAAGGATAGTTTACAACCTAATTCTTTCACATGAAATAAAATCAGACTGCAGCTTATTTAAATATCAGTGACCTCAACCTCACCTTAAACGCACGCTGCTCAAAGCAACGAATGAAAAAGTAGTGGACGAAAGTGACCCATTAATAAAGAAGGCTGATAGATACCGTGAATGTTACAAATCTAAAAAAACATTACAATAGGGCTGAGACTTAAACTAGCCTGGTTACAATCAGAACAAAGTGAGATTGCCACACGTTTTAAAATTTCAAATCGCCGAATCAGAGATTACATCAGATTGCTATTTGATTTGCTAACGTCTAGAATCCACTCACCTCCAGAAATAGTATCCTCAGTGCATCCCGGGGGATCCGAGGGATGGGCGGGAGCCCGTCCGAGCATCCGAACTGTGGCCAAGGAAATGGGTAGGTCATGAAACGGACGAACAATCGTTTGCGGGCTACATTGGAACGGATTGCACGAAGCTGGCGTGCGAGCAATCACTTGTGTACTGGACGATTACTGTGGAAGTGGTTGCGAGTAACCCTCCTTCCCTCCACCATCCGCAAAAAAACAATGGGAAGTGAGCCGACGAATGGGATAGGCGCATTAGCGGGACAGAAGCTGGGGAAAAACATTCAAGTGGCGGGGAAAAGGAAAGCAGGCGGAGAAGAGACTCTCCGGTCCGTAACAAACGTAGAAGGAGCGGCTCTTGAGCTTCGCAATAAAACAGTTGAAAGCATTTAAGAGAGGAAAGGTAAATATTTAAAGCAAAAGTGAGTATGCGTCTCTGTTTATACATCACACGTATACATTTGTATCAAGAATGTATGGTAACACACATCGGTTTTTAAAGAATAAATTCATGGTTTTAAATTAAGTTCGAAACGTCCGGAATATTACTAAACCGAATGTCTTTAAAAGATAAACATAAAAGAAAACTATAAAAACTAATGTTTTATTTCTACAATTTTACCTGTGTTTGGAAAATCTCCCTCACAAACTATTGCGTTATTACTCTTCCCTGCTGAAAAAACAAAAGTATATTCTTGATGATTTCGTTTGCAAAAAGGGCAGTTACATCATGAGCAGAAAATTCCATTCATTGAGAGGATGCTAATTTATTAAATGAAAGGACGAATGTTATATATACCTATCCACTCCACTGGGATTTTCAAACTAAATTAGCAGCAAGTCTCTGACGTATATCGTGACTGGTAAGCAACAGACATGCTGGTTCACTCATGCCGCGCTTAAATATAAAACAGACAGAAGCAAACACATAATCGAGTATAGATATCACCGGGATAAATGGCGTACGGGCTTAAAAACTTTATGGACCTTAACGTTCTTTCATCTAAAGTCTTGCCCGCAAATTTCGAAAATGTTATGGAATTGGCAGAAAAATCCCTCTCCTTGAGGATGACTGAAACTGAGGGGATTCTCAACGGACATTATGAATCCAGTAACGGTAGTGAACTGTCAAGGTTCAAGGTGTATGACGAATTTTACAGAACGATTTTCTAATATCTACATATTCGAAAACCTACTTCATATACAGATGAATTCCGAGAATCGTTTTTTAATAAATTACACATAGGCCTCTATTATAACTTTGGCAAGATGGGTATTTTTACCTAGTAATACTTAGCTGAAAGTGAATGCCCGTAGTATAGACCTCTGTTCAGTAAGAAAGAATTTTTGGAAAAGAAAATATTCTTCTCGCGACCATCCGTTCTCAAGTAAACAGGACATTCGACTTTATAAGCACATAACCCATTATATTACAACACATAACACACAAAACCATAAAGGGGGTCTTCCCCGTATGTGCGTACATTGCAGACATAAGGAGGACTAGGGTCAAATACATTGCAAGAGGACTATTACGACCAGAACCTACTTCATCAAATTTTCAACGACTCGAACTGTCCTGCATGCAGAGAGAAAAGAATACATAGACTCCGTTTCCGAAAAGCAGAATCCTACCTGTAAGCCTATCATCCAACAAAACAGACATAGCATTTTACCCATAAAGTATATAAAATAACTATATTCAAATCACCTCTAAAAATTTGCTTTTCGCACCCTACCAATCATCTTACAAAAAGGCAGTCTCATTATAACGCAACTTTCCAAAAGATGTTTTCCCTTATAAACTTATTAAAGGGGTCGTAAACAGAGGAGGGGTTTAGATTTTGTTATATTTGCCTTTTGCTAAGGAAATGGGGGAAAGGAGTTTCTTACAATAGATTTTTATTTTTTACATGATTTTTGTATAACTATTTACATAAGAGATCGATTACTTACAGTGGAATTTCGTTTCAAGAAATCTTTACCACCCACCCCGTCCCTCGCTATTCCAGAAAAGAATATCCGTCACTAATCACTCACTTCCTAGTCTAAAATCGTTTCTCTAAGATGAAACACCGGCGTTTGCATCGTTTAAGTGCCATTTCCTTTCCCCCCATCACCCTCCCAAGATGATTTCCATTTGCTCATCTCTTGTCTCACCCCATTGCGGAAGTAAAAACGTCCACTCGTGAAGCGTTTATTGTTTTCAGAACAAGAGAAACACAATGAAGACCGCTTCGCAGTTAAACATATCGGTCACGCTAGTGGATTTTCGGCGGGTGGCTGGGTGAGCGAACGATTAAAGAAGTAAACAGATTACAGCAATCCTCAAACATATCCGCCACGAAACAGGGATTCATCTTGCTGGAGCATGGGAGGCACAACTTTATTTTAGTGGTCTTAGCTGTTAAAAATCTAAGAGGTCTCCTTGAAGCAGCGACATATTTCGTATGTCTGTTGCGCAGTAGCAAGATACAAATCATTTGAAAGGTCTATTGAACGATGATAAATTTAGTTTATAGCCGCTTCTGAGCGACTGACTGATGCAACCAAGAAGTATGCATTCTCGAAGGTCAAACGTTTTTAGTGGAAGACTTTTAGCATACTTGATTCAGAACCTTGCAGGAAACTGTGAATCACTATAAACAAACCGTTATTGTGAATTTAAATACAAGTAATAAATACTTCGATCTTTCAACACAATATTCTCTCCTTCGAAATCTTCACAAAAAAATTTATGAAAATTTTTGCTGATTTTGCAAGTGCACATAAGCTTCAATCCACTGAGTAGGAGAATCATATCAACCATATTCCTTGGATTCTTAATTCTTTAACAATGGTAAAAAGTAATTTTCCGACTATTCTGTAACAATGAAACGTCACCCCTTAACGCAAAACAATGCTGCTTGTGTACTGGTAATGCACGTAAATTCTGCCTCACTGTATATTAAAATGGTAGTAAAATAGCATTGGTTGGTAGGGAGAGTTACAGTCCATGCTTTACTACCAGCACTACAGTCATTAATGTACCATTTCGGGGCTTGATATGGCCGTCAGAATATCCCTCACTGCACACACTGCACTCCACTGGAATCAATGTAGGAGGGGGGTATATCGCATGTATGAGGCTAATTCAGGATTTGCCTCATAACTAATGAGAGCGGAACATACTGCTTAAAGTCTACTGATGCCTCTTAAAGTTGTGACTACAAACATCCATGCCTGCTACGGGATTTGAATCTGCGGACTCTGGTACACGATGATATCATCCTACCTATTAGACCGGCTTTTCTCTGCCGAATCATGTTTCGGAGAATAGGATTAGACTAATAGTTTAAAACTCAATAGTTTGCATGAGAGACTGTTTTCATACGCTCATCTCCAATAAAATTAAAACAGTTTGGAATGAAATTGGAAAACAGATATCATAAAGTTTTTCAGAATCCTCTTTCCCAATAATCATCCTCAAGTGAGGTGGGAGAACAATGTGGCTCTTTCAATCCTACATTTGAAATCAAGAGCAAATATTTGATACAGTGAAACTACATTCTTCAGATGAAAAAGAACTACATAAAATCTGTAAGACATTTTAAGTCATAACGGAACGATAACCCCAACCGGTGCACAACAATTTTTATGCCATTACTCTAATTAGACTACCTTTTGTCCAACAAGAACGATATTGTTCGAATATTATAACAACTTGTGATTTAGTAAGATTAGGTATAAAAAGAAAAAGAATTGTGTAATATTTGCAGATACATGCCTCTCTCCTATCCCCCCAAATCCACAAAAGCATACTGCTAGTATTCACCCGTATTATAGAATTCTGTTGATTTATGAGTACGAACTACGTTGAGAAGATTCAAGAAAAATGATAACTGAAACATATTTCCATAGTATAAACCTAACCCTAATTTTTCCAAAACAAATTAATTTTACACACCTTAAACAAAATAGTGACTATCATCTGTGTCTCAGAAATATATTATAAGAGGAACACTAAGATTTTAAACTTACTCAAATGAAGAACTAAGGAACCGTTTTCACAAGCAGCAACAGGAAAGACGAAAATGAGTCACATGAAAGCCCCACACATAAGATCATGGGTTTCTACCCGCTTCTTGGGTTTTACTTTGTCTTTCATTTTAATAAATGTGCATATTGGCTGACATCCCATTTTCGCAATTATTCAAAATAAAGACGCTGTGGTTCATAGCCAACCCTTTAAAGGACAAGATTAAAAGTTCTTTGGAATATAATGAAATGAATTTATAAATATTATGAGCCTTATTATTGTAAAAAAAAATTTTTTTTTCATTCTGTGTGGTATGTAGGGGGGGGGGAGGACAGCAAAACCATCCTCTTATACAGAATAAAAATACTTTTTTTAAAATTTGATTACGAAAATAATATTTAATTATCATCTAAATGGTGTAATAAATAAGTAACCAAACAATTAATTTATAAGTGCTGTTTCAGCGGGTATTCTTATTTGAGGTCATTAGTGAAGGAAAAAACAATAATTCCTGATTTTCCTATGAAAAGCAAGTTTAAATACATATTTCAAAGTAAGAATATTAAGCATTCTGGCGCCATCTGTAGATTGTTTGAATCGTCAAAAATATAAAAAATTAAAAATTTATTGTATGTTTTTAAAAAGCAGATAAAAATTAACAGTTTCACTACGAAACCATTGTTCAGCGATTCCGAATATTTTCAAAATAAATAAATAAATAATAAATAAAATAAAATAAACTGGACAGTTTGGAAAAGTTTAGATTTTGGCAACATTCCGAATTTTTGACGCCCGCATTTGAAGCTCTCAACTGTACCAAACCTCACATTCAACCTGCTGATTCGGAAAAATATTAACACATACGTTAAACATAATGCAAAGTGTATTTTGTCTTTTCCAAAACCGTGGGTGGAGGAACTGCATTGCTATTTGCTAATCTTTTCTTTTATATCTTTTGTTTGAGTTAATAAAGTGTGTCTATCAGAAAAAGTCGAAATTTTTGTGGAAGAGAACAATATTTATACAAGCTCTCTTGAATATAAAGTAATTCCATTTCAACAAAATGCTACAATTTGTTAAAAGGTTTATTTGGCGTTAAAGGGTGCACTACACTGATATCACATGTAAATAATAAAAGTTTTGCCAATGGCACTATGTTCGTATCACCGAACGTAAAAGTGCTAGAGTAATAGATACAATTTCTTCTTCCAATTCTTTGGTTTAAATTGGTGAAGTCTACTTTTTTTTAACTAAACACAGGATAATGAAACCTGTTTTAAGCAGATTTCGAATAGTTAAGAACATCCATGCCAGGAGTAGGTTTCGAGCGCACGAACTCTGTCACCAAAGATCATCCCTTACCCATTCGGCCATAATTCGGCTCTTCCAATATTTTGATAACCCCTATTTGAATGAACGCATAAACATGTAAGGCAAATCCGTTATAATACATATACGTTTTCGTTGCTATCCTAGAATTCATTGGATAGTGGAAGCAGTTGTCTGGAAGCAGCATCCGCAAAACGGGATTCCCGTGATCTAGTCATAGTTCGTCATTTCCCAACCCCCCTTTTCAACTCTCTTAAAGAATTTGCCGACAGTAGAAATAAGCGAGTGAAAATGGCTCTTGATCACGGAGGGCTCACGTTAAGAGCTCTGCATCGGTACAAAAGAATATTACCCAACCCCCGACTTCATCATCTCGAGGGGGACGTTAAAATGACTTTTGGCGGAAGAGCCGTTCGTCATTCAGGACTGATTCATTCCCATCTGACCGTGGAGTCAGGCGGAATGATTAGAAGTCATTATGGAGGATGAAGGGACTCATTGAAAACGCTGCGGGAAAGCAAACGAACCGCAATCCCTAAATTACTCTGAAGTGGTAGATTTAAAAAGTAATGAAACGAAATAAAATATAAATGAATAAACATTAACAAAACAATTGAGGATTTTGTAGCCATAGTCTATTTGTTCTTACATTAAGAAATGAAAAGGACGTTGCAGATCCCAATGTCTTTAGAAAAAAAAAGAAAAATTGAATATACGGTTGTAACTAACGTATCTACTCGTGAATAATATGTGGTTTTTTTCTAAAAAAATTTAGGGTAAGACCCTTGCGAGTTACACATGAAATAATCTTTAGTACTCTTTGTAATTACATGATATACTATATTACAAACAATTATACAAGGAAGAAAATAAAATGGTAAATATTTTAATAGAAATACTGCTGCATCTATATTTAATTACTATTGCACTTCTTCATACAATGACAACCTTTGATACAATACTTCTTTAATACCTATTGCCCTTTGTGACGCCTTCAATATTGTCAAATGAGAGGTAACGTGAATAATGGATCACAGTCAAAGATAAAATTGGAAATTTACTTTTATTCTTGATTAAATACGGCTATTTACAAAGGAATGTTAATTCCTAAATCATGTAGAACTGCAAAGGACGGTTGCCGATAAAACTTCCTCACGACGATCGCAGTCGAAAAAAAAAAACAAGATATTTAATAATCTCTTACAAAAGGGGAGGCTTTTCAGGGTGCAATCAAACCCAATTTATCCCCCGTTCGGTATCCGAGACTCTGCCGCTCCCTATATGAGCGGACTTTACGAATCTCCCGAACTAGCAAGCTAGCTCCGGTAACAAACGCGAAAGCCTCCACCAGATCAACACACGTAAAAAATGACCTGAGTCGCAAAATTGTAGGCTTTTTATACCTGGGGGGGGGTCAGTTACGGTTCCGCCAATTGTTTTTTGGGGTCAGTTAAGATCCCAGTTACTTGAGAACTCCAGCTAAAGTTCCCTTCACGGCATTTCCGAGCATTCATTAACGAGATCCATCAGGGGCGTATTCGTCTATTCAGTCCGATTGTCAAGATATCAGACTCTGCGACTCCACGCTATTGTCCAGGTACGCAGGTGTACTACGATCAGCTGTTTTGGCGCGTACTCGGACAAAGGAGAGTCTTCACACCTTCTTTCAACCATCAAATTTATGACTTAAAGCACAGTTCCGGATCTTCTTTCTTGTGCAAATTGCATTACTTACAACATAAATGCTGCAGTACAACTACATCATTTCTCCATCTAACTTGCACATTGTCATAAAACACTCTTTACTTATAGAAAAAAGACGAATGAGGAAAATAAGCCACTCTTATAACCACCATAATAAAGAGGGGGTTGAAAGAGATATTTTCGTTCCCGCAGTTATCTAATAGTAGCTGGAACATTTCTAATGAGCTAAGGCGCCCTATAACAAGCGTGAAGAACTCTGTTAAGAATGAAGTCATTTTTTGAATGAATTGAAAGAGCCTTGAAGTTTGATTTAGTATGGTCAGCGTAGCAAATGGTTCAGAATCTGGAAAGTCACTTCTTTGTCAAATTTTAAGTACTCTTTATACACAAGTATAAAAGGTATTAAAACACTTTCTACTATGTATATTTTCTAACCAGTTTAAAGGTATAAAAATAACTTAGGGTCATATTACATTAAAATATTACAAAGATTAGATTTTCAAGAAACAGAACTTCTATACTATGCCAAAGTTTTATGGCGACTTCTCATATTAAAAACAATTCCAGGAAAAGAGATTAAAAGTAATCTATAGGAAATGGATCGTCGCCATTTCCTCTCTTTCCTATGCTCTGCACTTTAGTTTGGTGATATCAACTGAGCCTGTGATCTGTCATTAAAACCTCACACTAACATGGAAAATAAATTTTCCGAAAATTATAAATTTTTCCTTACATGTAATTAAGGAAAATTTAAGCTTACACGAATAGTTTTGCACAACAGAAGCAGGAGCGTCCCTAGGGTTGAACAAACCAAACTCTTGTCCGAGACGGTATTTTGGCTTGAATTTGTAAAATACCTCCACATAAGGAAGAAAAAGTAGTATAAAAACGTTTTAAGATATATGATTATAGAATTCTATTATGTACACAACATAATGGATTGAAGTAATATAAATGTTTTTTTTCTCTCTCTCTCACTCGCACGCACACACGCACGCATTCTACCACTAAGTAATATTTTAGTTGAAAAATTTCGTTTAGTAAAAAAATTATCTAACAGTTGAAATATTAAAGTATAAATATTATATAAAATCCTATAAAAGTTTTTATAAGTTAAAAAATTTTCATATTCTGTGAAGTGGTAAATGTGTCAGTTCCCTTAATTGACATGTGAGCGAACCAGCGCAAGTAAAATTTGTAACATACGAGTATATATAGATAGAACTAAGTAAGATTACGTAGCGATATCTTGTAATAATATGTGGGGACGGTCGATGGAACATTTGCTTGCAAGAACTTATTAAGTTATATAGGTTTTTAACTATCAATAATTTATCTCTTTTCTGGTGGGAGGGGGCGTCATTTTACATTTTTGTTCAGAATGACGAAACTGCTAAAGCCAGCCTTGGCGGAAGATCTAATTCACTATCGCTCTTTAATGTAATTACATAAAAATATCGATATCTCGATAAATCTACACGAAATCTGTCAACAAACAGTTCCAGGCAGACGAGGCAAAAAGATCTATATCGTTTCCGAGACGATTTTCAAGAATTGAGCAAAGTTTCTAATTAAAAATCTACTGATACAAACTTAGAAGACAGAATAGAGGAATGAGCGTCATTCCGTCATCGCGCGCCTAATTGGCATTTCCAAAGATTTGAAAGAGAACAAACCGTTTAATTATCTTTGGATATCTTAAGATATGGGGGAAAAGTTCCTCATTATAATATAGTGAAGTACACTTACATATCCATATTTGGCGTAGTAGTAAAATCTAAGCCCAAACTTTAAAAGAAAAAGGCCTATGTTAATCATAACGATGTTTTTATTTACCTTAATGGTAACTGCGTGTAACTGTAGACACCAAGAATCCACTCTTCTACGCGTTAATTCAAGATTATTTCAGTTCTGTATGATTGATTCGTCGAGAGCAATAAGGTATATCTGGTGAAAAAAAAACCCATCGAGACTAACAATTTAAAGCCGAATTCAAACGACTATCAACGACTATCAAGAGTGGGATCGGAACCCTGGGAACTCTGACAGCGAAAGGCAGCACCCAACGCGTTTACTCATCGACCAGTTTAAGTTGTCTGATATCTGCTAGTGGTGTGTAAATTAAAAATGCTGATGATAGCAAGACAGAAAAGAAGAAGCACTAGCCCTATCTCTGTTCTAAACATTTGCAAGGATTTAAATATTGATCGAAGACGTATTGAGTAACATGCTGTCCGATGAATATAAAACGAGTATTAAAGAAATCTATACCAGTACGAATATATATCGATGCATTCGATCCCAACCTTTTCTGGACCACCGCTTTTACAAGAAAAATAAATTTAATGGCCTCCTTTCCATAACAGTTAGTTAAAGCAAATATTAAAATATTGTTGCATATTTCGATACTTATTTTATCTAAAAGAATCACAAAGTAAAAATATATTAAAACAACTATAAAATGTTGAAAAAAAATTGGGAGGCGGATGTGTTACAATAATTAAATGAATTATTATAAAATTATACGATGAAAAACTACTAATAAACAATGACTAATTTCCCGTTCTGCATTCTCATATTAAACATAACAGAGGAGGATCTTCACTTCCCCATTCAAGTGAAACTAAAGCTTCAATAATTTGCATTATACTGGCGAGAAAGCCGTCATTTTTCTTTCTTACTTAACGCTTAATTGTTGCTAACTTCCGGAATCGGATTTTTCAGTATCATACTTCTTTTTGAGTACTCTATCCATTTTATTTGAAAACATTTATCTATAAACAAATTTAACCCTTTCGAGGGCCGTAGGAAGATTACTTCACCTACACGATCTCACAAAATACACCTGTGAGAAGGGCAAAGCCCATTATAATATATTCGTCTTGTAATTGAAACGACGGGAAGACTGATTCCCGCTTCGGTTTTGGGCTGTCATCAATTCCTCGATCGATTGAATAAAATTAGCAGCTCTGTTTCGAAAGTCTGGAAACGTGGAGTAAGAAATAAATGGCCCACAACAGGGTTAATACACAATACTATCACAAAAAATAAATAATATGCCCACCAAAAATACCTCATCTGTTGCCAATGTCCATACATATAAATTGATTGTCAAAGCACTGCATTTTTATACGCAGTAAAAACCAACTACCTCGATATAGTGCTCACCATACACAATAAAATCACTGTTCGAGCAAACCTATAGAATTGTTTGAACAACGTTCTCTACATGTATGTTTACAAAACCTATCTACAGTCTGATTAAGGGCGAGTACAAGGTTGCTCTTTGAAAGAAAAGCAATTTATAATGTATGTAAAAAGGACTGTGAACAAAACTATAATAAAGGATATAATAACTAAATTCAATTTTAAATCCGAACACATATTTCTCCAAAATCTCCTAGAATGCATTCTTTGAAAACCTTTGGAATAGACACAGAAAGGGATAAAGATCCTCTCTTCCCCTTTGGACACCTGCTAAGATTCCATTTACATTCCCCCTCGATTCACGCGAGCGAAACCCTCCCTCAACAAACTAATGATGCACAAAATCGAAATGATGATAATGAAATACGGTTCATGGAAGCAATTCCACATAGTTCACGGTGGAATTGGGAGAGTGAACAGAGGCTGAGTATGAGTCACCTCTAGTCCTGCCTTCGCTTTCACTGCATGATATCCTGAAGATCGAGGAATTTTGACGCGAAGTTTACCACAGATATTTAATGCATGGGCTAATAGGTGTGCAAAGCGTACATGCAGACAGGCGCCTGATAGAACAAATATTAAAATATGCAAGCTAAAGTAAAAATGAAGAGGATTTTATTGAAAATATTTAGTGCGAAAATCCACTTTTCTCTCTTTTCGCATTTGAAAATAACTGTTCTCATAAACTTTGGTTAGTGTTTAAACGAATAAATCTTCACTTATTTTGGTTTTTAAAATAAGAGATTGATTTGCAATATACTAAGTCATTTTAAAGGGCATTTTTATTTAAAAGATTTTTGAATTATTAACTAAAAGAATACAAACAGATATGGAATAAGAAGTAAATTACAAGTCATGATGAATAATTGTGACACCAAATTGTACTCTATCTCTCTTTTCTTTACACAGTAATATTAGCAATTGAAAAGAAAATTTAAAATTATTAGATATTACTGGGGAAATGGCAAATAAGGAAGCAAGAAGATTGCAGTTGATGGGGTATTTTATTACTTTTGTTTATTACGATATATTTTAATAAACTTAAAATAAATATAAGATGTATATATTGTTTTTAATTTTTTGATTCCCAGTCTATTACACGAAGCACCCATAAGCATAATACTAAGCTTCTACGCCTTGATCTAAAGGGATGAATCTACCAGGGATCCTTATTGATAGAGGGCATCCATGTACTATCTTGCACGCAGGCAGCTAGTATCCCCAAAACAGAGGTGTATGTATTTCTTTATTTTTATGTTTTTAATTTGAGAATGCAGTAATGTGTACTTTAAATTTTCATTATGACAGTAAAACAAAACATACACTATTATTCATAAAAAAACAACGAAAATGGATGGAAAATATTACGACTTATCCATAGATTAACAATTTAATTTTGTTTTATTATTAAGCTTTATAGCAGGGATGGGCAAACTACGGCCCGCCGGAAGATTTTATCCAGCCCGCGGATAGAATTTTAAGTTGCCGGTCAGAGGCAATTTAAAATAAATATATATTTATACATTACATATCCATCTCCTTTTCTACTCTTCTTAAATATTATATCCCAAATTTATTATCTTACCCAGAAGATCAGCGGTATGTTTGCTTCTTATATGTGAACAAGTGTTTTCAACTTTGAACCTTAGAAAGAATAATTTCAGAAGTAGACTGACGGATGAGCATTTAGCAACGTTCCTTAAAATCAGATCGCAATTTCATTCATCTCATTAACATATTTAAACCGTTAGGTACTTGTATATTGCTTTTAAAATATTAGAAAAATTTATCTTGGCCCACCAAATTTATTTTCTTTTGATTTTTGGCCCGCGGCCGAAAAAGTTTGTCCATCCCTGCTTTATAGGAATATTCTTTCTTCACCAGTGATTAGGGAGATCCCCAATACAAATCTTTTTCCTGCAGTTCAAATCATTGTCTGCTGAGATCAGATAACACACAAACCAATTATCTAAATAATCAAACAAATCTCTGACCTTGCTAATGACCTAAACGGTCTTACGTGGAACCCATACAGTTACAAATGTTCTGCAATTCTGTATGGAAAACTTGAGGAATGTAAATATAGTGGTATAATTTGATATTTACAAACAACGCACTGTAAAATAGCAAAAAGCTGCAAAAAGATATCAATAGAAAAGAAAATGAAACTAGAAAGATCTTTTGGCAGATTGTGAAACTAAATATCAAGACTCAATATTATGATTTTGTATGAATTGATTCAGTGGGCATTTATTTATCTATTACTGACATCCATTTAGAAATAAAATTTGTAAGGGCATATAGATTATCAAAAAAGTAATAGACCTGGTTTTCATAGTACGCTTTAAAGCATTGGGCAATCTCAATTTTCTATTAAAAAAACTGTTATTCTTACACATAAAATCTTAATCTTAAAAAAATCTTAAATCTAAAACATCTGACCGTAACGGCTATTTATACTCTCTTTTTTACTGATATTTTGGTGCACCAGTTATCAAGTTTATCTATTTATTCCTATTATATATCATGTGCACAGTTATATAAACAGCGTAAGAATATTTTAGCTTTGTTTCATCACTTCAAAGACTTTGTTATGCTTTTCACCAATTTTAACAAATTTCAATAATGCTGGTATTGTGATAATTAATAGTATTTTAATGCATTTTAGGAATGTGAGTTCTACGATTTTAATATTAATGTTTAGTTGTGAATTGCGGCCGTATTTCTCCTAATAAAGCATATATTGCATTATCGACAGAATAGAAATCAGCGTAACCTAGAATTTTCTTTTCTTTGTGCTTACAATATATATTCTGAGAGATTTTTAAAAATATTCTGCTTTCAGATGTCACAAAGAGATCATAAATATTTGAATTCAAATCGGTCTTTTGCAAACGAATTACGAAAATGAGCTTACAAAATTGTAAAGGACATGTTATGTTTTCCACTAAAAATGAGTTTCCTTTCAGTAGTACTAATAATGTAATGGACAAATCTGCCAGAAAAACAGTTTTCGAGTGTCAGATACTTTTTAGAATTTAGCTACAGTAATTGGTTCTGTTCATATTAACCTGGAATTATTTGTATCTTATCCCGTGGGTTTGGGTATAAATTCTCGATTTTAACAGGAAATTAACATTTAGTAATTTATAGGTCTGTAGTTTAAAAAAAAAAATCTTTGTCGCCTCTTGGTTAGGATATTGTAAATTTATAGTGATAAATTTAAACATAAATTTTTTACGCAGCATATGATTTCTGTCTTGTTTTGTTCGAAATGCTACGGTCTACTTCGGAGCTATGATATAAAATTTTGTTAGCTAAAATAACATGAATATCAGAAGCGTCCTAAATAATAATAATTCAACCACAGAATGACTTTATCGAACAGATCATTCTAAACTAAAAAAAAAAAAAAAAAATACTTCTGTTTGGTTAAAGATTTTACTGTGCTTTTATTGTGCATTTTTTCCCATTTTTTTCTGGTAGGCCCTGTTACACTCGTTTCATGTGCGCTAAAAATTCTTCCCAAACCGACAAATAAGTCGAACGGCCTATAGAAATAAAGATCTGGATAGTCGGCGACACGACAGCTATTAAGATGCCAGTAGTAAAAAGCCGGTATTTTATGACGGGAATCGGAATTCTGGAAGAGAGATTCCAGCCACGATAAGAACGAGAAGGAACGCATATGCCCCTGGAAGGATAAGCTAAATTTTTTAAGTAGAGCAGCACAAAAGCAATCAAACAGGACACATTTGTTCATTAGTACCAAATTTTCTTTGCATCATCCTGATACAAGATTAGCCTTGGATTTCAATAAAATTACAGAACATATAGACCCAGGGCCCTTATTATCGCACGGGCACTTGGGGCACGTGCTCTGGGCACGAAAATTTAGTCGAGTGCTTGGAAACACATATTAAGTTGGGAAAATTTTCAAACATACGCTACCATCTTTAAGTTTTAATAAATTATAGTACGAGTTAATTGTGTTTATCATGAACTATATTGTTTCCTATTTACTTTAATTTTACTGTTATTTACCTGATAATTAATTCCCTCAACAAACCTGGTGCTCTTTTTATCCTATGGGTTATTGCATATTTATAAGACAGATTATTAACAATGTACCATTATAAACCATTAAATCATCTCATCAATTTAAATTACTTTTAATTCTATTATTTATTTTCTGCGCCACAGAGCTTGTGAGTGTGGGAAGGTAAAAATAAAAAAAGTGGGTCATTCTAGGTCTTTAAAAGTCCTTAATTTTTAGCATGGCTAAACAGAGATAATGATTACGTAAAATGAAAATGTGGTGTTTTTGATTTTGAATATTACTCTAATGCTAATTTCTTAAATCTGTTTGCTAATTCAATATTATAATTTTTATATGACTGTAATTATGATAACTTGTCGCTATAAATTTGGGGTGGAGGGCACAAAAATTAGACTGCGCCCTGGGCACAAAAGTATCTTAGTCGGGCCCTGCATAGACAGTAGGTTCCATAGAGCGCTGGAATGTTCAGAGACAAATAGCAGGCTTTAAGGCAGTCTTGGGGGGATGTGGGGGGCGTGACATACCTATTTAGGAAATTAATAAAATACTTTAAAAATGCCTTCTGTTTCATACATAATCATTTTATCTAGCTAGCTAAATTTTTTATGATATTAACAAAATCGGAACCAGACATTAATAAATTGGTAAATCTCCTCCAACCTCAACAATTCCATTAACTTTTTTTTTTTAATTTCGTATTGATTTTGTACTTACTTTTACAGTTTCAATAAACAACTACATCTGATGGCCGTTTTAATTAATTTCTGCTTTGTGATTATTAATAAGTAAACAAACAAATAAGTATATATAAAAGGCAACAATAATTTAAAATTTTGTATAATTAACTACAATGGAAGAGGGGGCATTAATTTTCTTTTTCATATGAAGGGAACAATGGGAACCTCTGATATAGATGGTTCCAGTTCTTTATGTATATCAGAGTTCACGTTTTTCAGCAAAACGCATCTGAACTTGGACTTACAAACGTTATACCAAAGCACGAGCATAGAGGTAAATTGTGTTTTTTCACATGTATTTACATCAGCATGAAATGTTTGTTGTCTTGCAAATTTTAATGTCATTTCATATCAAAAGTTTCACGTATAAAAATTTGTAGAATTAAAAGCCATTCGCTAAATCGAAGTCATATCAGAAATCATACATATATGACCAATTAATAAACTAGTAGTATACAATTCCCTCGAATTTGAAGATAAGTGCAACATCTGGTTTGGGACATTTCTGTTATCAATGATGAAAAATTAAAGATTTTTAAAATATATGAAAAGCCTACGGTGATAAATTTTACAGATGATTTCGGTTAATCGAAGATTCACTCTAATGAAGGATGACAAGATAACATATGTTGCTGCTCAAAGATTTTCATAATTTCCATAGTTGGTTTTCTTTCGGTCATTTAACTTGGTATTTGACAAGAAACATTTGATTTCCGAAATGCTTTACATAAAATCAGCTGTTTAGCAGGTTTATCAAAATTCATCAATAAACATAGGTAAAACATGACGCGTGTAGTGCTGCCCTCTACCGCCACATAAATGGATTACAAACCAAGGATGGCTTTTAATTTTTGTAAGTACTTTGAAACTTCGGTTGTTGCTTATTCATTACTTATAATTTATAAAAACTGGAAAAATTCAAACAGATTTTGTTAAAGACTAGTATAGATCTGGTGACAAAATAGTTTTTTTTCTTACAGATGTTATAAATAAAACTAATCCTCCTAAATATTTTAAATAAAAACTTAGATTTTAATAAATTAAAATAGTTAAGGAACATAATACTAAACTGAGGTACTCTTTAAAAAAAATTTCTAGTGTCTATAATAATTTAAAACAAAGCTAAAACTTTTTAATATAAATATATATTTTTAAGAAAGCGAAACGTAAGTTTTAGTTTAGACTGACTAAAACATGCAATTTTTATTTTCATTACTATTACTTTTGTTGTTGTAAGGAATATAGAATGGTATCCAAAGTGCGCATGTGTAAGATAAGGGATGCATGCTAGAAGAGCTTCATTAAGGAGTTGCTTCCTTTCAAGTATCAAAATTGTTATAGCATATATATCGTTTAGAGATCAACTGTTCTATCTCCATGATCGTCAGTAACGAAGTAAATATTTCAGGGCGAGTATCAACATAGCGGAACGTTTTAGCAATGTGGAAAAAATGGCAATTTTTATATATAAACTATAAAATTAAATTGAAATATCCTTCACTTTACGCAAAAATGCGAGGAGAAAGTTAAGAATATTTCGTGCCACTGATATTGAATTTCGGTAATCGGACACCTGAAATATTATTCTTTCATCCATAAAGTGTGTTCATTAACAACTAAAAATAACAACGCGTATTTCAAATATGTCGATTGTTACCAGGCAGCTTATGTATATTATTTCCCCGTTTGTCTTCTAGCAAACATAAAAAAAAAAAAGTATTTTAAATATAGTCCTTATTAGGTATTGAAGTGGAACCAAGACTGCGGAAGCACCTTTTGATTGACGCTGTTACCGTCCTATACACAAATATTTTTAAAAATCGTGAAATTGTTGAAAATTATTCTTCAGGGTAAAGAATCACACGACCCATAGTTGAATGTTGTATTGACAAACGGAACACAAACACAAGGAAATAGTACATAATATATCTGGATGCTCGCAGGCAGTGATAATCAATTTGGAGAGTTGAACTGCTGGTCAGATTGAATAAAATAACTTCGATGATGAGTTGGGTGTATTTATCTCATTTTCGGATTTCTGCAGATGTAGCAATAATATTTAACTCTGAGTTAGCTGCAGTATAGGAATCAATGTGAAGATGAGCATGGTTTGATAAAGTCCCGCATCACTTCAAAACATGATTCTGTATGGTTCTGGACAAAAGATGTAACGATTAGTGGAGTCGAAATTCTAAAAAGGAAAGTAAAACTACTCTTATATGCCGGGAAGAAAATAAACACTATTTCCTACAGATTCAAAATATCAAACAGACCTATGCATCTTATAAGTCATTAAAAGGTAATATTTTAAATATATTCTTTATTTAGAGTTTTAAGTGCTTAAGTGCAACCAAGCACGAGGAAACACTGATTCAACGAAGATAGCACAGAAAAGATTATAAATAGGCAAAAGGGTTACACTGAAGGGAAAAAAACAACTAAAAAGTTCACTATTGTGCATAATAGGTACTGGTTCCGATTTAATTTACCGCAAAGGTTTGCCTTAAGAATCTCAGATCATGAGAAATAACTTCGATGTTTTGTTTTAAGAACGATTTGAAGCCGCGCGTGCCATTAACGAGAGGTATACGTTCTTGTATCAAGATTCGACTTAGACAGAAAAAAAAAGTTAGTGGCCTCGACTGAAAATAATTTATTCTGTATAAAAGAAAAACTGCCTCTAAAGATGTTAACTGATCCTTACGTTGCAACCAACCGCAACGACGACAACGCACTGAAGGGAATTTTCTCCAAACGAAACGGAAAGACAATATGAGCCAGTAATTCGCTAGTCCATCCAGGGCTCGAACAAGAGCAAGCGATTTGCAGCAGAGACATGCATCTCCTACTCTCTTTGCCGTAGACAGTCTCGGAGCACAACCGATATTCACTCGCCCTCTTGAGGAGCACCCGATTCGCTGGAAACCGGTTCCTTGAGGAGGGGAGGGGGCAAACGCCTTCCGTAACTGGAACATCTCGCAGGTGTATGAGCATACATGGCCCATCATTCTACGGTCGACGATCGAAAGCGCAACACCACAGTGAAAAGATAGAAAGATATAAAAAGCAGATGATTTGAGAAAAGGATAGATTCGCCGTGGTATCCAACACTAAAAGTTCTCCTACCATCAAGTTATTTTTCAGCGGTCACACGTTCGAAAAGAAGACTGTTCAAGCAGTCAATGCTGCATTGCTCTACTATAATTATCACTATGTCAATGATGCAGATACTTTAATTTTAAATATGTTAATAAATACCTAAAAAGCAATTTTTCCCCCATACTCTATACTTCAGGTGTTGAATACCAGACTCCTTTTGGCAATGATCCTAATGTGTGTCTTCGAATTGGAAAGCACCTATGGTTTAAAAAGTGGTACGCATTTCATATGGTCAAAAGCAAAGATCGGAAGACAATCGAAAGAAAAGATCCAAATTGCCTATGAAACAAGATAACGAAGATTTCAAAAATCAATTTATTTGGTCATATACATGGTAGGTAATAGCCGCCTGCGTGAAGATAGTATTTGGCCGCCCCCTTTTATCAACAAGTATTCTTAAATTCATAACTTAGACTAATACATGGAAGCTTACAAATAGGCTTATATAAGTACTCCATGTAACTGATTATAAATAAAAAGGTAGAAAATCAATAAAATTCCCTTCATTAAAAAATAAAAACTTTAGCAATAACATCTTAATAGATATTTTATTGAATGCCCTAGAAATTTGGCCACCTGTGTTCAAGCACGGTGTAAACACCTACTGACGCCGAACTTGTGTGTGTGCATTATATCTACTATTGATACAATACATAGAAGCAGAAGACCGCATGCAGTTCAGAAGTCGATGACTACCGACCCTTCATCCAGAGGCAAGTTACTGTGTATATGCAGTGAATTTACACAAGAAGTCCATAAACCTAAATTACGACAGGAGATACGTGATACTCTTTCCAAAGAAATGTGACATTTCGAATACGTTCTGTATTATATCGATTCTTTTAAATGACAATAATCCCCGAAATATCGAAGTCGATATTCTGAAGACACTCCATCTAATGTGTTCAAAAAACTCAATTTTAAACAAATACGATCCTTCGTGCTTATCTATTCTACAGAAGAATAGATATTTTTACTACACCGTTCATCTGAAAAAGCATTCTCCCCTGGATTATAATAGCTTTTTTAAAGAGAGAGAAAATCAGAAAAGCTTTCTGTTGATTTAAAGACAAAATTCTTACGGCACATTTGCAAATTACCAAATTAAAGTATTATTCAGAGCAAATGATACGAATTTTGTAGCTTAATAAGCAAAAGGGAACTGAATTAAAATGAAATGGATTTAAGGTAACTGCATTTAATTCTCCATGTTAACATATAGAGAAAATCTACTTGTCTACACATAAAGATTTCTTTAAACAAATTTTATCCCGAGATACAACATAAAATTTTCTAGGTTTATGCGCGGAACTTTTTAAAGTTTAATAAGGAAAAATGTCATTACTTTTACATTTAAAGAATAGATAAAAAATTTCACAAGCAATTAAAATGAGTCGCTCTTATCTCTGGAGAATTTTCTTCTCTATCAGTGGCGTAGAGGTGGGGTGGGAGAAGGGGGTCTTTCATGCCCCGGGTTAGGTTTTCGGGAGGGGGAGAGAAGAAGGTATCCTGCTTTACATGCTAGCTTTCTTGCTACACCACTGCACTCTTTCACGTAGTTAAAAAAAAATGTTTAAAGAAATTTTTAAGTGGAAACCGCCCAGAAGTAAAATCATTTTCCCCATAGGTTAACATGGAGCTATAGAAATCTAATATGGGCGGTACCGAACAATCCTAAAACAACGGTAATCTTGAGATAATGCTTTTTGTGATATTTTGATAATTTATATATAAAAATATAGTCATTATTCGAAGTTTATCGTCATCCACAATAAAAAGAAAATACACGTGAACAAACGAAAAAAAGGGGGTCAAGTTAGTTACAAACCGTTAACACCTTTTCAAAAGCTTTTGGGGAAAAAAAAAGTAAAGAACTTTAAAAAGTTTGAATCTCCTCTTGAATCTTTAATTAGTTTTAGCCTTTTAAATACCGTATTTTAATTTCTTCCTTAAAATTTTTTTTAGATTTTGAGCATACATTTTACATTTCCAATGAATTATACAATTTCAACACAGACATCTCTATGAGAAATCCTGTATTCGTTCATTGCATGTGAATTTAGAACGAATTATCTACGTTAGTCTGTGTACCACTGTATATCGTATAAGCAATTAATGGTACAGTGATAGAGAAAGAATAAAAATTCTGCACCGTGTCCACCAACATCTCTAGAATCGCAGGCCACACTTCAGAGAACAGCGTGGGAATCGAAAAGAGTGATGTTGACCGCCCTCTCGAACGAACAGCGGGAAAGGAATCGGTGAAAGCCACTGTTTTCTAAACTCGTTTCACACTGAGAAGCGCCGACCGCCATAGAGCTGGTTTTGATTGCCGCGCGTAAGTGAATACGAACAATCCAGCATATTAGATTTTAATTTATTTTGCTTCCTATTGAATATGATAACGAACATTAAAAATCTATAATCTCAGTTTCAGTTAAAATTATACAGAAAATCATCCACCTATGCGCCATAAACAAACAAAGCTTTGGATATAAGGGATTTTATCTTAAGGCTCCACCCGATTCAGATTGTTAGTCCTTGTCTTAACTTCTTTAGTCACCTACCCAACCGATCAGTGGCGTACCCAGAAATAAATGTTATGAGTGCATATCGTTAATGTCAAGAAAAATAAATTATCACTTGGTAAAGATTACAGAATGCACTAAATCAATCTTATTTCTCTGTTTAGAACTGTTCAAAGAATGATATAATTTTTATCAAGTTATAAAAATTACAAAAACAAAGATCATTTAAGAAAAATAATAAAGATACCAAGAGAAAAAATATTCCTACTTACTAGAATTGGTAAAATCCAATATCACTGAAAAATTGACTAAAATTATTTGATGGTTGAAAAACTATCTGGAAGCAAAGAATGCCTCCTGCAAATCTTTTATAGAAAACTATTAGAGAAGGAAGGAACATTTTCTATTAGGATGCGACCCCTCTCAAACTCTGACCCAGAGGCTCTTTTTCCAGACACAGTAAAAGCTTTTTTTATTCTTTTCTCAGGAATTGCTTTAGGTGGAATTATTTATTTCTCTTAATAATGAAAAAAAATATGCATAAAAGAAAAAAAAGTTTATTTACTTTTTAAGGTTTAGAACACCTAGTGTAATATAATTTAAGAACTATATTTTAAAATATTTTAATTTCGAGGAAAAAAAATCTTGGGAGGTACATATGTCCTTTTGCATCCCCCGTCCCCCATGGAGCTACTGCACCCGGTGGTAGACTTAACCCCTTGAAGACTAGCACGTAAATGCTATACGAGTCGACCGTTGTGAAAACCCATTGCCGTTTACGCCATCTAGTAATTAAATCTAGCATTTAAAAATTAAAACATTCAGATCTCCTATTACGCATACGCAACTCAGGTCTCTCAATATCATCCGGAGATCATCGCTCGGAGGCGACGCTGGACTGATAAAAGTGAAATCGCTGTATCGCGTATACGAGACGTTGATCGCGAAGGGGTTAATATTTGCAAATTCAAAAATGGAAACAACATACTTCTTTGTTAACTTTGTTACTTTAGGAAACACCATCTCCTTCTGACAAAATCAGTAGAAAGTAAAATTATGGTTTGCCTTTGGAACTGTTTTTACAAAATAAATCCAGCGTTTGCAAAGTCAAGCTGTTGTACTAGAAAATGAATAGTTTCATGAAGCATAACGGAAGGAGGAAATAGAGGAGCTTTTAAAATGTAACACAATTACTACGTGCATCTTATCGAATCATGTAGTTTTCCTCTCATACTATAATGAACATCCGATGACAATTTGGTTTGTCAGTTCGTTCTCACTTGTTCGATCGGTTTGATAATAGTGCATGTGAAATGTAAAATGTTATTCACCATACTTCCTGCACAGCTCAACTTAAACCTGATTGAAAGGTTGAATAGGTTATCGAAAGAGAAGCTAATTCAAATATGCTGGACTCGATTAGAGAGAAGGCTTCCTATGATAGCAATCAAAGATGATCCATTAATGTGAAAACTTACACACAAACAAATACGTATATTGTTTATGTAAAGACCTTGATTCGTTTAACTCCCCAGATTCATAACACCGCCACGATAAACAGATGGTAGACGGACGAGCAGGGTATCTACTTACTAATGTAAAAATTACAGATTTCACTCAATTCTAAAAAAAACTACAAAAAGTATTTAAAATTATACATTTTCAATAAAATCATCAGCCCTGAATAAAAGTAGCATAAAAAAGTGACCGGAGGCAGGTCAGACTACTATTTAATATTTCATGCACTTCGCTTCACCAATACTACTACTAATAATAACAATGGTTATAATTAGCATAGTTGAGATTAAAAATATGCTACTTAGAAAGAAAGTAACCAAATTCGAAAAGCAACACAGCGGCTGAATATTGACAAATAGGACTATAATGAAACTAATTGGGAAATATTTTGAAAGATGTGTTACAACGAATTCCGTTTTTACCTTATTAGATCTTTTAAACTTTATTTTTACCGTCATAAAGAATACACTAGAAAACACAGAATTTGTACACATAAGAAAATACACTGGAGAAAGAAAAACACTTTGGTACTACAATAATGTATGCATCTTTTATGGTACGAAAATGGGGAACCCTCCCTTCTTTTGGTAATCGGGTGTTTAATGGATTTTGCTCTCTGTTCTTGTAAACCCTCTTCCCCCCCCCCACACACACACCTTCTCCTCTCACCCTTACCGAAAAATTGAACTAGCGAAAAAATAGAAAAATATAGAGGAAGGCTCATTTCAAGCAGGTTGAAAAACAAAAGGGCATTTTATCACTTAAGGAGGGATGGGGGGAAAGAGAAACTTCGATTTTTTAATACTACTCGTCATTTGTGCGGAACAAAAGAATTTTATACCATTTCAGGAGCCCACACATACTTCTAATTTTTCAACCACTAGAGTCTAATATGCAGTATGTGTTTAATTATCTTTCTTAATATTACTGTTATTATCATCGCAGTGAAGGGATTCAATTCTTTTCTTCTCTTATTACTGAGCATAATTCAACTTTTCTCCACTCTTTCCCCATAATTTCATTTTTCCTCACGGGGGAAATAAAAATAATGGGGGAAAATGGTTTTGAAATAAAGCCTCCACATCCTGCACTAATCTCTAAATTACATACACATATATAATACCTATACATTTATCATGTACATATCTGGATTTGTTCTGCACTCGATACCTTATTTTAAGTTCAGATTATGAACAACGCGTGAAAAATAAATAAATGTAAGGGGAAAAGCATAAAATAGACTGTGAAACTTGGGAGAAAAATGCGATAAACGTTTTATAAGGGTTGGCACGTTTTAGCCCAAAAAGGAAAAACAATGGAATAACCGGTAAAAACCATCCTGGCATAAACACAATTTTGCCACTTTTTTTTTCAAAGAGGAAAAAAAATGTTTTATTCACGGGATCTAACTATTTTAATTTTTACTAATTTTAATCTAGTCTAATAATATGTAAATTTAATTATCTTAAATTTAGAATCTTCAATGGATCACCGAAGCCTTAATCTAAATCTAACTGCTATTATGTTTGAATACTTTTTTTAGTTAATTCTTTAAATGCAGAAAATAATAAAGGGGAGAATAAGAACAATAAAATAACTCACTAGTTACGCTTTAAAATCTTAACAACAGTTGTAATTACTATTAAACATCTAATTGTGTTCAATTAAATTTTAACAGAGTAGTAATACCAGTTTTGCTATGCTATCGGAATAATGGGAATTTGAAGTTATATAAACTATAATTAACATATAATATAAATAGGAAAAATAAGTATAACTCAATATTAAACTGTAACTTTTATATTGAAAAGATTTACACATAACATAGTTAAAAAGATTAATAGATTAAGTATATACATGTACTTTGATTGCTATCATCTATGAAAATTATTTTACATTGCTTAAACAATTAATAAGGAAATACCTAATTAATACTCTTATTACAGTCTCAATTGTATTTAGTGAAAAATTATATTGATTTTACCTTCTTTTTTTTAAACTCGGCCGATTTTCCCAGTCTGTTTTTTAACAGTTTTTACCATTGTCCTCGCAAAATGACCAACCCTATGTTTTATGATGCTACTTTTTAAATGTCGATTATATAAATAAATGTCGTGTTTACTCTATTGTCAAATAGGATCACGCTATTAAAACGTTTGGCTCTCATTGTAACTAAATATACTTAAAACAGGGAGTGTACCTTTGTTACGAAGCATTGTCTTAAAAATCTACAGATCTTTGAAGTCACTACTAACAGAATAGTCTGACTGGGAGGGGCAAACTACGGCCCACCTAAAGGTTCTATACAGTTTGTCGAAAATTTAAAAAAATGTACGATATATATGCAGTATAAAAATTAAAATAAAGAAAATGACAATCTACAATTCAGCTAATTACTTTCCACTCTGGCTTAATTACACACATAATGGCAGTTTCATTTTAAACTGAAAAATAGAGATAAGCGAGGACTTGTCCCCCCGTTAACTAGAAGAATCCAATATAAGTGAATTGGAGTTTGCATTTGACAGAATGTTCACTTTAAGCTCCACCTACTGTTTTTCTTCTTCGACAAGTTCTAATATTACTTATTTCCTATTGTAGTATGGCAAACAGAAAGCGCGAATGTAAATAATGATGAAAATATTAAAAAAGAAAGTGTTGCTAGTTTGGTTATTGTGGATATTCGTAAAATATTTAAACACCAAACTGTCTAAAAAACCTAAAATTGGTTCAGTGTGGGGCTCTTAAAGGTGAATACATTAAAATATTTTTTACTGTTTTTAAAATTTTAGAATAAATGACACTAGACGGCTAAATTTTTCCTTCTTTAGGGTTTTTTTTTTTTTTTCCCGCGTCTAAAATAGTTTGCCCATTACGGCTTTAGGCAATGTGTAAAGCAATTTATTATACTCTTTATCAAGTTTCAATGGCCCATATAATACTAGAGCTATATACGCATACGCAAGACATGTGGGAAGAAGCGCTTAAAAAAGTGGAGTAAACGAAGAGGTTGTTTAAGTGTTTGGCTTTTAAGAAACTACTAAATGAGATCGCAGAACTACTCGTAGCTTTTTTTATACAGAAATAGGGATATGGACGAAACTTGAATTGTACAGCACAGCGCCATGTTCAGTTTGCCATTAATTGGTTTTTTTAACAGTTCACCACAGTTCTTTCTTTTCCATTGACACATATTCAAGAGCAGAAGTTTGGCGAGAGGCAAGTTATTGAACTCATTTTAAATTTCTTTCGTCTAAGTTGAGGCTTTCTCCTAAAACGTGTTCTGAATATCCGGTGTTGGATGAACAACATCTGCGTTAAGTTGTAATACATGTTTTGGAATGAAGTCTCGATTATCCGAAGAGACTACGGGTCACTTGTATACTGAGATCTGGCTGTTTTGCCAATATAGTTGTGTATAATACAGTGCAGGAGAGGAAAGGCTAGGATACAGTACTTTCTTTACAATAGATGCTTCCGAGCAACTCACAAACGTAACAAATCTCCTACAATGGCATTCAGGAAGAAGGCCGTATGGTTACGCTCGGAGCTATAGTCTTTGGATTTGAATGTCACTGCTTACGTTGATATTTGTATACGTTCGAACTGCGATTTCCGAAGTTAGTCCCGATCTGAGCCTTTGACCTGAGAAACTTTGAGAGAAACTCATCAAACAAACCAACAATCTTTACGTTTCAAATTCATAAAATATTTCATTCCTACTTGCGCATTCAAAGTATTTCTCACTTTCATGATTTAATTACTTCCCTATTCTGTTTTTAAACCAATCTCGCACTGTAGCTACAATCTGAGGTCAGAGGTAATTTTTTTTAAATATGTTAAATAGTAAATACGTTGGCAAATACAACGAATTTTCCAAAGAGTGCTTTTATACTATACCAAATGAATTAAGTATAAATATCAGTATAAACCGTCGACACACCCATCGCTGATGGGTTGAACTCTCGGCTAGTGTACGTTTTTTGTTTAAAAAAAAATCTCGAAATGGCCCATTAGTTAGCTTGTCTGACTAGAATGAAAAGATTAACAGTACTATGAGGAGCTTGAAACTTCTCTGTACATACTCATAGCACGTGAATAACAAATTTGTTCGCATGTCCTGAGATGTCGGCGGGTGAAAGAGAAATATGGAATCAGGAACATTTGGTAACTCGAACCATGTGTTGTTTGTGCTACTACGCTAAAGATTCCTCCCGATTTCGAACATACTTAGGAGGGGGGAATTTTTATTCCCAATTCCGTACTTCTCTCTTACCTGCCAACATCTCAGCGAGAGTACATAAAGACCCACATATTTAATAGACAGTATATAATAAAATCGGTTTTATTTGATCTTGGTTTGAGGTACGGAGATGTCAAAATGGTGCAAGTCCTGCATGAATATTTAACTTTAACACAACATATTCATTTAAAAGTGTGAGAAATCTCCTATCTACTACTTCACAGTATCTAGATATATGGAAAGAAACAACGATCAACGGTAGATTAAATGCCTAGTAATAATATAGCTTCGATACTTTCTTTATCATAATATGGGGCAGCACAGACATATTATGCATACTGTAGTATTCGATTAAATAATTTGGATTAATTTAAGTACAATTCCATGATAGTGAAAATCGTGAAAAAAAATATCTTATTTTAAAGATACCTTTTTGTTTACTTTATCAAGCCTAGTTATTTTATATGATTAATACCGGATAACTGACAAAAGCCTATCTGAGCATGCTCAGTAATTTTAAAAATACACAAAACACACTGTAGCAAGAGTCTTACTCTCGCAACTAGATGAAAACACCTATTTTATATAGATGTTGAATACAAAATCAGAGCAATAGCTTTTAGATAGTCTATATTATATTTATTATAATTAGACATGTATTTCTGTTGAAAGGTCATTTCCTTTCAGCAATAATTTCAGCTTCCAGAGTAACTGACCACAGAATGTAAATTGCCACATTTGTTCCTTTACTTTGAAAATAAATTTGATCCAAAAAACTGATGTTATGGCATTCTCTAGAAGAAACCGTGTGAGAGAATTCATACCGTAAAGGCCAGATAAACATGAGGAAATACAGAAAGGTAAACTAAAAAGGTAAAACTAAAAGGTAACTAAATGCACTATTTTCGGTCACGTACAGTCTAGAGAAGGATTATTCGATAAGATTGAGATAGAGCCAGTACAAAAAATGTTTGTGTGCCGTCACTGACACAAAACGGTATGCTCGAATTAATCTTTCCCACAGACTTGTGCGCCGCTGGGGACTGGAGAAACATTCAAGTCGCGGGCAATAGGGCACTCGTCGCGCTCCGAGAATCAGTCCCGTATGAGACACATTTAGTCCCGTTTTAATCCCCTAAAGAAGCAGAATTTCACACATAGTAAAAAGATCCCGAAGATCATCCTTATTCGCGACCTGTTTATCGAAAACAGCAGCTCCAAAAACGTGAACTATGAATGTTTAATGATCCGCTCTACATATAACCACCCATACTTAAAAAACAATCTCTCATTAATTCTGTCGCTATAATTTATTCAAAAGAACTACCTTGAAATATCCTGATTCATTAATACATCAATGACCGACCGGGAACTTGCTTTCCCGAACTATTTACTATCGAACCACGCATCTCTTCCCCAGAAACATAAGGGATGAGAGTAATCAGAACACAAAAGCTTAACTGCAGTTTAAGAGTGTTATGGTACGAAAAAACTTAAAGGACACAAAAAAATATTTCTAATTCTTAACCTTCTTTTTCCATTTCATAAAAGCTGTAATACCAATTAAAGAGTGTTATTAAGAGTTAAAAGTAAATTAAGAATAGTTAATATATCTGATATTTTAAAATTACAACATATTTAAAAACCCTTAACAAATTCGAAATAAACAAAAGATCTTTTACAATGCTATAAAGTAAAAAATATCTACCATATTAATATAATTGAGATACACAGAATAAAAAAGTAATATGCATCTATTTAAAAAATGAGTTTCTAATTTTTAATTTCAAAAGTTATTATGCAGGGAAGTGTTTTTATATTTTTTTCACTTAGTGCAGGCCCGGCTCTAGGCAACAGCACACTAAGTACAATTTAAAGGAGCTATTAAAGAAAGGAGCGTGCTCCCATATGCATCGTTTTCCTTTTGAGGGAATCTCTCCTTCCCTCCTGCCCCTCCCAATTTTATAATGATTCTTTTTTCTCCAAATGAATGCTATATATTATTAATAAAAAATTTTTAAATTAACTTTATCCAAATATGGTATAGATAAAGGGCAAATTTAATAATGTATCATTTTTGGCAAAATGAACACTTTTATACTTCTTAGAAATGGAGACATATTGACCACACGCTTGACACAGATGAACTCTAAAATATACTTTCAAAGCTAAAAATCTTTGATTGTATCAAAAATTAGAATCGAATATTAAATCGAAATTAAATCGAATATCATTATATTCTTAATAAAGTATTTTTTCAAATTATGTACTGAAAAAAGTTAACCTTGCAATATCTTTTAATTATTGAAAAAAAATTTTAAGTGCTGTTGTGGAAAGTTTAAAAATTACAAGATAAATATTTCACTTTAAAGGGAAATAGTTGGAAGAATTGTCTATACGCGCCGTACGCGTTTGACCCCTGACTTGGCGTGTGTGTGTGTGTGTGTGTGTGTGTGTGTGTGTGTGAGTGTGTGTATGTATGTACACAAACACACACACACATATATATATATATATATATATATATATGTGCGCGTGTGTGTATGTTTGGTTTGGTTTTGGAGTGCTACGGTCTATTTTTTTGCAACACAAGGGCTAATGAGACCGGGACCTACAGCTTAAAGCCGATTACGAACGGCTACGAACATCCATGACACTGTGGGATTCGAACCCACGAACTCCGGTACCGAAGGCCAGCACCCTAACCAATCGGCCATCGTTCGGCATATGTGTATATATGTATATATGTATGTATATATATGTATATATATGTATATATATATATATGTAAGTATATATGTATGTATATATATGTATATATGTATGTATATATATGTATATATATGTATATATATATATATGTAAGTATATATGTATGTATATATATATCTTAATCTTTCAAAAATATTACTTCATATAACAAAGCTAAATATTTGTTTTATAAAGTTAGATCCTAATAAATGAGTATTAGGATCTAACTAACAAATCTAATAAATCCTTCTAGTATGCATTATTCTAGAGAGAACTGAACGTTTAATTTTATTTTGAATAAAAAATTGTCATTATAATGAAGACTTTTCAACTCGAAAGGTACTAATATCACTTTAAAGCAGCACCAAAATATTTTTGCCATTTCCACAACATAATCCTTGTTTATTAAGGTGGATCTGTACCTTTCAGATTAGTTTCCTTCCGGGCTATGTTAACCCGTGAAAAAAATAAATAAATAAAATTCCCTCTGGCCGCCTTTACTTTTAAAAATTCTTTAAACAAATTATATGTGACAGAACAAGAAATTCTATAGAATCCAATCTTTCCCTTAAAAAAATTTGAGAAAAATAGAATTTTAAATTATTTGTTAGGAATTTCGATATACTTTTTTTCAAATGAAAAAAAAAATTAAGCATAAATTCAAAAAAGAGAAAATTAATAGCATCCTAAATAAATTGTTGTTCTACCATGTGGTATAATTTTATTTAATAACAAAAGAATTATTAAAATGCGATCCGACCAGAGGGAATTTTATTTTCCCCCCAAAAGGTTAACACTGAGCGAGAGGAATCCAATATGGCAGGTACTGAAGACCGGCAAAACAGAAGCTATGAAATAAAATTAGAAATAGCATCTGAGAATGCCGCATATGGATGCAAAAAAGAAATCTATTCGTGCTAGGAATAGTCAACCACATTCTTTCCCTCCTACTTAATGTTATATCTACGTTGGAAGGTTCTTAAGGTTATTTTTGTGCGAAACTGAAGCGTACCGATCGTGTACGCTGAGGATGGCACTTCGGCTTGCGTGCAGGACTACCCCGACAACTTTAAAATGCCAATCGACGCTTTTGGATATCCAATTTCGTTGTCGACGGGAAAGCGTTGGACGGAGAAGGGCATCACGAGAGGGGAGAAAAGCCCACAGGTGTATAAAACAAAATTACACAAATGCAGGTTTTTTATTTATTTATTTTTGTTTAAGAAAGCGCAGCGATTGAAGAACGGGCACAAAAGCCAACCATCGGAAAAAAAGGGGTTTTTTTTATTATTATTGACGGCAGTTGGACTGCAAGTAAAGTAAATCCGCCACACACGAAAGGGCTTTCGTTTTTTGTTTGTTGGTATTTTTTTTTTCATTAGTTCCACATCAGTCAGAACCTTACCAACCTCCCCACCTTGTCCATCCCACAAGGCCATGCATGGGTGCCACAGGTTGTCGCAGTAACCTCCAATCACGCCCTCGTGGTTGAAACTGGACGCACTCATTTGGAATCAACAGAACCAAAGATCAAATCACAGGACGGTTTCCATTGGATTGTTAGTAAAGTGATATCATTGTAATGAGACGAAAAGCACAAGCAATGTGGTAAAAAACTAAAATTAAAAAATGAGTTTTAACAGATACAATTCCTTTAACTCATTAATGCAATCAGTGCAGAGTACTGATTGCACAAATCCCTCCCGAGGAACCAATATATACATACATACATACATACATATATATATATATATATATATATATATATATATATATATATATATATATATATATATATATATATATATATATATATGTATATATATATATATATATATATATATATATATGTATATATATATATATATATATATATATATATATATGCATATATATATGTATATGTATGTGTATATATATATATATATATATATATATATATATATATGTAGAGAGAGAGAGAGACATTTACGAGTAAATTTCATAATTAGTTATATTTTAATTTAAAAATGAAAAAAAATCTTTTTTTCTTTTATTTAAAAAAATATTTTTTTAAGTTTATTTCACAGCGGATTTCATCTTTTTGCTAAATAAATGGATTGCATAAACATTCATTTACTTCTAAATGTCGAATAAATTGTTAAAATTTAGAAAAACATTTAATCTGTCTATCAAATGCTCATCAATATATGTGCCCTGTCACCTATAATCAACTACCCTATGCAAAACAGATATAAAGCATATACACGGGTAAGCACATGGAGCTAAAAGAACCTTGTGATATTTTTGTGTGTGTGTGTGTTTTCTGTTTTGTGATGTTTGCTTTTTATTACTTATTTAAACTGAAGTAAAATGTCCACCAGTGATCACACGGTCCGAAAAAAATATATATAAAAGTTACTATTGGTAGGCATATGAAGCGCAACTTATTGTTAAGGAAATACTGTCAAAGAATTGACTTGATTTGGAGCACTACGGACGCATATACAATTTTAGCAAAATAATTTAATAAAAGAAAAAATAGCAAAAATATAAATCTTTCGTTTAAAATCAACCATATATGATGATGAGCGATATCTAATACTCAAAGCATCGGACCAGTTGTAGCTCCAGTTACAAGAGTTGGAGAGTAAGCTGGGTAACTGTAGACTCCAAAAATCTGTATTTCGAAATAAATAAAAACAAAGACTGGTGAATATCGTATCACGCTTCAAAGACGAACAAGATATCTCTTATAGGAATAAATTTCTAGAGTTTCAAATTAAAAAGGTCTATATGTTTTTATATAATATCATAAATAATTGAAAATATCTCTCAAAAGAAAAGCTTGTACGACCTAAAAGTATTTTATACGTTAGAATCACTATACGTTTTACGTTAGCACGACCTAAAGTATTTTAAAGGTTATCATTATAACAGGCCCTTATCCTATAGAAGATTTTCATACAATTTTTCTTTCATGAAATGTTTTAAAAATTATTTATACTATTTAAAACAGTTTTAATAGATTTTTTTGTTAAATAAAAGCAATTTAAGGTTAAAAAACCTTTTTCATTTTTTTTTTTATTTTCGACTTTATTGGTCTTAAATTTTGTAATCAATTTTCCTCCGTAATTTTTTCAACTTATTAAATTACCTATCAGATATTTGAAAGTTTTCACATTTTTTTTTTCTATCAAGTATAATTTTACATTTTCATTATCATTTTGGAGCACTACGATCTACTGTTTTGCACACGAGGGCTAATGAGACCGGGACCTACTGTTTAAAGCCGATTACGAACGGCTACGAACATCCATGCAATCAGCGGGATTCGAACCCCGCTGTGAAATGTTTGAATCAATTGGTAAAGCTCTACTATACAAAATTATTCATTATCGCGCGTTAAAACAGGAAAAATGACCAATTTAGTACTACTTAATTAATATCCATACGGAAAATGACAAATATATAAAAAGATGTTAGTATATTCTTAAAAATATAATAAAAACTTTAAAATTTTACAAGAGCATATTTTTTTTTTAAATACGTATACCCATTTCTGGACAAGGAGTCATTATTTTAACATTGCTAAAATTTTGAATTGGTTTTAGTTTTTAGTTATGCCGCTAACAAATAGATGAGAATACTAGTTTAAAATCTCTGTAGTTGGGATTCCAAGTACTCTGAACAGCATTTAGCAAACTGAATTTTTTTCGACCAATCTAATTTTTTATGAATGAAATTATAAAAAATTAATGCCACCGGAAATTAATTTACGTGTTAAATTTCAGATCTCTAGCTACTCAGGGAGGCAATTGAATATTGATTATCAAATTTCAACTGACACCCAAGTAAAGTTAAAAGCAATAAGAAATACATTTTAATACATTCAACAAGTACATATTGAGAAGACTCCCCTTTGTTCAGAGCACGAGCCAAATCAGATGATCGGAAATCCCACCTGTTGAACAGTTTACATTAGCGTGGCGTCGTAGAGTCTGAGATGTTGACAGTTGAATAGGCGTTACGCCCCTGATCGGTCACGTTAATGAATCCTCAGGAATTCCGGAATTGGAACCGCTAGCGAATGAGAATTCAACTCTAAAAAAATAGCTGCAACCTTAGCTGGAGTTCTCAGGTAACTAGAATTGTAACTGACAAAAAAAAAAAAAAAAAAAAAAAAAAAGATGTTTGGCGGGACCGTAACTGACTCCCAGGTATAAAAAGCCTAGAATTTTGCGACTCGGGGCTTTTCGACATTTTTTACGTAGGTGCTTTGACCTCGTGGAGGCTTTCGCGTCTTTTGACCGGAGCCAGCTTTTTAGTGATTGCGTTCGGGAGACTCGTAAAGTCCACTCATATAAGGAGCGGCAGGGTCTCGGATACCGAACGGGGGATAGATTGGGTTGCATTGCACCCTGGAAGAGCCTCCCCATTTGTGAGATTAATTAATCTTTTATTTTCCCGACTGTGATCGTCGTGGCAATTCAGTGCCAGCCGAAAATCCTCTACATTTCTACTTGTTTTGGGGAGAATTAGAATCCCGTTGTATATATAACAGTATTTACTCCAGAAGGAATAAAAGTAATTTCTAATTTTCTCGGGACTCTGATCCTTCTTCACGCTACCTCTTCACTCGAGAACATTGAAGTTGTCACAATATTATATAATACATTACACCCTTGGAGTTGTTCACATTATACCATTTTACCAACCACAAAAATGTGTTGAAACTTCACGACAACCACCCGAAGGGAATATGCTTCCATAATTACAGGCCGAAAACCGCCAGAATAGTGTCGAAAGGAAATGAAGAAAATTATTACCCTCACGTGATGTTTATCAATACGGTAACAACTATTACAACGAAATGTAACGGCAAGTAAAACTTCTACACTATGCTTTCTCTGATAAATTTAACATTTTAGAAATTTTAAATAAACTAATAGTTTTGTGTGTTATTTAATCAATAAAACAATTATTATTTTTAAAAAAAGTAGAAATTTTCCCTTTTGTAATCTTATATTTAGCAGAAAAAGCTTAGTGAACGAAATTTACTTTCACTGACTGCATTTTCACTGTGCAAATAGCTTGTCAACTTGTTTCTGGTATTTTAGAAGTTTAGTGGCCAATTCCATAAATGCAAATTGTTTTATAAACTAGCGCATTTTTGTCGTTCCATAATTGTCCGTAACTATCTGAATATGAGATCAACCAAGATTTTTAATTCGCAACCCTTCGATGAGTAACAATCGCCGTTCCGCCGAGACCCTAATCCTTTAGAAAATAAACCTTAAAAAGCAGGAAGTTTTTTCTTTCTTGCACACCTTTTTGAATAAAAAGGCCAGGGGGAAAAAAGCGCATGTGTCCATTGTACAGGAATTTTGAAGCCCAGTATTTTTTTTCCTTTTATACGATTGTGTTCTTTATTTTAAAACTCGACAAATTCCAGATAGGCAATGGATCATAGTGAAAAAAATAATCCTCTAAATTGAACAGCTTGGTTGGTTGGTTGGTTGGTTTGGAGTGCTACGGTCTACTTTTTGCAACACGAGGGCTAATGAGACCGGGACCTACAGCTTAAAGCCGATTCCGAATGGCTACGAACATCCATGCCACTGTGGGATTCGAACCCACGAACTCCGGTACCGAAGGCCAGCACCCAAACCAATCGGCCATCGTTTGGCTGA
>CM063510.1:40623281-40694302 GCA_032207245.1 Pardosa pseudoannulata | reverse complement strand
AAGATAAAATATTTAAAACTTCCAACTTTTTTTTTATTATTTTGCATTGTGGTACCAGGACATTTAATAAAAAAAAAGAAAAAAAAACTCTTATATATGGAAGATATTACTAAATTTTTTAAGTGGACACACTATTGTTATCAGTTTTTTAATTGCACATGTACACATACTTATGCTATTGTAAATATTTCGAAAAATCAAAAGTACCTGTGTCATTCTATAGAGTAATAGTTACATTTGTTCATTATTATTTCTATCTACAAAATGGAGGAAATGGGAATCAGATTGCGTAATTAACATTTCCCAAGCTGTTCAGCCAAACGATGGCCGATTGGTTTGGGTGCTGGCCTTCGGTACCGGAGTTCGTGGGCTCGAATCCCACAGTGGCATGGATGTTCGTAGCCATTCGGAATCGGCTTTAAGCTGTAGGTCCCGGTCTCATTAGGCCTCGTGTTGCATAAAGTAGACCGTAGCACTCCAAACCAACCAACCAACCAAGCTGTTCAATTTAGAGGATTATTTTTTTCACTATGATCCTATCTGGAATTTGTCGAGTTTTAAAATAAAGAACACAATCGTATAAAAAGAAAAAAAAAATACTGGGCTTCAAAATTCCTGTACAATCTACACATGCGCTTTTTCCCCTGGCCTTTTTATTCAAAAAGGTGTGCAAGAAAGAAAAAACTTCCTGCTTTTTCTAAGGTTTATTTTCTAAAGGATTAGGGTCTCGGCGGAACGGCGATTGTTACTCATCGAAGGGTTGCGAATTAAAAATCTTGGTTGATCTCATATTCAGATAGTTACGGACAATTATGGAACGACAAAAATGCGCTAGTTTATAAAACAATTTGCATTTAATGGAATTGGTCACTATACTTCTAAAATACCAGAAACAAGTTGACAAGCTATTTGCACAGTGAAAATGCAGTCAGTGAAAGTAAATTTCATTCACTAAGCTTTTTCTGCTAAATATAAGATTACAAAAGGGAAAATTTCTACTTTTTTAAAAATAATAATTATTATCATAATTAAGCAATACACAAAACTATTAGTTTATTTAAAGCTTTTAAAATGTTAAATTGATCAGAGAAAGCATAGTGTAAAAGTTTTACTTGCCGTTACATTTCGTTGTAATAGTTGTAACCGTATTCATAAACATCACATGAAGGTAATAAAAATTTTCTTCATTTCCTTTCGACACTATTTTGGTGGTTTTCGGCCTGTAATTATGGAAGCATATGCTTTTCGGGTGGTTGTCGTGCAGTTTTAACACATTTTTGTGGTTGTAAAAGGGTATAATCTGAACAACACCAACGGTGTAATGTATTATATAATATTGTGACGACTTCAATGTTCGCGAGTGAAGAGGTAGCGTAAAGAAGGATCAGAGTCCCGATAAAATTAGAAATTACTTTTATTCCTTCTGGAGTAAATACTGTTATATATACAACGGGATTCTAATTCTCCCCAAAACAAGTAGAAATGTAGAGGATTTTCGGCTGACACTGAATTGCCACGACGATCACAGTCGGGAAAATAAAAGATTAATTAATCTCACAAATAAGGAGGCTCTTCCAGTGTGCAATTCAACCCTATCTATCCCCCGTTCGGTATCGGAGATCCTGCCGCTCCTCATATGAGCAGGCTTTACGAGTCTCCCGAACGCAATCCCTAAAAAGCTGGCTCCGGTCAAAAGACGCAAAAGCCTCCACGAGGTCAAAGCACCTACGCAAAAAAATGTCGAAAATTGCCGAGTCGCAAAATTCTAAGCTTTTGTCACCTGGGTGTCAGTTACGGCCCCGCCAACCAGTTTTTTTTTTTTTTTTTTTTTTTTTTTTTTTTTTTTTTGGGGGGGGGGGGGTCAGTTACGATTCCAGTTACCTGAGAACTCCAGTTGAATTCTCATTCGCTAGCGATCCCAATTCCGGAATTCCTGATGATTCGGCATTAAAACTTAAAACCAATTCAGGGGCGTAACGCCTATTAACTCCAGTCCAATGTTAAAATAATGAGTCCAGTAAAAGATACATGTATTTTAAAAAAATGCTCTTGTAAAATTTAAAATTTTTATTATACTTTTAAGAATATACTAACATTTTTTTTATATATTTGTCATTTTCAGTATAGATATTAATTAAGTAGTACTAAATTGGTCATTTTTCTTGTTTTAACGCGCGATAATGAATAATTTTGTATAGTAGAGATTTACTAATTGATTCAAATAATTCACAGCGGGGTTCGAATCCCGCTGATTGCATGGATGTTCGTAGCCATTTGTAATCGGCTTTAAACAGTAGGTCCCGGTCTCATTAGCCCCCGTGTGCGAAGCGGTAGATCGTTGTGCTCCAAAATGATAATGAAAATGTAAAATCTATACTTGATAGAAAAAAAAATGTGAAAACTTTCAAATATCTGATAGGTAATTTAATAAGTTGAAAAAATTACGGACGAAAATTGATTACAAAATTTAAGACCAATAAAATCAAAAATGAAAAAAAAAAATGAAAAAGGTTTTTTTTTTCCTTAAATCGCTTTTATTTAACAAAAAAAAAAAAAAAAAAAAATCGATTAAAAATGATCTTATAGTAATAATATTTTTTAAAACATTTCATGAAAGAAAAATTGTATGAAAATCTTCTATAGTATAAGGACCTGTTATGATGATAACCTTTAAAATACTTTAGATCGTGCTAACGTAAAACGTATTGTGGTTCTAACGTATAAAATACTTTTAGGTCTTACAAGCTTTTCTTTTGAGATATATTTTCAATCATTTATGATGTTATATAAAGACATATAGGCCTTTTTAATTTGAAACTCTAGAAATTTATTCCTATAAGAGATATCTTGTTCGTCTTTGAAGCGTGATACGATATTCACCAGTCTTTGTTTTTATTTATTTCGAAATACAGATTTTTGGAGTCTACAGTTACCCAGCTTACTCTCCAACTTTTGTAACTGGAGCTACAACTGGTCCGATGCTTTGAGTATTAGATATCGCTCATCATCATATATGGTTGATTTTAAACGAAAGATTTATATTTTTGCTATTTTTTCTTTTATTAAATTATTTTGCTAAAATTGTATATGCGTCCGTAGTGCTCCAAATCAAGTCAATTCTTTGACAGTATTTCCTTAACAATAAGTTGCGCTTCATATGCCTACCAATAGTAACTATATATATATATATATATATATATATATATATATTGGACCGTGTGATCACTGGTGGACATTTTACTTCAGTTTAAATAAGAAAAAAAAGTAAACATCACAAAACAGAAAACACACACAAAAAATAATATCACAAGGTTCTTTTAGCTCCATGTGCTTACCCGTGTATATGCTTTATATCTGTTTTGCATAGACTAGTTGATTATTAGGTGATAGGGCACATATATTGATGAGCATTTGATAGACAGATTAAATGTTTTTCTAAATTTTAACAATTTATTCGACATTTAGAAGAAAATGAATGTTTATGCAGTTCATTTATTTAGCAAAAGGATGAAATCCGCTGTGAAATAAACTTAAAAATATTTTTTAAATAAAAGAAAAAAAAAGATTTTTTTTTCACTTTTAAATTAAAATATAAATAATTATGAAATTTAATCGTAAATGTCTCCCTCTCTCTCTCTCTCTCTCTCTCTCTCTCTCTATATATATATATATATATATATATATATATATATATACATATATATATATATATATATATATATATATATATATATATATGTATGTATGTATGTATGTATATATTGGTTCCTCGGGAGGGATTTGTGCAATCAGTACTCTGCACTGATTGCATTAATGAGTTAAAGGAATTGTATCTGTTAAAACTCATTTTTTAATTTTAGTTTTTTACCACATCGCTTGTGCTTTTCGTCTCATTACAATGATATCACTTTACTAACAATCCAATGGAAACCGTCCTGTGATTTGATCTTTGGTTCTGTTGATTCCAAATGAGTGCGTCCAGTTTCAACCACGAGGGCGTGATTGGAGGTTACTGCGACAACCTGTGGCACCCATGCATGGCCTTGTGGGATGGACAAGGTGGGGAGGTTGGTAAGGTTCTGACTGATGTGGAACTAATGAAAAAAAAAACACCAACAAACAAAAAACGAAAGCCCTTTCGTGTGTGGCGGATTTACTTTACTTGCAGTCCAACTGCCGTCAATAATAATAATAAAAAAAAACCTTTTTTTCCGATGGTTGGCTTTTGTGCCCGTTCTTCAATCGCTGCGCTTTCTTAAACAAAAATAAAAAAAATAAATAAAAAACCTGCATTTGTGTAATTTTGTTTTACACACTTGTGGGCTTTTCTCTCCTCTCGTGATGCCCTTCTCCGTCCAACGCTTTCCCGTCGACAACGAAATTGGATATCCAAAAGCGTCGATTGGCATTTTAAAGTTGTCGGGGTAGTCCTGCACGCAAGCCGAAGTGCCATCTTCAGCGTACACGATCGGTACGCTTCAGTTTCGCACAAAAATAACCTTAAGAACCTTCCAACGTAGATATAACATTAAGTAGGAGGGAAAGAATGTGGTTGACTATTCCTAGCACGAATAGATTTCTTTTTTGCATCCATTTGCGGCATTCTCAGATGCTCTTTCTAATTTTATTTCATAGCTTCTGTTTTGCCGCTCTTATGGTGGATTCAGTACCTGCCATATTGGATTCCTCTCGCTCAGTGTTAACCTTTTGGGAAAATAAAATTCCCTCTGGTCGGATCGCATTTTAATAATTCTTTGTTAAGAAATAAAATTATACCGCATGGTAGAACAACAATTTATTTAGGATGCTATTCATTTTCTTTTTTTTTTTTTAATTTATGCTTAAAAATATTTTTTTTTTTTGCATTTGAAAAAGAGTATATCGAAATTCCTAACAACAATTTAAAATTCTATTTTTCTCAAAATTTTTAAGGGAAAGATTGGATTCTAGAGAATTTCTTGTTCTGTCACATATAATTTGTTTAAAGAATTTTTAAAAGTAAAGGCGGCCAGAGGGAATTTTATTATTTTTTTTTTTCATTTTTTTTTTCGGGTTAACATAGAGCGAAAGGAAACTGATCTGAAAGGTACAGATCCACCTTAATAAACAAGGATTATTTTTGTGGAAATGGCAAAAATATTTTGGTGCTGCTTTAAAGGGATATTAGTACCTTTGAGCTGAAAAGTCTACATTATAAGGACAATTTTTTATTCAAAATAAAATTAAAAGTTCAGTTCTATCTAGAATAATGCATACTAGATCATTAATTTGTGGATCTAATTTATTAGGATCTAACTTTATAAAACAAATATTTAGCTTTGTTATATGAAGCAATATTTTTGAAAGATTAAGATATATATATATATATATATATATATATATATATATATATATATATATATATATATATATATATATATATATATATATATATATATATATATATATATACATATATATATATATATATATATATATATATATATATATACATACATATATATACATACATATATATATATATATATATATATATATATATATATATACACACACACATATATATATATGTACACACACACACACACACACACGCCAAGTCAGGGGTCAAACGCGTACGGCGCCTATAGACAATTTTTCCAACTATTTCCCTTTAAAGTGAAATATTTATCTTGTCATTTTTAAACTTTCCACAACAGCACTTAAAATTTTTTTCAATAATTAAAAGATATTGCAAGGTTAACTTTTTTCAGTACATAATTTGAAAAAATACTTTATTAAGAATATATTGATATTCGATTTAATTTCTATTTTATATTCGATTCTAATTTTTGATACAATCAAAGGTTTTTAGCTTTGAAAGTATATTTTAGAGTTTATCTGTGTCAAGCGTGTGGTCAATATGTCTCCATTTTTAAGAAGTGTAAAAGTGTTTATTTTGCCAGAAATGATGATGTATTATTAAATTTTCCCTTTAGCTATACCATATTTGGATAAAGAGAATTTTAATTTTTTTTTATTAATAATACGTAGCATTCATCGAAAAAAAAAAAGAATCATTATAAAATTGGGAGGGGTAAGAGGAAAGGGGAGATTTCCTCAAAAAGAAAACGATGCATATAAGGAGCACGCTCCTTTCTTTGATAGCTCCTCTAGATTGTGCTTAGTGTGCTGTTGCCTGCACTAAGTGAAAAAAATATAAATTCACTTCCCTGCGTAATAACTTTTCAAATTCAAAATTAGAAACTCATTTTTTATATCAAATAGAAGCATATTACTTTTTTATTCTGTGTATCTCAATTATATTAATATGGTAGATATATATATATATATTTTATATGCATTTTAAAATATAGATATAGTGACTATTTTTTATTTATTGTAAAAAATCTTTTTAATTTCGAATTTGTTATTTGTAAGATTGTTATTTTAAATAAAATATAAAGTTATAGTAACTATTGTTAATTAACTTTTGACTCTTAATAACACTCTTTAATTGCTTTTACAGCTTTTATGAAATCGGAATGAAAAAGAAAGTTGAGAATTAGAAATATTTTTTTTTGTACTTTAAGTTTTTTTCATACCCTAACACTCTTAAACTACAGTTAAGATTTTCTGTTCTGATTACTCTCAGTAAATAGTTCGGGAAAGCAAGTTTCCGACCGGTCAATGATGTATTAATGAATCAGGATATTTCAAGGTAGTTCTTTTGAATAAATTATAGCGACAGAATTAATGAGAGATTGTTTTTTAAGTATGAGTGGTTATATGTAGAGCGGATCATTAAACATTCATAGTTCACGTTTTTGGAGCTGCTGTTTTCGATAAACAGGTCGCGAATAAGGATGATCTTCGAGATCTCTTTACTATGTGTGAAATTCTGCTTCTTTAGGGGATTAAAACGGGACTAAATGTGTCTCATACGGGACTGATTCTCGGAGCGCGACGAGTGCCCTATTGCCCGCGACTTGCATGTTTCTCCAGTCCCCAGCGGCACACAAGTCGGTGGGAAAGATTAATTCGAGCATACCGTTTTGTGTCAGTGACGGCACACAAACATTTTTTTGTACTGGCTCTATCTCAATCTTATCGAATAATCCTTCCCTAGACTGCACGTGACTGAAAACAGTGCATTTAGTTACTTTTTAGTTTTACCTTTTTAGTTTACCTGTCAGTGTTTCCTTATGTTTATCTGGCCTTTACGGTATGAATTCTCTCACACGGTTTTTCTAGAGAATGTCATAGCATCAGTTTTTGGGGTCAAATTTATTTTCAAAGTAAAGCAACAAATGTGGCAATTTACATTCTGTGGTCAGTAACACTCTGGAAGTTGAAATTATTGCTGAAAGGAATTACCTTTCAACAGAAATAGATGTCTAATTATAATATAATATAGACTGTCAAAAAGCTATTGTTCTGATTTTGTATTCAGAATCTATATAAAGTAGTTGTTTTTATCTAGTTTCGAGAGTGAGACTCTTGCTACAGTATGTCTTGTGTATTTTTAAAATTACTGAGTATGCTGAGATAGGCTTTTGTCAGTCATCCGGTATTAATCATATAAAATAACCAGGCTTGATAAAGTAAACAAAAAGGTATCTTTAAAATAAGATATTTTTTCACGATTTTCACTATCATGGAATTGTACCTAAGTTAATCCAAATTATTTAATCGAATACTACAGTATGTAGAACAGACATGTTATGATAAAGAATGTATAGAAGCTATATTATTTTTAGGCGTTTAATATACCGTTGATCGTTGTTTCTTTCCATACATCAGAGACACTGTGAAGTAGTAGATAGGAAACTTCTCACACTTTTAAATGAATATGTTGTTCACAAAGTTAAATATTCATGCAGGACTTATATTTTTTGACATCCCCGTACCTCAAACCAAGATCGAATAAATCCGACTTTATTATTTTCTATCTATTAAATATGTGGGTCTTTATGTACTCTCGCTGAGATGTTGGCAGGTAAGAGAGAAGTACGGAATTGGGAATAAAAATTCCCCCCTCCTAAGTATGTTCGAAATCGGGAGGAATCTTTAGCGTAGTAGCACAAACAACACATGGTTCGAGTTACCAAATGTTCCTGATTCCATATTTCTCTTTCACCCGCCGACATCTCAGGACATGCGAACAAATTTTTTATTCTGCTATGAATATATACAGAGAAGTTTCAAGCTTCTCCTAGTTCTGTTAATCTTTTCATTCTAGTCGGACAAGCTAATTTCGAGATTTTTTTTAAACAAACAAACAAAAAAAAACGTACGTTAGTCGAGAGTTTAACCCTTCAACGATGGGCATGTCCACGGTTTATACTGATATTTATACTTAATTCATTTGGTTTAGTATAAAAGCACTCTTTGGAAAATTCGTTGTATTGGCCAACGTATTTACTATCTGACATATTTAAAAAAAAAAAATAAAAAATTACCTGTGACCTCAAATTATAGCTACAGTGCGAGATTGGTTTAAAAACAGAATGGGGAAATAATTACAATCATGAAAGTGAGAAATACTTTTGGCGCAAGTAGGAATGAAATATTTAACGAATTTGAAACGTAAGGATTGTTGGTTTGTTTGATGAGTTATTCTCAAAGTTTCTAAGGTCAAAGGCTCAGATCGGGAATAACTTCGGAAATCGCAGTTCGAACGTATACAAATATCAATGTAAGCAGTGACATTCAAATCCAAAGACTATAGCTCCGAGCGTAACCATACTGCCTTCTTCCTGAATGCCATTGTAGGATATAAATTGTTACGTTTGCGAGTTGTTCAGAAATATCTATTCTAATGAAAGTACTGTATCCTAGCCTTTCCTCTCCTGCACTGTATTATACGCAACTATATTGGCTTAACAGCCAGATCTCAGTATACAAGTGAGCCGTAGTCTCTTCGGATAATCGAGACTTCATTCCAAAACATGTATTACAACTTAACGCAGATGTTGTTCATCCAACACCGGATATTCAGAACACGTTTTAGGAGAAAGCCTCAACTTAGACGAAAGAAATTTAAAATGAGTTCAATAACTTGCCTCTCGCCAAACTTCTGCTCTTGAATATGTGTCAATGGAAAAGAAAGAACTGTGGTGAACTGTTAAAAAAAAACAATTAATGGCAAACTGAACATGGCGCTGGGCTGTACAATTCAAGTTTCGTCCATATCCCTATTTCTGTATAAAAAAGTTACGAGTAGTTCTGCGATCTCATTTAGTAGTTTCTTAAAAGCTAAACACTTAAACAACCTCTTCATTTACTCCACTTTTTACAGCGCTTCTTCCCACGTCTTGCGTATGCGTATATAGCTCTAGTATTATATGGGCCATTGAAACTTGATAAAGAGTATAATAAATTGCTTTACACATTGCCTAAAGCCGTAATGGGCAAACTATTTTAAACGTGGGGGAAAAAAAAACTAAAGAAGGAAAAATTTAGCCATCTAGTGTCATTTATTCTAAAATTTTAAAAACAGTAAAAAATATTTTAATGTATTCACCTTTAAGAGCCCCACACTGAACCAATTTTAGGTTTTTTAGACAGTTTGGTGTTTAAATATTTTACGAATATCCACAATAACCAAACTAGCAACACTTTCTTTTTTAATATTTTCATCATTATTCACATTCGCGCTATCTGTCCGCCATACTACCATAGGAAATAAGTAATATTAGAACTTGTGTCGAAGAAGAAAGGCAGCGGGTGGAGCTTGAAGTGAACATTCTGTCAAATACGAACTCCAATTCACTTATATTGGATTCTTCTAGTTAACGGGGGGACAAGTCCTCGCTTATCTCTATTTTTCAGTTTAAAATGAAACTGCCATTATGTGTGTAATTAAGCCAGAGTGGAAAGTAATTAGCTGAATTGTAGATAGTCATCTTCTTTATTTTAATTTTTTATATTGCATATATATCGTACATTTTTTTTAAATTTTCGACAAACTGTATAGAACCTTTAGGTGGGCCGTAGTTTGCCCCTCCCAGTCTGACCATTCTGTTAGTAGTGACTTCAAAGATCTGCAGATTTTTAAGACAATGCTTCGTAACAAAGGTACACTCCATGTTTTAAGTATATTTAGTTACAATGAGATCCAAACGTTTTAATAGCGTGATCCTATTTGACAATAGAGTAAACACGACATTTATTTATATAATCGACATTTAAAAAGTAGCATCATAAAACATAGGGTTGGTCATTTTGCGAGGACAATGGTAAAAACTGTTAAAAAACAGACTGGGAAAATCGGCCGGGTTTAAAAAAAAGAAGGTAAAATCAATATAATTTTTCTCTAAATACAATTGAGACTGTAATAATAATTAGGTATTTCCTTATTAATTGTTTAAGCAATGTAAAATAATTTTCGTAGATGATAGCATTCAAAGTACATGTATATACTTAATCTATTAATCTTTTTAACTATGTTATGTGTAAATATTTTCAATATAAAAGTTATAGTTTAATATTGAGTTATACTTATTTTTCCTATTTATATTATATGTTAATTATAGTTTATATACCTTCAAATTCCCAGTGTTCCGATAGCATAGCAAAACTGGTATTACTACTCTGTTAAAATTTAACTGAACACAATTAGATGTTTAATAGTAATTACAACTGTTGTTAAGATTTTAAAGCGTAACTAGTGAGTTATTTTATTGTTCTTATTCTCCCCTTTATTATTTTCTGCATTTATAGAATTAACTAAAAAAAGTATTCAAACATAATAGCAGTTAGATTTAGATTAAGGCTTCGGTGATCCATTGAAGATTCTAAATTTAAGATAATTAAATTTACATATTATTAGACTAGATTAAAATTAGTAAAAATTAAAATAGTTAGATCCGTGAATAAAACATTTTTTTTCCTCTTTGGAAAAAAAAGTGGCAAAATTGTGTTTATGCCAGGGCGGTTTTTACCGGTTATTCCATTGTTTTTCCTTTTTGGGCTAAAACGTGCCAACCCTTATAAAACGTTTAACGCATTTTTCTCCCAAGTTTCACAGCCTATTTTATGCTTTTCCCCTTATATTTATTTATTTTTCACGCCGTGTTCATAATCTCGACTTAAAATAAGGTATCGAGTGCAGAACAAATCCAGATATGTACATGATAAATGTATAGGTATTATATATGTGTATGTAATTTAGAGATTAGTGCAGGATGTAGAGGCTTCATTTCAAAACCATTTTCCCCCATTATTTTTATTTCCCCCGTGAGGAAAAATGAAATTATGGGGAAAGAGTGGAGAAAAGTTGAATTATGCTCAGTAATAAGAGAAGAAAAGAATTAAATCACTTCACTGCGATGATAATAACAGTAATATTAAGAAAGATAATTAAACACATACTGCATATTAGATTCTAGTGGTTGAAAAATTAGAAGTATGTGTGGGCTCCTGAAATGGTATAAAATTCTTTTGTTCCGCACAAATGACGACTACTATTAAAAAATCGAAGTTTCTCTTTCCCCCCATCCCTCCTTAAGTGATAAAATGCCCTTTTGTTTTTCAACCTGCTTGAAATGAGCCTTCCTCTATATTTTTCTATTTTTTCGCTAGTTCAATTTTTCGGTAAGGGTGAGAGAAGAAGGTGGGGGGGGGGCGAAAGAGGGTTTACAAGAACAGAGGGCAAAATCCATTAAACACCCGATTACCAAAAGAAGGGAGGGTTCCCCATCTTTGTACCATAAAAGATGCATACATTATTGTAGTACCAAAGTGTTTTTCTTTCTCCAGTGTATTTTTTTATGTGTACAAATTCTGTGTTTTCTAGTTTATTCTTTATCACGGAAAAAATAAAGTTTAAAAGATCTAATATGGTAAAAACGGAATTCGTTGTAGCACATCTTTCAAAATATTTCCCAATTAATTTCATTACTAGTTCTATTTGTCAATATTCAGCTGCTGTATTGCTTCTCGAATTTGGTTACTTTCTTTCTAAGTAGCATATTTTTAATCTCGGTTATGCTAATTATAATCATCGTTATTATTAGTAGTAGTATTGGTGAAGCGAAGTGCAGAAAATATGAAATAGTAGTCTGACCTGCCTCCAGCCATTTTTTTATGCTACTTTTATTCAGGGCTGATGATTTTATTGAAAATGTATAATTTTAAATACTTTTTGTAGTTTTTTTTAGAATTGAGTGAAATGTCTAATTTTTACATTAGTGAGTAGATACCCTGCTCGTCCGTCTACCATCTGTTTATCGTGGTGGTCTTATGAATCTGGAGGGTTAAACGAATCAAGGTCTTTACATAAACAATATACGTATTTGTTTGTGGGTAAGTTTTCACATTAATGGATCATCTTTGATTCTATCATAGGAAGTTTTCTCTCTAATCGAGTCCCGCATATTTGAATCAGCTTCTATTTCGATAACCTATTCAACCTTTCAATCAGGTTTAAGTTGAGCTGTGCAGGAAGTATGGTGAATAACATTTTACATTTCACATGCACTATTATCAAACCGATCGAACAAGTGAGAACGAACTGACAAACCAAATTGTCATCGGATGTTCATTATAGTATGAGAGGAAAACTACATGATTCGATAAGATGCACATAGTAATTGTGTTACATTTTAAAAGCTTCTCTATTTCCTCCTTCCGTTATGCTTCATGAAACTGTTCATTTTCTAGTACAACAGCTTGACTTTGCAAACGCTGGATTTATTTTGTAAAAACAGTTCCAAAGGCAAACCATAATTCTACTTTCGACTGATTTTGTCAGAAGGAGATGGTGTTTCCTAAAGTAACAGAGTTAACAAAGAAGTATGTTATTTCCATTTTTGAATTTGCAAATATTAACCCCCTTCGCGACCAACGTCTCGTATACGCAATGCAGCTATTTCACTCTTATCAGTCCAGCGTCGCCTCCGAGCGATGATCTCCGGATGATATTGAGAGACCTGAGTTGCGTATGCGTAATAGGAGATCTGAACGTTTTAATTTTTAAATGCTAGATTTAATTACTAGATGGCGTAAACGGCAACGGCTTTCACAACTGTCCACTCGTATAGCATTTACGTGCTGGTCTTCAAGGGGTTAAGTCTACCACTGGGTGCAGTAGCTCCATGGGGGACGGGGGATGCAAAAGGACATATGTACCTCCCAAGATTTTTTTTCCTCGAAATTAAAATATTTTAAAATATAGTTCTTATATTATATTACACTAGGTGTTCTAAACCTTAAAAAGTAAATAAACTTTTTTTTCTCTTATGCATATTTTTTTTTCATTATTAAGAGAAATAAATAATTCCACCTAAAGCAATTCCTGAGAAAAGAATAAAAAAGCTTTTACTGTGTCTGGAAAAAGTGCCTCTGGGTCAGAGTTTGAGAGGGGTCGCATCCTAATAGAAAATGTTCCTTTCTTCTCTAATAGTTTTCTATAAAAGATTTGCAGGAGGCATTCTTTGCTTCCAGATAGTTTTTCAACCATCAAATAATTTTAGTCAATTTTTCAATGATATTGGATTCTACCAATTCTAGTAAGTAGGAATATTTGTTCTCTTGGTAGCTTTATTATTTTTCTTAAATGATCTTTATTGTTGTAATTTTTATAACTTGATAAAATTATATCATTCTCTAAACAGTTTTAAACAGAGAAATAAGATTGATTTAGTGCATTCTGTAATCTTTACCAAGTGATAATTTATCTTTCTAGACAATAACGATATGCACCCCTAACATTTATTTCTGGGTACGCCACTGATCGGTTGGGTAGGTGACTAAAGAAGTTAAGACACGGACTAACAATCTGAATCGGGTGGAGCCTTAAGATAAAATCCCTTATATCCAAAACTTTGTTTGTTTATGGCGCATAGGTGGATGATTTTCTGTATAATTTTAACTGAAACTGAGATTATAGATTTTTAATGTTCGTTATCATATTCAATAGGAAGGAAAATAAATTAAAATCTAATATGCTGGATTGTTCGTATTCACTTACGCGCGGCAATCAAAACCAGCTCTATGGCGGTCGGCGCTTCTCAGTGTGAAACGAGTTTAGAAAACAGTGGCTTTCACCGATTCCTTTCCCGCTGTTCGTTCGAGAGGGCGGTCAACATCACTCTTTTCGATTCCCACGCTGTTCTCTGAAGTGTGGCCTGCGATTCTAGGGATGTTGGTGGACACGGTGCAGAATTTTGATTCTTTCTCTATCACTGTACCATCATTTGCTTATACGATATACAGTGGTACACAGACTAACGTTGATAATTCGTTCTGAGTTCACATGCAATGAACGAATACAGGATTTCTCATAGACATGTCTGTGTGGAAATTGTTTAATTCATTGGAAATATAAAATGTGTGCTCAAAATCTAAAAAAAAAATTTAAGGAAGAAATTAAAATATACGGTATTAAAAAGGCTAAAACTAATAAAAGATTCAAGAGGAGACTCAAACTTTTTAAAGCTCTTTACTTTTTTTTTCCCCAAAAGCTTTTGAAAAGGTGTTAACGGTTTGTAACTAACTTGACCCCCTTTTTTTCGTTTGTTCACGTGTATTTTCTTTTTATTGTGGATGACGGTAGACTTCGATTAATGACTATATTTTTATATATAGATTATCGAAATATCACAAAAATCATTATCTCAAGACTACCGTTATTTTAGAATTGTTCGATACCGCCCATATTAGATTTCTATGGCTCCATGTTAACCTATGGGGAAAATGATTTTACTTCTGGGCGGTTTCCACTTAAAGATTTCTTTAAATATTTTTTTTTAACTACGTGAAAGAGTGCAGTGGTGTAGCAAGAAAGCTAGCACGTAAAGCAGGATACCTTTTTCTCTCCCCCCTCCCGAAAACCTAACCCGGGGTATGAAAGACCCCTCCCTTCTCCCACCCCACCGCTATCTCACTGAAAGAGAAGAAAATTCTCCAGAGCTAAGAGTGACTCATTTTAATTGCTTGTGAAATTTTTGATCTATTATTCTTTAAATGTAAGTAATGACATTTTTCGTTATAAAATTTTAAAAAGTTCCGCGCATAACCCTAGAAAATTTTGTGTTGTATCTCGGGATAAAATTTGTTTAAAGAAATCTTTATGTGTAGACCATCCACAAGTAGATTTTCTCTATATGTTAACATGGAGAATTTAATACAGTTTCCTTAAATCCATTTCATTTTAATTCAGTTTCCCCTTTTGCTTATTAAGCTAACAAAATTTGTGTCATTTGCACTAAATAATACTTTAATTTGATAATTTGCAAATGTGTCGTAAGAATTTTGTCTTTAAATCAACAGAAAGCTTTTCTGATTTTTTTTTTCTCTCTTTAAAAAAGCTATTATAATCCAGGGGAGAATGCTTTTTCAGATGAACGATGTAGTAAAAATATCTATTCTTCTGTAGAAGAGATAAGCACGAAGGATCGTATTTGTTTAAAATTGAGTTTTTTGAACGCATTAGATGGAGTGTTTTCAGAATATCGACTTCGATATTTCGGGGATTATTGTCATTTAAAAGAATCGATATAATACAGAACGTATTCGAAATGTCACATTTCTTTGGAAAGAGTATCACGTATCTCCTGTCGTAATTTAGGTTTATGGACTTCTTGTGTAAATTCACTGCATATACACAGTAACTTGTCTCTGGATGAAGGGTCGGTAGTCATCGACTTCTGAACTGCATGCGGTTTTCTGCTTCTATGTATTGTATCAATAGTAGATATAATGCACACACACAAGTTCGGCGTCAGTAGGTGTTTACACCGTGCTTGAACACAGGTGGCCAAATTTATAGGGCATTCAATAAAATATCTATTAAGATGTTATTGCTAAAGTTTTTATTTTTTAAAGAAGGGGATTTTATTGACTTTCTACCTTTTTATTTATAATCAGTTACATGGAGTACTTATATAAGCCTATTTGTAAGCTTCCATGTATTAGTCTAAGTTATGAATTTAAGAATACTTGTTGATAAAAGGGGGCGGCCAAATACTATCTTCACGCAGGCGGCTATTATCTACTATGTATATGACCAAATAAATTGATTTTTGAAATCTTCGTTATCTTGTTTCATAGGCAATTTGGATCTTTTCTTTCGATTGTCTTCCGATCTTTGCTTTTGACCATATGAAATGCGTACCACTTTTTAAACCATAGGTACTTTCCAATTCGAAGACACACATTAGGATCATTGCCAAAAGGAGGCTGGTATTCAACACCTGAAGTATAGAGAATGGGGGAAAATTGCTTTTTAGGTATTTATTAACATATTTAAAATTAAAGTATCTGCATCATTGACATAGTGATAATTATAGTAGAGCAATGCAGCATTGACTGCTTGAACAGTCTTCTTTTCGAACGTGTGACCGCTGAAAAATAACTTGATGGTAGGAGAACTTTTAGTGCTGGATACCAAGGCGAATCTATCCTTTTCTCAAATCATCTGCATTTTATATCTTTCTATCTTTTCACTGTGGTGTTGCGCTTTCGATCGTCGACCGTAGAATGATGGGCCATGTATGCTCATACACCTGCGAGATGTTCCAGTTACGGAAGGCGTTTGCCCCCTCCCCTCCTCAAGGAACCGGTTTCCAGCGAATGGGGTGCTCCTCAAGAGGGCGAGTGAATATCGGTTGTGCTCCGAGACTGTCTACGGCAAAGAGAGTAGGAGATGCATGTCTCTGCTGCAAATCGCTTGCTCTTGTTCGAGCCCTGGATGGACTAGCGAATTACTGGCTCATATTGTCTTTCCGTTTCGTTTGGAGAAAATTCCCTTCAGTGCGTTGTCGTCGTTGCGGTTGGTTGCAACGTAAGGATCAGTTAACATCTTTAGAGGCAGTTTTTCTTTTATACAGAATAAATTATTTTCAGTCGAGGCCACTAACTTTTTTTTTTCTGTCTAAGTCGAATCTTGATACAAGAACGTATACCTCTCGTTAATGGCACGCGCGGCTTCAAATCGTTCTTAAAACAAAACATCGAAGTTATTTCTCATGATCTGAGATTCTTAAGGCAAATCTTTGCGGTAAATTAAATCGGAACCAGTACCTATTATGCACAATAGTAAACTTTTTAGTTGTGTTTTTTTCCCCTTCAGTGTAACCCTTTTCCCTATTTATAATCTTTTCTGTGCTATCTTCGTTGAATCAAACAGTGTTTTCTCGTGCTTGGTTGCACTTAAGCACTTAAAACTCTAAATAAAGAATATATTTAAAATATTACCTTTTAATGACTTATAAGGTGCATAGGTCTGTTTGATATTTTGAATCTGTAGGAAATAGTGTTTATTTTCTTCCCGGCATATAAGAGTAGTTTTACTTTCCTTTTTAGAATTTCGGCTCCACTAATCGTTACATCTTTTGTCCAGAACCATACAGAATCATGTTTTAAAGTGATGCGGGACTTTATCAAACCATGCTCATCTTCACATTGATTCCTATAATGCAGCTAACTCAGAGTTAAATATTATTGCTACATCTGCAGAAATCCGAAAAGGAGATAAATACACCCAACTCATCATCGAAGTTATTTTATTCAATCTGACCAGCAGTTCAACTCTCCAAATTGATTATCACTGCCTGCGAGCATCCAGATATATTATGTACTATTTCCTTGTGTTTGTGTTCCGTTTGTCAATACAACATTCAACTATGGGTCGTGTGATTCTTTACCCTGAAGAATAATTTTCAACAATTTCACGATTTTTAAAAATATTTGTGTATAGGACGGCAACGGCGTCAATCAAAAGGTGCTTCCGCAGTCTTGGTTCCACTTCGATACCTAATAAGGACTATATTTAAAATACTTTTTTTTTTATGTTTGCTAGAAGACACACGGGGAAATAATATACATTAGCTGCCTGGTAACAATCGACATATTTGAAATACGCGTTGTTATTTTTAGTAGTTAATGAACACACTTTATGGATGAAAGAATAATATTTCAGGTGTCCGATTACCGAAATTCAATATCAGTGGCACGAAATATTCTTAACTCTCTCCTCGCATTTTTGCGTGAAGTGAAGGATATTTCAATTTTATTTTATCATAGTAGTTTATATATAAAAATTGCCTTTTCCACATTACTAAAACACTCCGCTATGTGAACACTCACACTGATATATTTACTTCGTTACTGACAGACATGGAGATAAATCAGTTGAGCTCTAAAAGATTTATATGCTATAACAATTTTGATACTTAAAAGGAAGCAACTCCTTAATGAAGCTCTTCTAGTATGCGTCCCTCATTCTACGCATGCGCACTTTGGATACCATTCTATATTCCTTACAACAACAAAAGTAATAGTAATGAAAATAAAAATTGTGTGTTTTAGTAAATGTCTAAACTAAAACTTAAGTTTCGCATTCTTAAAAATATATATTTATATTAAAAAGTGTTTAAAAATTTTAGCTTTGTTTTAAATTATTATAGACTCTAGAGATTTTTTAAAAATAGTTCTCCAGTTTAGCGATATCATTGTCCCTTAACTATTTTTATTTATTTTAAATTTTAAATCTAAATTTTTATTTAAAATATTTATGAGAATTAGTTTTATTTATCACATCTGTAAGAAAAAGAAAACTATTTTGTCACCAGATCTATACTAGTCTTTGACAAACCTGTAGGAATTTTTCCAGTTTTTATAAATGATGAGTAATGAATGAGCAACAACCGAAGTTTCAAAGTACTTACAAAAATTAAAAGCCATCCCTTGGTTTGTAATCCTTTTATATGGCGGTAGAGGGCAGCACTACACGCGTCATGTTTTACCTATATTTATTGATGAATTTTGATAAACCTGTTAAACAGCTGATTTTATGTAAAGCATTTCGGAAATCAAATGTTTCTTGTCAAATACCAAGTTAAATGACCGAAAGAAAACCAACTATGGAAATTATGAAAATCTTTGAGCAGCAACATTTGTTAACTTGTCATCCTTCATCAGAGTGAATCTTCGATTAACCGAAATTATCTGTAAAATTTATCACCGTAGGCTTTTCATATATTTTAAAATATTTAATTTTTCATCATTGATAACAGAAATGTCCCAAACCAGATGTTGCACTTATCTTCAAATTCGAGGGAATTATATACAACTAGTTTATTAATTGGTCATATATGTATGATTTCTGATATGACTTCGATTTAGCGAATGGCTTTTAATTGTACAAATTTTTATGCTTGAAACTTTTGGTATGAAATGACATTAAAATTTCCAAGACAACAAACATTTCATGCTGATGTAAATACATGTGAAAAAACACAATTGTCCTCTATGCTCGTGCTTTGGTATAACGTTTGTAAGTCCAAGTTGAGGTGCGTTTTGCTGAAAAGTGTGAACTCTGATATACATAAACAAAGTAAACTAAGTAAAGTAAACTGGAACCATCTATATCAGAGGTTCCCATTGTTCCCTTCATAAGAAAAAAAATTAAGGCCCCCTCTTCCATTGTAGTTAATTATACAAACTTTTAAAATATTGTTGCCCTTGATATATACTTGTTTATTTACCTATTAATAATCACAAAGTAGAAATTAATTAAAACGGCCATCATATGTAGTTGTTTATTGAAACTGTAAAAGTAAGTACAAAATCAATATGAAATTTTTAAAAAAGTTAATGTGATTGTTGAGGTTAGAGGAGATTTACCAATTTATTAATGTTTTGTTCCGATTTTGTTAATATCATAAAAAATTAAGCTTGCTTGTTAAAATGATTATGTATGAAACAGAATTCATTTTTAAAGTATTATATTAATTTTCTAACTAGGTATGTCACGCCCCCCACATCCCCCCAAGACTGCCTTAAAGCCTGCTATTTGTATCTGAACATTCCAACGCTCTATGAAACCTTCGGTCTATACAGGGCCCGACTAAGATACTTTTGTGCCCAGGACACAATCCAATTTTTGTGCCCTCCACCCCAAATTTATAGCGACAAGTTATCATAATTACAGTCATATAAAAATTATAATATTGAATTAGCAAACAGATTTAAGAAATTAGCATTAGAGTAATATTCAAAATCAAAAACACCACATTTTCATTTTACGTAATCATTATCTCTGTTTAGCCATGCTAAAAATTAAGGACTTTTAAAGACCTAGAATGACCCACTTTTTTTATTTTTACCTTCCCACACTCACAAGCTCTGTGGCGCAGAAAATAAATAATAGAATTAAAAGTAATTTAAATTGATGAGATGATTTAATGGTTTATAATGGTACATTGTTAATAATCTGTCTTATAAATATGCAATAACCCATAGGATAAAAAGAGCACCAGGTTTGTTGAGGGAATTAATTATCAGGTAAATAACAGTAAAATTAAAGTAAATAGGAAACAATATAGTTCATGATAAACACAATTAACTCGTACTATAATTTATTAAAACTTAAAGATGGTAGCGTATGTTTGAAAATTTTCCCAACTTAATATGTGTTTCCAAGCACTCGACTAAATTTTCGTGCCCAGAGCACGTGCCCCAAGTACCCGTGCGATAATCAGGCCTTGGGTCTATATGTTCTGTAATTTTATTGAAATACACGGCTAATCTTGTATCAGGATGTTGAGAAAATTTGGTACCAATGAATAAATGTGTCCTGTTTGATTGCCTTTGTGCTTCTCTACTTAAAAATTTTAGCTTACTATCCTTCCAGGGGCATATGCGTTCCTTCTCGTTCATATCGCGGCTGGAATCTCTCTCTTCCAGAATTCCGATTCCCGTCATAAAATACCGGCTTTTTACTACTGGCATCTTAATAGCTGTCGTGTCGCCGACTATCCAGTTCTTTATTTCTGTAGGCCGTTCGACTTATTTGTCGGTTTGGGAAGAATTTTTAGTGCACATGAAACGAGTGTAACAGGGCCTACCAGAAAAAAATGGGAAAAAATGCACAATAAAAGCACAGTAAAATCTTTAACCAAACAGAAGTATTTTTTTTTTTTTTTTTTAGTTTAGAATGATCTGCTCGATAAAATAAAGTCATTCTGTGGTTGAATGAGAAATATTTTTATTATTATTTAGGACTCTTCAGATATTCATGTTATTTTAGCTAACAAAATTTTATATCATATGCTTCGAAGTAGACCGTAGCGTTTCGAACAAAACAAGACAGAAATCATATGCTACGTAAAAATTTTCTGTTTAGATTTATCACTATAAATTTACAATATCCTAACCAAGAGGCGACAAAGATTTTTTTTTTTAAACTACAGACCTATAAATTACTAAATGTTAATTTCCTGTTAAAATCGAGAATTTACTCCTAAACCCACGGGATAAGATAGAAATAATTCCAGATTAATATGAACAGAACCAATTACTGTAGCTAAATTCTAAAAAGTATCTGACACTCTAAAACTGTTTTTCAGGCTGATTTGTCCATTACATTATTAGTACTACTGAAAGGAAAATAATTTTTAGTGGAAAAACATAACTTATGTCCTTTACAATTTTGTAAGCTCATTTTCGTAATTCGTTTGCAAAAGACCGATTTGAATTCAAATATTTATAATCTCTTTGTGACATCTGAAAGCAGAATATTTTTAAAAATCTCTTAGAATATATATTGTAAGCACAAAGAAAAGAAAATTCCAGGTTACGCTGATTTCTATTCTGTCGATAATGCAACATATGCTTTATTTGACAGAGGAGAAATACGGCCGCAATTCACTACTAAATATTAATATTAAAATTGAAGAACTCACATTCCTAAAATGCATTAAAATACTATTAATTATCCCCAAACCAGCATGTATTGAAATTTGTTAAAATTGATGAAAAGCATAACAATGTCTTTGAAGTGATGAAACAAATTTAAAATTTTCTTACGCAGTTTATATAACTGTGCATATGATATATAATAGGAATGAATAGATAAACTTGATAACTGGTGCGCCAAAATATCAGTAAAAAAAGAGTATAAATAGCCGTTACGGTCAGATGTTTTAGATTTAAGATTTTTTTAAGATTAAGATTTTGCGTGTAAGAATAACAGTTTTTTAATAGAAAATTGAGATTGTCCAATGCTTTAAAGCGTACTATGAAAAACCAGGTCTATTACTTTTTTGGTAATCTATATGCCCTTACAAATTTTATTTCTAAATGGATGTCAGTAATAGATAGATCAAATGCCCATTGAATCAATTCATACAAAATCATAATATTGAGTCTTGATATTTAGTTTCACAATCTGCCAAAAGATCTTTCTAGTTTCATTTTCTTTTCTATTGATATCTTTTTGCAGCTTTTTGCTATTTTACAGTGCGTTGTCTGTAAATATCAAATTAAACCACTATATTTACATTCCTCAAGTTTTACAATGCAGAGTTGAAGAACATTTGTAACTGTATGGGTTCCACGTAAGACCGTTTAGGTCATTAGCAAGGTCAGAGATTTGTTTGATTATTTAGATAATTGGTTTGTGTTTTATCTGATCTCAGCAGACAATGATTTGAACTGCAGGAAAAAGATTTGTATTCGGGAGCTCCCTAATCACTGGTGAAGAAAGAATATTCCTATAAAGCAGGGATGGACAAACTTTTTCGGCCGCAAAGAAAATAAATTTGGTGGGCCAAGATAAATTTTTCTAAAATTTTAAAAACAATATACAAGTACCTAACGGTTTAAATATGTTAATGAGATGAATGAAATTGCGATCTGATTTTAAGGAACGTTGCTAAATGCTCATCCGTCAGTCTACTTCTGAAATTATTCTTTCTAAGGTTCAAAGTTGAAAACACTTGTTCACATATAAGAAGCAAACATACCGCTGATCTTCTGGGTAAGATAATAAATTTGGGATATAATATTTAAGAAGAGTAGAAAAGGAGATGGATATGTAATGTATAAATATATATTTATTTTAAATTGCCTCTGACCGGCAACTTAAAATTCTATCCGCGGGCCGGATAAAACCTTCCGGCTGGCTGTAGTTTGCCCATTCCTGCTATAAAGCTTAATAATAAAACAAAATTAAATTTTTAATCTATGGATAAGTCGTAATATTTTCCATCCATTTTCGTTGTTTTTTATGAATAATAGTGTATGTTTTGTTTTACTGTCATAATGAAAATTTAAAGTACACATTTCTGCATTCTCAAATATTAAAAACATAAAAATAAAGAAGTGCATACACCTATGTTTTGGGGATACTAGCCGCCTGCGTGCAAGATAGTACATGGATGCCCTCTATCAATAAGGATCCCTGGTAGATTCATCCCTTTAGATCAAGGCGTAGAAGCTTAGTATTATGCTTATGAGTGCTTCGTGTAGTAGACTGGGAATCAAAAAATTAAAAACAATATATACATCTTATATTTATTTTAAGTTTATTAAAATATATGTAAAATAAACAAAAGTAATAAAATACCCCCATCAACTGCGATCGTCTTGCTTCCTTATTTGCTATTTCACCAGTAATATCTAATAATTTTAAATTTTCTTTTCAATTGCTAGTATTACTGTGTAAAGAAAAGAGAGAGAGTACAATTTGGTGTCACAATTATGCATCATGACTTGTAATTTACTTCTTATTGCATATCTGTTTGTATTCTTTTAGTTAATAATTCAAAAATCTTTTAAATAAAAATGCCCTTTAAAATGACTTAGTATATTGCAAATCAATCTCTTATTTTAAAAACCAAAATAAGGGAAGATTTATTCGTTTAAACACTAACCAAAGTTTATGAGAACAGTTATTTTCAAATGCGAAAAGACAGAAAAGTAGATTTTCGCACTAAATATTTTCAATAAAATCCTCTTCATTTTTACTTTAGCTTGCATATTTTAATATATGTTCTATCAGCCGCCTGTCTGCATGTATACTTTGCACACCTATTAGCCCCTGCATTAAACATCTGTGGTAAACTTCGCGTCAAAATTCCTCGATCTTCAGGATATCATGCAGTGAAAACGAAGGGAGGACTAGAGGTGACTCATTCTCAGCCTCTGTTCACTCTCCCAATTCCACCGTGAACTATGTGGAATTGCTTCCATGAACCGTATTTCATTATCATCATTTCGATTTTGTGCATCATTAGTTTGTTGAGGGAGAGTTTCGCTCGCGTGAATCGAGGGGGAATGTAAATGGAATCTTAGCAGGTGTCCAAAGGGGAAGAGAGGATCTTTATCCCTTTCTGTGTCTATTCCAAAGGTTTTCAAAGAATGCATTCTAGGAGATTTTGGAGAAATATGTGTTCGGATTTAAAATTGAATTTAATTATTATTATACCCCTTCATTATCGTTTTGTTCAAGATCTTTTTTACATACATTATCAATTGCTTTTCTTTCAAAGAGCAGCCCTGTGCTAGCCCTTAATCAGACTGTAGATAGGTTTTGTAAACATACACGTAGAGACCGTTGTTCAAACAATTCTACAGGTTTGTTCAACAGTGATTTTATTGTGTATGGTGAACACTATATCGAAGTAGTTGGTTTTTACTGCGTATAAAAATGCAGTGCTTTGACAATCAATTTATATGTATGGACATTGGCAACAGATGAGGTATTTTTGGTGGGCATATTATTTATTTTTTGTGATAGTATTGTGTATTAACCCTGTTGTGGGCCATTTATTTCTTACTCCACGTTTCCAGACTTTCGAAACAGAGCTGCTAATTTTATTCAATCGATCGAGGAATTGATGACAGCCCAAAACCGAAGCGGGAATCAGTCTTCCCGTCGTTTCAATTACAAGACGAATATATTATAATGGGCTTTGCCCTTCTCACAGGTGTATTTTGTGAGATCGTGTAGGTGAAGTAATCTTCCCACGGCCCACGAAAGGGTTAAACTTGTTTATAGGTAAATGTTTTCAAATAAAATGGATAGATTACTCAAAAAGAAGTATGATACTGAAAAATCCGATTCCGGAAGTTAACAACAATTAAGCGTTAAGTAAGAAAGAAAAATGACGGCTTTCTCGCAAGTATAATGCAAATTATTGAAGCTTTGGTTTCACTTGAATGGGGAAGTGAAGATAATCATACTCTGTTTGTTATGTTTAATATGAGAATGCAAAATGGGAAATTAGTCATTGTTTATTAGTAGTTTTTCATCGTATAATTTTATAATATTTCATTTAATTATTGTAACACATCCGCCTCCCAATTTTTTTTCAGCATTTGATAGTTGTTTTAATATATTTTTACTTTGTGATTCTTTTAGATAAAATAAGTATCGAAATATGCAACAATATTTTAATATTTGCTTTAACTAACTGTTATGGAAAGGAGGCCATTAAATTTATTTTTCTTGTAAAAGCGTTGGTCCAGAAAAGGTTGGGGTCGAATGCATCGATATATATTCCTACTGGTATAGATTTCTTTAATACTCGTTTTATATTCATCGGACAATATGCTACTCAATACGTCTTCGATCAATATTTAAATCCTTGCAAATGTTTAGAACAGAGATAGGGCTAGTGCTTCTTCTTTTCTGTCTTGCTATCATCAGCATTTTTAATTTACACACCACTAGCAGATATCAGACAACTTAAACTGGTCGATGAGTAAACGCGTTGGGTGTTGCCTTTCGCTGTCAGAGTTCCCAGGGTTCCGATCCCACTCTTGACATGAGCGTTGATAGTCGTTTGAATTCAGCTTTAAATTGTTAGTCTCGATGGTTTTTTTTTTTTTTTTTTCACCAGATATACCTTATTGCTCTCGACGAATCAATCATACAGAACTGGATTAATCTTGAATTAACTTGTCGAAGAGTAGATTCTTGATGTCTACAGTTACACGTAGTTACCATTAAGGTAAATAAAAACATCGTTATGATTAACAAAGGCCTTTTTCTTTTAAAGTTTGGGCGTAGATTTTACTACTACGCCAAATATGGATATGTAAGTGTACTTCATTATATTATAATGAGGAACTTTTCCCCCATATCTTAAGATATCCAAAGATACTTAAACGGTTTGTTCTCTTTCAAATCTTTGGAAATGCCAATTAGGCGCGCGATGACGGAATGACGCTCATTCATCTATTCTGTTTTCTAAGTTTGTATCAGTAGATTTTTAATTAGAAACTTTGCTCAATTCTTGAAAATCGTCTCGGAAACGATATAGATCTTTTTGCCTCGCCTGCCTGGAATTGTTTGTTGACAGATTTCGTGTAGATTTATCGAGATATCAATATTTTTATGTAATTACATTAAAGAGCGATAGTGAATTAGATCTTCCGCCAAGGCTGGCTTTAGCAGTTTTGTCATTCTGAACAAAAATGTAAAATGACGCCCCCTCCCACCAGAATAAAAATTAATATGAAAAGAGATAAATTATTGATAGATAAAAACCTATATAACTTAATAAGTTCTTGCAAGCAAATGTTCCATCGACCATCCCCACATATTATTACAAGATATCGCTACGTAATCTTACTTAGTTATATCTATATATACTCGTATGTTACAAATTTTACTTGCGCTGGTTCGCTCACATGTCAATTAAGGGAACTGAGACATTTACCACTTCACAGAATATGAAAATTTCTTAACTTATAAAAACTTTTATAGGAATTTATATAATATTTATACTTTAATATTTAAACTTTTAGATAATTTTTTTACTAAACGAAATTTTTCAACTAAAATATTACTTAGGGGTAGAATACGTGCGTGTGTGCGTGCGAGTGAGAGAGCGAGAGAGAAAAAAACATTTATATTACTTCAATCCATTATGTTGTGTACATAATGGAATTTTATAATTATATATCTTAAAACGTTTTTATACTACTTTTTCTTCCTTATGTGGAGGTATTTTACAGATTCAAGCCAAAATACCGTCTCGGACAAGAGTTTGGTTTGTTCAACCCTAGGGACGTTCCTGCTTCTGTTGTGCAAAACTATTCGTGTAAGCTTAAATTTTCCTTAATTACATGTAAGGAAAAATTTATAATTTTCGGAAAATTTATTTTCCATGTTAGTGTGAGGTTTTAATGACAGATCACAGGCTCAGTTGATATCACAAAATTAAAGTGCAGAGCATAGGAAAGAGAGGAAATGGCGACGATCTATTTCCTATAGATTACTTTTAATCTCTTTTCCTGGAATTGTTTTTAATATGAGAAGTCGCCATAAAACTCAGGCATAGTATAGAAGTTCTGTTTCTTGAAAATCTAATCTTTGTAATATTTTAATGTAATATGACCCTAAGTTATTTTTATACCTTTAAACTGGTCAGAAAATATACATAGTAGAAAGTGTTTTAATACCTTTTATACTTGTGTATAAAGAGTACTTAAAATTTGTCAAAGAAGTGACTTTCCAGATTCTAAACCATTTGCTACGCTGACCATACTAAATCAAACTTCAAGGCTCTTTCAATTCATTCAAAAAATGACTTCATTCTTAACAGAGTTCTTCACGCTTGTTATAGGGCGCCTTAGTTCATTAGGAATGTTCCAGCTACTATTAGATAACTGCGGGAACGAAAATATCCCTTTCAACCCCCCTCTTTATTATGGTGGTTATAAGAGTGGCTTATTTCCTCATTCGTCTTTTTTCTATAAGTAAAGAGTGTTTTATGATAATGTGCAAGTTAGATGGAGAAGTGATGTAGTTGTACTGCAGCATTTATGTTGTAAGTAATGCAATTTGCAACAAGAAAGAAAATTCGGAACTGTGCTTTAAGTCATAAATTTGATGGTTGAAAGAAGGTGTGATGACTCCCCTTTGTCCGAGTACGCGCCAAAACAGCTGATCGTAGCACACCTGTTTACCTGGACAATAGCGTGGAGTCGCAGAGTCTGGGATCTTGACAATCGGACTGAATAGACGAATACGCCCCTGATGGATCTCGTTAATGAATGCTCGGAAATTCCATGAAGGGACAGCCAGCGAATGAGAATTTAGCTAAAAAATATAACTGTAGCTTTAGCTGGAGTTCTCAAGTAACTGGGATCTTAACTGACCCCCAAAAACAATTGGCGGAACCGTAACTGACCCCCTCCAGGTATAAAAAGCCTACAATTTTGCGACTCGGGACTTTTCGTCATTTTTTACGTAAGTGTGTTGACCTCGTGGAGGCTTTCGCGTTTGTTACCGGAGCCAGCTTGCAAGTTCGGTAGATTCGTAAAGTCCGCTCATATAGGAAGCGACAGAGTCTCGGATACCGAACGGGGGATAAATTGAGTTTGATTGCACCCTGAAAAGCCTCCCCATTTGTAAAAGATTATTAAATCTCTTGTTTTTCTTTCGACTGTGATCGTCGTGAGGAAGTTTTACCGGCAAATATCCTTTGCAGTTCTACATGATTTAGGAATTAACATTCCTTTGTAAATAGCCGTATTTAATCAAGAATAAAAGTAAATTTCCAATTTTATCTTTGACTGTGATCCATTATTCACGTTACCTCTCATTTGAGAATATTGAAGGCGTCACAAAGGGCAATAGGTGTAAAAGAAGTATTGTATCAAAGGTTGTCATTGTATGAAGAAGTGCAATATTAATTAAATATAGATGCAGCAATATTTCTATTAAAATATTTACGATTTTATTTTCTTCCTTGTATAATTGTTTGTAATATAGTATATCATATAATTACAAAGAGCACTAAAGATTATTTCGTGTGTAACTCGCAAGGGTCTTACCCTAAATTTTTTTTGAAAAAAAAAACCCGCGTATTATTCACGAGTAAATACGTTAGTTACAACCGTATATTCAATTTTTCTTTTTTTTTCTAAAGACATTGTGATCTGCAACGTCTTCTTCATTTTTTAATGTAAGAACAAATAGACTGACTTCAAAATCCTCAATTGTTTTGTTAATGTTTATTCATTTATATTTTATTTCGTTTCATTACTTTTTAAATCTACCACTTCAGAGTGATTTAGGGGTTGCGGTGCGTTTGCTTTCCCACAGCTGTTTCAATGAGTCCCTTCATCCTCCGTAATGACTTCAATCATTCTGCCTAACTGACTCTACGGTCAGATGGGAATGAATCAGTCCTGAATGACGAACGGTTCTTCCGCCAAAAGTCATTTTAACGTCCCCCTCGAGATGATGAAGTCGGGGGTGGGGTAATATTCTTTTGTACCGATGCAGAGCTCTTAACGTGAGCCCTCCGTGATCGAGAGCCATTTTCACTCGCTTATTTCTACTGTCGGCAAATTCTTTAAGAGAGTTGGAAAAGGGGGGTTGGGAAATGACGAACTATGATGACTAGATCACGGGAATCCCGTTTTGCCGATGCTGCTTCCAGACAACTGCTTCAACAATCCAATGAATACTGGGATAGCAACGAAAACGTTTATGTATTATAACGGATTTGCCTTACATGTTTATGCGTTCATTCAAATAGGGGTTATCGAAATATTGGAAGAGCCGAATTATGGCCGAATGGGTAAGGGATGATCTTTGGTGACAGAGTTCGTGCGCGCGAATCCTACTGCTAGCATGGATGTTCTTAAGTATTCGAAATCTGCTTAAAACAGGTTTTATTATCCTGTGTTTAGTTAAAAAAAAGTAGACTTCACCAATTTAAACCAAAGAATTGGAGGAAGAAATTGTATCCATTACTCTAGTACGTTCACGTTCGGTGATACGAACATAGCGCCATTGGCAAAACTCTTTTTATTTAGACGTGATATCAGTGTAGTGCACCCTTTAACGCCAAATAAACCTTTTAACAAAATGTAGCATTTTGTTGAAATGGAGTTACTTTATATTCAAGTGAGCTTGTATAAATATTGTTCTCTTCTATAAAAATTTCGACTTTTTTGACACACACTTTATTAACACAAACAAAAGATATAAAAGAAAAGATTAGTAAATAGAAATGCAGTTCCTCCACCCACGGTTTTGGAAAAGACAAAATACACTTTGCATTATGTTTAACGTATGTTTTAATATTTTTCCGAATCAGCAGGATTGCAGGTGTGTTGAATGTGAGGTTTGGTACAGTTGAGAGCTTCAAATGCGGGCGTCAAAAATTAGGAATGTTGCCAAAATCTAAACTTTTCCAAACTGTCCAGTTTATTTTATTTATTTATTTATTTATTATTTATTTATTTATTTTGAAAATATTCGGAATCGCTGAACAATGGTTTCGTAGTGAAACTGTTAATTTTTATCTGCTTTTTAAAAACATACAATAAATTTTTAATTTTCTATGTTTTTGACGATTCAAACAATGTACAGATGGCACCAGTATGCTTAATATTCTTACTCTGAAATATGTATTTAAACTTGCTTTTCATAGAAGAATCAGGAATTCTTTTTTTTTCCTGCACTAATAACCTCAAATAAGAATACCCACCGAAACAGCACTTAAAAATTGTTTGGTTACTTATTTATTACAGCATTTTGATAATAATTAAATATTATTTTCGTTATAAAATTTTTAAAAAAGTATTTTTATACTGTATAAGAGGATGGTTTTGCTGTCCCCCCCCCCTTAAATCCCACACAGAATGAAAAAAAAATTTTTTTTACAGTAATAAGGCTCATACATAATATTCATAAACTCATTTGATTATATTCAAAGAACTTTTAATCCTGTCCTTTAAAGGGTTGGCTACAAACCAGAGGATCTTTATTTTGAATAATTGCAAAAATGGAATGTCAGCCAATATGCACATTTATTAAAATAAAAGACAAAGAAAAACCCAAGAAGCTGGTAGAAACCCATGATCTTATGTGTGGGGCTTTCATGTGACTCACTTTCGTCTTTTCTATTGCTTCTTGTGGAAAGGGTTCTTTGTTCCTTAGTTCTTCTTCATTTGAGTAAGTTTAAAATCTTTGTGTTCCTCTTATAATATATTTCTGAGACACAGATGATTGTCACTATTTTGTTTAAGGTGTGTAAAATTAATTAGTTTTTGAAAAATTAAGGTTAGGTTTATACTATGGAAATATGTTTCAGTTCTCATTCTTCTTGCATCTTCTCAACGTAGTTCTTACTCATAAATTAACAGAATTCTATAATACGGGTGAATACTAGCAGTATGCTTTTGTGGTTTTGGGAGAATAGGGGAGAGGCATGTCTCTGCAAATATTACGATTCTTTTTCTTTGTACACTTAATCATACTAAATCACAAGTTGTTATAATATTCGAACAATATCGTTTTTGTTTTACAAAAGATAGTCTAATTAGAGTAATGGCATAAAAATTGTTGTACACCGGTTGGGGTTATCGTTCCGTTATGACTTAAAATGTCTTACAGATTTTATGTAGTTCTTTTTTATCTGAAGAACGTAGTTTCACTGTATCAAATATTTGTTCTTGATTTCAAATGTCGGATTGCAGCAAGAGCCACATTGTTCTCCCATCTCCCTTGAGGATGCTTATTGGGAAAGAGGATTCTGAATAACTTTATGATATCTGTTTTCTAATTTCATTCCAAACTGTTCTACTTCTGTTGAAGATGAGCGTATGAAAACAGTCTCTCATGCAAACTATTGAGTTTTAAACTATTAGTCTAATCCTATTCTCCGAAACCTGATTCGGCAGAGAAAAGCCGGTCTAATAGGTAAGATGATATCATCGTGTACCAGAGTCCGCAGATTCAAATCCCGTAGCAGGCATGGATGTTTGTAGTCACAACTTTAAGAGGTATCAGTAGACTTTAAGCAGTATGTCCCGCTCTCATTAGTTATGAAGCAAATCCTGAATTAGCCTCATACATGCGATATACCCCCCTCCTACATTGATTCCAGTGGAGTGCAGTGTGTGCAGTGAGGGATATTCTGACGGCCATATCAAGCCCCGAAATGGTGCATTAATGACTGTAGTGTTGGTAGTAAAGCATGGACTGTAACTCTCCCTACCAACCGATGCTATTTTACTACCATTTTAATATACAGTGAGGCAGAATTTATGTGCATTACCAGTACACAAGCAGCATTGTTTTGCGTTAAGGGGTGACGTGTCATTGTTACAGAATAGTCGGAAAATTACTTTTTACCTTTGTTAAAGAATTGAGAATCCAAGGAATATGGTTGATATGATTCTCCTACTCAGTGGATTGAAGCTTATGTACACTTGCGAAATCAGCAAAAATTTTCTTAAAATTTTTTGTGAAGATTTCGAAGGAGAGAATATTGTGTTGAAAGATCGAAGTATTTATTACTAGTATTTAAATTCACAATAACTGTTTGTTTAGAGTGACTCACAATTTCCTGCAAGATTCTGAATCAAGTATGCTAAAAGTCTTCCACTAAAAAGGTTTGACCTTCGAGAATGCATACTTCTTGGTTGCATCAGTCAGTCGCTCAGAAGCGGCTATAAACTAAATTTATCATCGTACAATAGACCTTTCAAATGATTTGTATCTTGCTACTGCGCAACAGACATACGAAATATGTCGCTGCTTCAAGGAGACCTCTTAGATTTTTAACAGCTAAGACCACTAAAATAAAGTTGTGCCTCCCATGCTCCACCAAGATGAATCCCTGTTTCGTGGCGGATATGTTTGAGGATTGCTGTAATCTGTTTACTTCTTTAATCGTTCGCTCACCCAGCCACCCGCCGAAAATCCACTAGCGTGACCGATATGTTTAACTGCGAAGCGGTCTTCATTGTGTTTCTCTTGTTCTGAAAACAATAAACGCTTCACGAGTGGACGTTTTTACTTCCGCAATGGGGTGAGACAAGAGATGAGCAAATGGAAATCATCTTGGGAGGATGATGGGGGGAAAGGAAATGGCACTTAAACGATGCAAACGCCGGTGTTTCATCTTAGAGAAACGATTTTAGACTAGGAAGTGAGTGATTAGTGACGGATATTCTTTTCTGGAATAGCGAGGGACGGGGTGGGTGGTAAAGATTTCTTCAAACGAAATTCCACTGTAAGTAATCGATCTCTTATGTAAATAGTTATACAAAAATCATGTAAAAAATAAAAATCTATTGTAAGAAACTCCTTTCCTCCATTTCCTTAGCAAAAGGCAAATATAACAAAATCTAAACCCCTCCTCTGTTTACGACCCCTTTAATAAGTTTATAAGGGAAAACATCTTTTGGAAAGTTGCGTTATAATGAGACTGCCTTTTTGTAAGGTGATTTGTAGGGTGCGAAAAGCAAATTTTTAGAGGTGATTTGAATATAGTTATTTTATATACTTTAGGGGTAAAATGCTATGTCTGTTTTGTTGGATGATAGGCTTACAGGTAGGATTCTGCTTTTCGGAAAAGGAGTCTATGTATTCTTTTCTCTCTGCATGCAGGACAGTTCGAGTCGTTGAAAATTTGATGAAGTAGGTTCTGGTCGTAATAGTCCTCTTGCAATGTATTTGACCCTAGAACTCCAAATCAGATCCTTATGTCTGATCATATAGTACGCACATACGGGGAAGACCCCCTTTATGGTTTTGTGTGTTATGTGTTGTAATATAATGTGTTATGTGTTTATAAAGTCGAATGTCCTGTTTACTTGAGAACAAACATATGTTCGCGAGAAGAATATTTTTTTTCCAAAAATTCTTTCTTACTGAACAGAGGTCTGTACTATGGGCATTCACTTTTAGCTAAGTACTACTAGGTAAAAATACCCATCTTGCTAAAGTTATAATAGAAGCCTATGTATAATTTATTTAAAAACGTTTCTCGGAATTCATCTGCATATGAAGTAGGTTTCGAATATGTAGATATTAGAAAATCGTTCTGTAAAATTCGCCATACACCTTGAACCTTGACAGTTCACTACCGTTACTGGATTCATAATGTCCGTTGAGAATCCCCTCAGTTTCAGTCATCCTCAAGGAGAGAGATTTTTCTGCTAATTCCATAACATTTTAGAAATTTGCGGGCAAGACTTTGGTTGAAAGAACGTTAAGGTCCATAAAGTTTTCAAGCCCGTACGCCATTTATCCCGGTGATATCTACCCTCGATTATGTGTTTGCTTCTGTCTGTTTTATATTTAAGCGCGGCATGAGTGAACCAGCATATCTGTTGCTTACCAGTAACGATATACGTCAGAGACTTGCTGCTAATTTAGTTTGAAAATCCCAGTGGAGTGGATAGGTATATATAACATTCGTCCTTTCATTTAATAAATTAGCATCCTCTCAATGAATGGAATTTTCTGCTCATGATGTAACTGCCCTTTTTGCAAACGAAATCATCAAGAATATACTTTTGTTTTTTCAGCAGGGAAGAGTAATAACGCAATAGTTTGTGAGGGAGATTTTCCAAACACAGGTAAAATTGTAGAAATAAAACATTAGTTTTTATAGTTTTCTTTTATGTTTATCTTTTAAAGACATTCGGTTTAGTAATATTCCGGACGTTTCGAACTTTATTTAAAACCATGAATTTATTCTTTAAAAACCGATGTGTGTTACCATACATTCTTGATACAAATGCATGTGTGTGATGTATACACAGAGACGCATACTCATTTTTGCTTTAAATATTTACCTTTCCTCTCTTAAATGCTTTCAACTGTTTTATTGCGAAGCTCAAGAGCCGCTCCTTCTACGTTTGTTACGGACCGGAGAGTCTCTTCTCCGCCTGCTTTCCTTTTCCCCGCCACTTGAATGTTTTTCCCCAGCTTCTGTCCCGCTAATGCGCCTATCCCATTCGTCGGCTCACTTCCCATTGTTTTTTTGCGGATGGTGGAGGGAAGGAGGGTTACTCGCAACCACTTCCACAGTAATCGTCCAGTACACAAGTGATTGCTCGCACGCCAGCTTCGTGCAATCCGTTCCAATGTAGCCCGCAAACGATTGTTCGTCCGTTTCATGACCTACCCATTTCCTTGGCCACAGTTCGGATGCTCGGACGGGCTCCCGCCCATCCCTCGGATCCCCCGGGATGCACTGAGGATACTATTTCTGGAGGTGAGTGGATTCTAGACGTTAGCAAATCAAATAGCAATCTGATGTAATCTCTGATTCGGCGATTTGAAATTTTAAAACTTGTGTGGCAATCTCACTTTGTTCTGATTGAAACCAGGCTAGTTCAAGGCTCAGCCCTATTGTAATGTTTTTCTAGATTTGTCACATTCACGGTATCTATCAGCCTTCTTTATTTATCGGTCACTTTCGTCCACTACTTTTTGGTTCGTTGCTTTAAGCAGCGTACGTTTAAAGGGAAGTTGAGGTCATTGAATGATATTTAAATAAGCTGCAGTCTGATTTTATTTCATGTGAAAGAATTAGGTTGTAAACCTACTATATAGAGAAACTATGAAGCTGTCTGTTCCTATTCCTTTGTCTAGATTTACAGTAATCGAAATATATTCGAGTGGGTTATGTTTATTTTTATTTGTTTTCCTTCTGTTTCAAACGGTTTTACCTTTCTTAAATTTTGCCGTTGTCGGCATTTACCTTGCCTACGTTTAGGGCTGACCCTGCTCCATGCTTTTATTTCGATCCGTTTTTCTTCAAATCTGTTTAAAAAATTATATAATTTGACAAACCACACAAACACTCACACACAAATATGCAACTAATGTCGTTATTCGCCCGAAAAACTTAAGATGTCGCGCTTATATTGTGAATTTGTAAGGGTGAATTTAAATTGTTAGATTACATTTTTAACACATTGGCATTAGACTGCCCCTACTGCGTTATCCGTTTATAAATTCAGTATTCAGTCACTGTACTGCGGTTTCCTTACTGCGATATGTGTAAGGATATTTGCATATATCGTCACCTCAAGTGTTCTGCTGAAGGACAAATGTAAAAATTGCAGAATAATCAGTCATATTTTACTAGAATGAGAATAAGATGTAGCCTATAAAATATTGGAAAAATAATTTTGTCATTTGGGTAGACATTTTATAACTTTTCAACCCTCATGTAGATCTGTACTTTATCGACATACATCGACTGAAATTGTGACTTATTATACCTATTATTAAAACTCACATTACAGGACTGTTTTTACACCAGATGGCAAATAAATCCTTGTATCACGAAGTTTATATTTTTGTTATAAATGATCCCCTGTGATACTTAAAATTATAGCTCATCGTTAATAACAACGTGTCGTAATATTCAGAGTTATTTAAATTTTATTTTTTACTTACTCTTGACAGCTTATATTTACGATATTTGTCAATATCTATTGATCTGAAATGGTTTAGTCATTAATGGGTTAAATTATAATGAACGTTATTTGTTCAGAATAATTTAGAGTTGTCTGTTTGTTTTATGGTTTTATAAAGAAAAAAATCGTTTGAAAAGCCATCATGTTTTTTAAAAAAAGTAAAAATGTTATTCTCTGTATATTCTGGTATGAATATGTATTCAGTTGGTTGATTGGCCGATCTACGGTCAGTGTAATTTTGCTGCTTTAAGGATCAACTATTACAATTTAACAATTGCTAACGGCTAGAAATATACAAGGTAGCAGTGAAACTCAATCTCAAATACTTCAGTTCTGAATGTCAACACTTTAACTTTTCAGTTGTCAGCACTCGTAATAGGCGTAACGGTTGCTTCGTCACTAACACAGCATGATGATTGACTTTCGAAAATGCTATTTTTAGCTATAGGATTGTGAATAGCTGCTGTCGTTATGTTTTAGTTTTTCCCAAAGAATTTAATACCTTCGTGAATATAAGGTCTTAGTATACTCCTTGCGTATAGATTGGGTATTTGTATGTATTACCAAGAAAATGAAAGTGATCGTATTTACATTATAATTAATGAAATATAAATTGAATTCTTTTAATCGTTGTATGCAATTTAAAAACACTGGCTTCAAGAGCTTTATAGGAGCTAGTTATTAATAAGCCACAACACACACACACATATATATATATATAATATAAATATATATATATATATTAATATATATATATATATATATATATATTCTGAGATTTTTAAAAAATTGTTTTTTGAAGACGATTTTCAGATATCACTGCATTTGAAGCGACTGATAGATCTTATATAGGTGTCTAGCCTAGTGATTTGTTAAGATTTCGTAAGATATCTGTTCGGTGTCAGTAAATTGAGTGATATTCTATTTAAGCGTAAAATTCTACAGTAATAGTTGAACAAAACAGAAGATAATTTGTATGCGTATGCTACGACTCATAAATAAAACTACTACAAATATAAATATAATTATATGCATCTGCAATGTGTTCAGCTGACGTGTATTTTAGTTTATTATTATTATTGTTATTGGCAACTCGAGAAGGAATTGGCACCTTTGTCCAAAGCTACTAAATACATTTAAAAGAATACTTATAAAGCATATAGTTTTCACGTTCAATTGAGCAATGAAATATCTAATTGAAATATTTAGCATAATGCAGTTTGTTTTCCTCCAACAGCATTTAATGAGTTGAGTTTCATTTCTGCTGAAAGATTTAAACTTTTTTTTAATATCCCAGAATGGTTGTATTAGATGTTTGAAAAACAAGAAAGCATTTCAAAACTTCCCGATTGCAGTGTCTTTAATTTTAAGGTTAATCCAAGCTTAATATACTTTAAATTCCTTATGGAAGGTCGTTTAAAGCTTTGAAAATGAAAATGAAATTTGGCTATCTTTTCAGTCAGCCCCCTTTAAAAATGTGTCTGCTTTAATGCATCTATCTCTCTTTTGACATAAAAATTTTCTGCCGTTATTTCTGCATACATCACCCTGAAATTCGAACCTATTTTCCACTAAATACACATCCTTTCGAAAACATAACTTATAACTTTGTCCTTTGTGTAACTCAATGTGAAGCTGGTGTTTGTTGTAGATTCAAATGCTCTGGAGAGTTCACTCTCCCCGGCGGCTTCCTTTTCACCACTCCTCCGCTTTTTCCGGTATTCCTTGGCGCTATTTTTGGAGGACGGCATCCGCGGTCCTCCCACGCTAATTCTGTGCGCGTTCTGCCGACGATCATTGCTGTAGGCACACTGTTATCGTCATTATTAAAAAAATAATAATCTGAGTAGTATCTCTTTGTCAATTGGTATGTATTGTAACATTTCCAAAGTAAATCTGTGTGAGAGATATAAAAGGTAAATCGTTAATTATATATATATATATATATATATATATATATATATATATATATATATATATATATATGTGTGTGTGTGTGTGTGTGTGTGTGTGTGTGTGTGTGTGTATATGTAATAATATCAATATCTAAGCCCTAAAGCCTATTCCAAAATTATCCCTTTTCCCCATTCGTTATTGTAGATCTTAATTTCCTCTCTTTATATTAACCATATTTCCCAGCCATCCAATTTAAACGAGGATGTTTTCATTCCTTCAGCGTAACCCCGAAATTCTTTCTATGATTCCCAAAACAGAAAATGATATAGCTGGCATTTTTAATTAGGAAGTTATAACTCTCCCAGGAAAAATCTGTAATGATCAGCTATAATAGTCATCTGGAACGCCACACTTTTGCAGATGGCTCTAATCAAAGGTTACTTTCTATAAGCAAAACACACACGGGTTTTGGTCGTCTCTCGCAGAAGGTTGGCATTAGAGAGAGAGAGAGCGTTCTGACACCGTCCGGTTCAGACGTCTCTGGATTCTGTGCGATTTTGATCGGATAAAATAAAAGTTACGTTCGGCCACGACGAATTATGTGTTTATTTCGAACAGACGATTAGCGGGATATTTAGCAGCCCAGCATGCCCGGGCTGAGGAAAATAATAGGGGCAATTTTAAAATGAACTCATCAAGTGTAAAGTTGGGGCCTGGTTGGTCCCCTGGACGATTACGGACATCTCTACACACTGGGTACTGTCTTTGATCATTCGTATTGTAGATCTGCATCCACAGATGACAGTTTTCCTTCTCGAATAGAATAATAGATGCGATTTTGCCTGTGATCTTCATAAAACAGTACACCACAATGATCACAAACCATTTTTATTCTTTGCATGGCAGAAGAATTTGTGTTTTAATTGACTAATGATTTAAACATATGGTTTTAGTTACATATATATCTCTGCAACTCAAAGCGAACAAATATATGTTTAAGGAACTGTAAAAGAATAACCGTCGTTGTTTTCAGGTTTGAAGAGGTTCACCTGTCGTCCATCCCATATGATCGCCAATAGACTTTTCAAAGTGTAAATTATTATAGACTAGCATATAGCCCGTCATTATTGATCCGTATTACTGATCCCTATTAAATCGTGCTATAAACACGATTTAATAATGTTATCATGCAACAACCTGTGGGAAACTTTGAAAAACTAATAAAGCAGGGCTTAATCTAATAGTGGTCACTTGACTATGTTTAGGCAGTCACATTAATCACCTAAAAATCGTAGCTAATATTTCTCAATAAATTAAAAACAAAACAAATCAAACAATACTCATGCAGTTTAATAACAAATAAAACATCCAAGCTACCGCAATATCTAAGTTTGTCATAAATATGGAGTCTATAATTTGGCGACTATCGCCAAGGATTTGGCATGTCTCCTTAAACTTCGATTCAGCATTTTTGCCACCTTTTGTTATCTCACTCGAAATAAGTGAAATATATTTGAATTCCTATAAAGAGAAAAATGGCCGAAATGTCTTCTACACCCGGGTACAATAACATACTTATGGATTTTTTTCTTATTTCGTTACATTCGCAATAAAATTATGAAATAATACAATAATGAGCTCAGAACACAAGCTCGTCAACCAGTCTTGCATTACGTGTCAGAAGATTTTAAAAAGACTAGCAACCCCGTCGTATGAGGGATAAGTAAAATTTTTAATTTTCCAGAATTGTAAAGTATCCTATGAGACAGGTAAAAAGGTTTGTTTTTTGGCTGAGAATTATCTTGCAAGAAAAAAATAATCGATGATTAATTTAAAATTATCACATATGTACCTAATTTATTATTTAAGCCAAATATAAAAGAAAATTATTTACGTAATATTTAAGTTAAGTGATAAAACATAGGAAAATAATGCAGATGGTTAAATAAATGACGTCATAATGTTAGGAAAAATAAAGGTAAAAAAATTTTTTTTTACCTATTTATTATGCAATAAATTGATAAATTTAATCGGCTGCTCTTAACCGGGGAAAATAGGGCTTGAAATAATGGCATTGTATGTTCGAAAAGGGGGAAAGGGATGGATTTCGAACGTTTTAAAGACGACAGTATTTTTCGCCGTGGTATGAAGCATATTTATACCAATTTATTTTAGAATCGGATCGATAGTTTAGGAGAAAATTACTCGCTTTGAATTTTGTTAACCCTAACTCATCAAGAATCCAATATAGATGCCTCTATCCATTCCAGGTCCAACCGCTTCATAAATCCGAGGACAGACTGACAGATAACTTAAGCTATTATTATATAGGAGATTCATCGATCTTAACAAGCCATCATCAGTCTCAGTGTTTTAAACTGTCGCTCTTTCGACTCACTTCTAAAGATTAAGAAAAGCTGATGTAAGAGCCCTAATCAAAATAATTCAGAGTGTCAGTCTGTGATTTTGGGAACATTTTGATCTTACTACTAGCGTATAGATATGCACATAATCTTACCTGGATAAGCCTATTCGGGTAGCTATGGTCACCTAAATTAAGTTATATATTATAGTTATATATATAAAACAGTATACGATCTTTTGTAGATCTTTTGCTTTTAGGGGTTATATTGTGGTATAATATCAATTCATCGTATTTAATATGTTTAAAGTACTATCTAGTTAAGTATTAAAATTTTTGTGATTTTGAATGTGACAAAAACTTTGGAACTTTCTTTAATATTCATTGCAAATTTTTCTGCAATCATTTTGTTTTAATTTAATTATTTCTATTTAATACCCTTTTAATATCTAGTAGCGCTGATTCTTTATTAGTAAATTTCTTGAACATATTTAAATAAATATTCTGCAACAATTTACTTTTTGTTTAATTAAAGGTCTGATTACAATTTTGAAGTTGTTAAATTTCAGGACTTAGTTCCTATTATCACATGTTTATCTTTAAAAACAGTATTCTCAATAAGCTTATTATAGTAAATAGACTAAAGTTAATAAAGATAAAGATGTTAAAAATCTAAGTGATGCTCTTTGTAAAAATCATTATCCTGTTTGTCTCAATAAAACACATAGCGCGTAGTTTTAAATTTAACGAGTAATTTATTCAAAATCAAAAAGTAAGCATAATTTTTAAATATCTAAAATATAATTAATATTATAATTAATAATAATAATAGTATTATAGTCTTAAATAATTTAATTATGTAACTTATGACTTGGTTTTAGAATAGCAGTTTAGTGTCATAGTATAATACTTATGTGTTAATATTTGGTCTATTGATGTTGCGCCTAGTACACTCTTAGAAGAAAGAAAAAAGAAAAAAAAATGGCACACCACGACGAACCGAGAAGATGTAATGCAAATTGAACACCAATTGATTTGCATACATGTTTCGACGAAAAATGCAAAATTTTAAAATTTGGTGACCAATGAATGAACATGTATCGCTGCAGCGCATCTTATATGCGAAACTGACAGAATATTTAAGAGGAGAAATTTCGATTCTAGGTCGCAAATTCTTTGCTACTTTTATTCCGTGTACTCAAGTAGACAGTAACTGTGCCTCGCATACAGGAGCGCAAACGATATGCGCAGATGTCAGCATTTGAGAGAGGACATGTAGTTGGGTACAAAGGAGCTGATTTGTTTAATCAGCGAATCTTTCGACATTTGGGCAGGATCGATGCTACTATTAGAAGATGATGATAGGTAAACCATGGATGAACACAGCGTCAATAAGGAAGCGGTCGGCCTAGAGAAACGACAGAAAGTGAGGACCGGGCAATCGTCAGAGCGGAAGTCACAGCCCCAGATGCATCATTATCATCGATTGTACGTGCAACTAGTGCTTTAGAGACGCAAGGAGCATTCATAGGTAGCTTACCATTGACCTCTGTACAACGACAAACTCGTTTTCCCGGAGTCGGGCTCATTCGAACTGGAATGTCACTGACTAGAGTAGAATGGTCTTGAGTGATGAGTCCCGCTTTGAACTGACCCCCGATGACCAGCAAAGACGTGTCTGGAGACGCTCCGGACAGCGGTAGCATACCAAACTGTCACAATTGTCTCCCGGCATACAGACCGACAACCAGGAGTGATGGTATGGTATGCGATTTCATTCTATAGTAGGACCCCTTTGGTTGTTATCCGAGGCAACCTTACAGCCCAGCGGTACGTCGACGTAGTTCTTCACCTCGTTGTGTTGCTCTTCGTGTCCCGCCATCATGAGCTTACATTTGAGTAAGATACCCGGCCCCACACTGCACTTGTTTCTACTTCTTGTCTTCGTGCTTGCTGAACGCTACTTTGACCAGCAAGCTCGCCAGATTTTTCTCCTATTGAGCAGGTTTGGACTATTATGGGCAGGACCCTCCAAGCTCGGGATTTTGACGATCTAACGGGACAGAATTTGGCACGATATCCCCCAGGAAGACATCTGTCACAATCAGTGCCAAGCCGAATAACTGTTTGCATAGGGGCCAAAGATGGGCAAACGCGGTTATTGAGTTTTTTCACCTTGTAAAGCTCTATCACTTGAATAAATCATCACGGTTTTCTAAAATTGTGATCATTTGTTCTTTTGTTCTGTTGTCTTCGCTTTTACTACATCAATGTAATCAAAGCTTCTCGACAGTATGGACCCATCTCTACATGTATGTACTTATGCACACACATTTTGTAGAAGCTGCTAATGAGAAATGAGAACCAAGCCAACATAGATGCTTAAAAGAATATAATTTTGATGTGCCTAATCAACAATAACCACAAACATTATGAAACAAAATTGTATCTGGAAGATTGGAGCTGTACCATAAACACATCTTGGTACTGTACAATCATTGTATGAAAAATATCTGTACATATACGTACGTACACATACATAGATACAAATATACATGCATATGCAGTGTACTCCCCAAACTCTTAACTGCCTACTTTGGCTGATTGCGTAGCAAAATTATCATAATACGTATTTCTATAATGAAAATAAAATAAATTCTCATTTTACCTACCTCAAAAAAATTCTTGGCAGAACACTTCGTGTGTGCGTGTATCATAGTGAGAATTATTTTTTTAAATAAAATCTATGAATAAATTAATTTTTTAGCTATTACACCGTCAATTTTAATTATTTAATAAAAGAATATAATTTCCAGAAATACTTATTAGCCTTATTATAATACGTATGTGTAAATAATATTGAATTATTTATTTTTCACTAATCACAGCTTAATCTCTTAATCTTTGCGCTCCTACCAAGAAAAGAAAAATACTTGACTTTATATGTCTGCTTAAAACCAAATATTATCTGTCTCAAATACTTTTTTTTTCCCTCCGCTTCAGCCCTGAATAATTTCGTCTGTTGCTCTGTTCTCTGGTAGGTTCCCATATTGGACATTTCTGAATAGAGATAATACTCGAGAGCATGTATACGTGCTATCTCTCTCGACAACGCTAACGGGCGAACTCGCGGCTTCTCTCGAATTCGACATCTGTCCCTGAGCTACTGAAAGGAAGCAATTGTGTTACTCGTTCTTTTTTTCCGATGAGTGGGAAAGATACCACGGGTTAATTTTGTTTTTCTTTTGGTCAAGTGTATAACGAAATGACGTCAAACCTCAAGTAAATTTCCAAACAAAGCATTGCCTTTGAACGTCTTGCATTTAGGAAAATCTTCTTTCAGTTTACTCGTCAGGATTTAAGACTTCCTGACCATTAGATTTAGGGGTTTAAACACGCAATCGGAGACTGGAACACACCTAGACCATCAACAGCAGAACACGATTGCATGTCTGATTCAAAAGGTCTTAGACACAAGGGATTTGTTATAACCAAACTTGTAAAAATTCAATTCTATTCACAGATGAGGAAAGCAATTTTGAGGGTATTATGAAAAAGATTTCCGAATCAGGAAGATATTCGACTTGGATTCTTTTTTAATCCTGATTTAGCTGTCGTTTCTGAGAGTTGATGATATACCAAGTATGTATAACTTTGGAATACCTGTTCCCAAAACAGATGAAAAAAAAAACTTTAGAATTTTATTAACAAAAGAGTATGTAAGAAATTTCGGGTATTTATCAGTGTTGAGTTTTGTTTTGTAAAAACCGCCAATAGTGCGCTTGGCGATAAGTCGGGCAGCTTGTTGTAAAACCTCCGCAATAAGAATTGTTGTTTTTTTATGTTTGTAAGATAGAGTGTGTAAAATGCGAGATGGTGTGTTCGACCCTTCGCTTCGAGAAGGCGACTGAGTATTCGTCTGAGAATAAAAGTTTAATTTAAGAGCTATAGTCCATCATTTATTTTGTGAAAATCATTACTAATTAAGAACCAGCGACCAAGCCTCTTCAATCAGATCTCGTGATGCGGCTGCAAAACGAGTAGCAGAGAGCGAATTAAAAGCTACCGTCTTCATGTAGAATTCAAGTTTATTGATTTAGGAGAACTTTTTACAATTTGATAAATGAAAGCCTCAAACTATCTTTAAGAGAATTATCACGAATTACAAAGAAGTATCAATGAGTAACGCACTTGTAAATTTTCTTTTCAGTAAAATTTTGTAAGAGTCTGAATGTAGAGCGCAAAACTGCTTGCCTCCAATACTGCATAGACCATTGATTGGATAGTTGAATAAGAAATTAATTTGGAGAAAGCTGAAAATTATTTTAATCTTTTCACGTTAGGTCTGTAGTGAAAATATTAAGTTTCTCCCCACCTGCTAGGTGAGCTGTAGCTGCAATATACAAATTTATAGTCGAAAATTATGTCTCACAAAAACATTTTTTACTTTTAAATTGTAGCCTTCTATTACGGGAATATGTTATTAACCTAGTCGGGGGAGATGAGAAAAGCAAAGAAAACTCACTAAGGGAGAATCTCACTTGCCAGATTTGGCCCAAAGATGTTTGTTTTTCGGATTCACATGTTAGAATAATTTCCAGCTTTTAATGCATAAATTACAATTCAGCTTCTTTCCTCTAACCACTGGGCTTTGATGTTTTCTCTGCTAAATCAAAATATTATTTTCCCCAAACAAATCTCGTAATAAAAGCTTGAAAAAACTACATAAACACCGCGAAAATTTCAAAACGTTAAATATATATGTATGTATAATAATAATATTTTACAACTTGATTCAGAGGAATCTGGTAACTTGGTGTAATCTGGCTTGATGCACTTTAACAACAACACAGTAAAACTTTTATTAATAGAGCTATGAGCTTAATATACAGTACATATATTAAGTCTGTGTACTCAGTTTTATTCAAAATTTTATGCTCTAATTTTTTGTTGACACATTTTTGATAATGCTATTTGTTTTTACTTGCTATTTTTCTTTTTAAAAATGCTATAAATCTGTGCACTGTAGCTAAAGTCCACGTAACAGAAGGGGGGGGGAACTTAGTCTGTTCTTATTACAGACCTAATTCTGAAGGGATTAAGACAATTTCTAAATTTCCACTAATTAATTTCGTATTCGGTCTTTTTTACTCCAAACCACTGCCCTAACAGAGATTCCGATGAGCATTCGTACCTCGGTAAGGTGTAATAATCGCCGCTTAAATGTTTTAAACTGCGGTAGCTCAGTCGGAAAAGACAACGATCTCGTAAGTAGAGAGTCGGGGGTTCGGGACTCGAGCGGGCCTAAGATCTGCCGTGTTCGTTAATGGTAACTGGGGCACGTAAAATATGTTAGGGGTCAGAATGTTCTCTAAATTCTCAAAGAATATCTCTGGAGATGGCAGGTCAGGCCAATGGGTCTTCTGCTTGGTCCCTGCTTCTAAATTACTGGGGTCTACTGAACAAAATCGTTCTTTCTCCCTATCCGGTGGTTGTCAAATGAGTGGTGTACCCTTTGCCTCAATTCGTGTAGCTTCTTGCCCACGTGCTTCGTTACAGCAACGATAACAGCAAAATGATGTTTGCAATTACAATATCCCCTTTAGAGAAGAAATGAGCAGTAATAAGATTTCTTTCACCAAAAGAAAAGGAACTTTTGGTAAAACCATCCATAAATGCTTAATCTTTACAAAACGGGCTGTGTTTTACCAATGCTGGGATATGGTGAGTAAACTGTTAAAAAGCGGGTGGACCTCAAACGAGCTGTGCGACGGTGGTTCTATTCGCAACTGACGGAGCTCTATGAGACCTGCGTTTTCAAGCTCATTTTAGGAATAGGACTAAAGCCTTTACAAGAATGGTAATTATATCGAAAAGTAATAACTGTGTAATACTTTCGTTTCTGTTCATATTCTAATTAATCGTATACTTCATAATTGAGTTCAGAATTATGTGCGTTACATATTGTTACCCCCTCGTATAAAACTTTTAACCCTTAATTTGGCTAAGTCTAGCCGCTACACCGGACATGTATATTTATAAGTACTATATAACATAATTGTCAGTGTTCGCCACAGCGGACAGTATCTCAAAAATGGAAAATATTTTTTTTGTTTATTTTACAGAGATCCTAATGTCTAGACAGACATGGAAAAATAACAGAAATTAAAAAATATTTGAAAAAACATCTTGTTAAATTAAGGGTTAAAAGGAGAAAAAAAAAATCTCTCGGGATGCTTTCTTTTACTGGAAATTACCGATAGAGAAAATTGATGAAAGTAATTGTTTTGCGTAGAAAATCGCACACATGCAGATAAAAACAGATTCATAGCAAATTTATTTCTGCCTTATCTATATAGTTGCAAGAGAAAGCAAATTTCTGTAAGCTACCGATGGATTGAAATTTTGAAAGTGTACATATAATAATTAACAGCAGAATACATAACGATATTTTGTTTGCGAGGACACTTTCCCAATTCGAGAGTTACATTCGATAGTTTTAGATGGAAATCGGTGTAGGTCTGGGGGAAATTCTATCGAATTTAACAAAAAGAAATAGAACCATTTCGAAAGAAATTATAGCATTCAACGTGTACTATTACGAGATTATTTTAAAAATTATTGCTCTAGTTTTTTTTTTTAATGTTTGAATATTTGACATGTCTTACTTTCTGGTTATCTGATTAAAATGTACTTATTCTAATAAAATAGATTAAATATTAACTTCAATTATTTTCAGAAATTGCAAAATATTTTGGGGGGTTTACAATTTGTCAAAACGATATTTTTTATGTAAACTACCCTGGCAATTATCTGGGAAGTTCACACACTTCTTTCCTTTTTTGCTTATAGTATTGCATACTTGTTTTCCATGCTTGCCTGAATCTGCATTTGTTCAATCTTTAAATAGATTTGTCCTAAAAATTAATAAAAAATTAGATTTGTAGAAGACCCCAAAACTTTTCGGTACTCATCGAGGAAAAATTAAATTGTCATTCAGTATATGACCCATAGATTTTTTAATTTTCACAATATGTGTTTGCACTCCTGCGTGGCATTTTTTATTTATTTATTTATTAATAAAATTTCATTTTCATTGTGAGAAGACCAAACAAAAATTTTTACGGGTAGTTTAAAATTAACTATATTTTTGTCACTCTTTTTAAAAAATTTAATCACGCTTTACGCTAGAGAATTTTTTACATGATTACACTATAAAATGTATTTAAATAAATCTTGAAATATAATTTGTTCAGAGTCTGTTTTCAAAACTTGTGTTTTCTTTCAAAATGGGGCTTTTCTTAAAAATTTAGTGATGCATTACCCTAGAGAATTTTTCACTCGGTTACGTGATAAAATATATTTATAGAAACCTTTGCAAACTACCCTGAAGTAGAACTATTTTACCCGTAAGTTAACATAATGAATCTAATATGACTGATACCTAACATTTTTTCTTTTTTCAAAAGAGAATTGTATCACTTTTAATACTCTCCCTCTGTGATTCTAAAATACCCCAAAGCCCCTTTAGAAGCCGTTAAAATATTTCTGTCGTGACAGAATAATTTCTGCTAACCTGTAGAAAAGCTTCTGAATCAGTTTGTGTGTTCTGTCGCTATTGTGTGAGTCACTCATGTACATTAGAGGCTTCTTTCCCGGTATAATTCAAAGTTTAGACCATTTTGCTAAAACTGTTTTGCCTTCGTTTGTTCTTTGCTAATGCTTTATATGTTCTGTAGTGCTTTAACCGTGCTGAAATATTTCTTTCTTTTTTTAGGTAAGTGTATATTTCGTCTTCATTTGTTTCGTTGACTAGTTAAACGGATAACACAAAGGGATATTTTGTTATCATAATCGGTAAGTATGCTTGATATTTCGGTATGTTTGTCTATTTATTGAAGTTTCAAAGCATATAGCAAACTTATTGTATCTTCTCTCATATTTTTAACTGTCAGTCAGCTAATAGTAGTACCATTATTACTTCTTGACGACACTTGTAAAATCAATTTTGGTAAATGTTGTGTAGGCAATATATATATATATATATATATATATATATATATATATATATATATATATATATATATATATATATATATATGTATATATACATTTACACAGATGTCTCTATGTGGAAGCTATTACTCATTTATCAAGCACGCTTAGCTTAAGGAATGCTACGGACGCGTGTAGCATTGCCCCCCTGGGTCATCGTAATTTATACGCAGTGACTGAATAGAAACCTGTTACCCGTATGCTTGGCTTGCCACCCCCAGAGTTATCGGAATTTGATGACATTGAATAATTTCTGTAACTTCATTTTAAAACAGCCGTAATCCACCAGAAATTTCATCTGTATTATTAGTTCAAATTCTTATATATTGTAAAAAGCCGCGCTATCAAATTTTCTGTGATTATGGTAAAATTAAAAAAAAAAAAAAAAAAAAAAATTACGCTTGTGCTTTGGTTTCAATTATTTTTTTTTCAGCTTTTCAATCTGTAGTACCACCCACTTATACCTCTGTACCGTCTCTAGTGGTTTTATTTTTTTTTAACTCAAGACGAACTGTTTACCTTGATATATGTAAGTGCGTTCGTAATGACACGCTGGAGAATCTCCTTAAATTTTGTTCTTGTCAGCGAAGCGGGGAGAAAATTTCTCCTGTTTTCCTACCTTTCAGCTAGAGGACTCTCAAACCCACAGATTCATCCTGCATGCTTTTAAGTATATAGGGGGATGATTCGAGCCTAAGCTCGAACCCGAAACCTTGCGTCTACTAAGCTATTTTTATAAGTTTGAAGACATATCATACACAATTTGTGACATCATTTGTGATACTTGAGTATTTTCCTGTAACATATCAGCTGGACTAACTCGAATCGTTAAAGTTATTTCGGAACCGATTCTGTATTTCTAATCTCGCTGTTTTTATTGGTGGTCTCCCAGAATTGATTTTAAGCTGTGTGTTTCTGTTTAATGAGACCTTATGGGGTTTTTTTCCAATAAATATTACCATAGCCCTTTAGAACTAAAATCTGTTACATACCCGCAGTCATCGGACATGAAGTTAGGTTGCTGTTTCCAACGTTAAAGGGATCACTAAATACTCTTACGGATTTATCTTTCTCGAAGATATTGATTGGTTTACTCGAGTTTCTAAGCATTTATCGTTTACTTCCAACAGTTACTGAATTAAGAGATATTAAAAATGGTAGACTTTGAAAAACGGCTGATCTCGAAATTATTTTCCAACCATATGTTTAGAAAGAAACTTTGTAAATGTCAAGTGACAGTGAACCTCTATTTTGAAACTGAAAACTTTAATGTGATGCCTTGATTTAACTCGAGATATCAGTAATAGTAGAAAAAAATACATTTGGGAGGTTTTTAGGTACAAAAATTTAAAATCATCTCATTACTGGAAACATTTTTTTTCTGAGTTTATTAAAATTGTGTTGTAGATTAACCTTGCATTTTTATCCATTTGTACCAGCTATTTGGAACGAACTTACCCCGATGTTTATATATTGTACTATGCACTATTGCAACATATTGTCTTGGTCATTTAATCACCGATTGCATCCAAGTCTTTTGTATCCACTGACAAAAACATAAGCTAACTCATTTACGCAGCTATTAGCCAGTTTCGAACACCACCGAAAAATTTCTTCGGTATTGCCTGCGTAGCATGTCACCCCGACAAGCTCGTTTTAGAGTCTGTTTTCGTGCGACCCCTCTATCTGACCCCATTGTTGCTTTCCCTTTCTCACGTCTTACTTGGGGAGGGGGGGGGATCGTTAACCCTCTCTCTGTACGGCATTGACCTGTGTCCTCCCCAATCACGACTTGATCGTTAGAAAGGGGGAACTCGAATCGTTCTCCCTTTCACCGATAAGGTCCGATTGTTTTATCCAACTTATTACCTGAATGCAATAATTGCATTCAAATTCTCTCTCTCTTCATCTCTTCAATTTCGGTGTACATTTCAAATTCTAAAGATTATAACTAATAAGCGAGGAAGAAAAAATGAAAGTTTCGCTGTAGAATATTGACCACGTTCCGTCGTAGAGTGCTCGCGTTCTTCAGAATGGAATGAATGATCGACAGACATTTAAATTCCATTTGCGTTATTTAAGTAACGAGCTCGAACACAGTCTAGAAATAACTTACGCAATTGTCGCCTAATGACTACAATAGAGTAAATCACGACGTCATTGTGCTCCGTAGCAAAAGAAGGCGAGATTGGTTGAACGATTAAATATGCTTGACATGAGTTCAACCATCAATAGCCAGTTAAAATCTACTTACTGGATTTTAAAAATATTATATGTAAAATATTATTTAAAAGAGAAAAAAAAATTTGCGCGAATCTGAAACAAATTAGTTTTGTTCTAATTGTTATTGCAGAAACCTAGAATGCTCAAAGGTATGACGCAGTGCTGGATAATTTCATTCTATACTCTGCTACAATTTCCAGCCGGTTCATTGACAGCGTGCAATAAAGTATATCATAAAACTGAAGTTAAATATATTTTTATGGGTTCCAGTCATTGATTGTAATGAAGTGTACATGCATTCGATCCCAAAAGACCCTAAATAAAGGCAAAAATACAATGTTAAAGAAAGGGAAAATGAATGTAGTGAAAATCATATGATACAAAAGTGTAGGTATGCCGAAAGGAAAATTATAAATATATGTTATTTATGAAATTCGAAACAAATTAGTCGGACGATAGCTGAAAGGGTAAGACACTTCTCTTCGGTACCGAAGTTCGTGGGTTCAAATAGGTGTTTGTAGCCGTTCTGAATCGGCTTGAAGCAATAGGTCCCGGTTTTATTAGCCTTTGTGTAGTAAAAAGTAGACAGTAGTGCTTTCAATCAACCAACCAAATCAAAACAAATTAATATAACGCAATCCGCATTTTGAATCAGCTGCTCTTTGCAATACCATAGGCATGAAAACATCCCTCCCCGCTTTTTTTTATTGTTATTTTAAGCCAAATTTGAGAAGATATTTTTCTAAATACTAGCCACTGCGCGGTCAGTAGGTCTAGTTTATAGTTTCCTGTGTAAAAAAACTCAACTGAAAATGACAAATGTGCCATTACCTGTTTTAATAATTTTATTTTGTTAAGGTAATGGAGGAGTTGCCCAAAGCATTTATGATCATTACTAAACTTGGAGAAAATGAATCCGTTAGTATGAGGCTCAATGCTCCCACACTTTTCTTGGCCAATTCAGGTTACTTTACGATCTCAGTTAAATTATGCAAGAATAATCAAAGTTAGACGGGACGATATAAGATTTTTTTTTTTTTCGTTCGGCGCGTTTCCTCACTCCTCTCCTTTAGAGTAGTTCCACTTAAAAATAAAAAAATTCGTTAGAGGCTCTGGTTGTTTTGCACCCTTGCCCCTCCCTCAGCTTGCCCATAGCCCCTTATCAATTAGTTGCTTTTTTCTAAATTTTAACAGTTCTTTATCTCCCTTTTAAATATTTTTTGTTAGTCTATATCAGAGCCTTAGCCAGGAAAAATATTTCGGGCGAAGATGCGTATCTGTCCTTCAGCGCATCATGTTCGATTTGGCGCTAAATTGATGTTGCGAAATTTTAGAATGAGATGTTTTCCATACTTAAATACACTAAAAAGTAAATAAATAACATTTGTATGATCAATCCTTCAATATCACGATACCTTTTTTCTTTGGGTCTGAAATCAATTATAACGAAAGGGGTTGGTTGGTTATATTTTGGAATTTAGTGGCGCTAAATTCTCTTGACGAATTGCACTAAACAAGACAAAAAGAAGAAAGAGAACGTAAAAAGGGAAATTGTTATAAAATAATAATAATAATAATAATAATAATTATAGAACGTCGGAGCGCATTATTGTGTTATAGGTTGAGCTGCATTTGTTTTATTGCAAGTATGATTTGACCGACCAAATGAACAGTGATTATTTCATTAATCTTTTAGTTCATGAGTTGTGTTGTTTGTGTGTACAAATAAAGTCTATTGTAGGCTTGCAGTGGCTTAGTGAGAGGGAGGGAAAGTGAGGTCTATTATGCCCTCGACGAAATGGTTTGTATTACCCTACACTTTCTTGTAGAGAGGATGCCGAAAAGGTTTAGGGCTTCATGTGCCAGTTATGCTCGCTGTCCTTCTCATAAAATGTAAGAGAAGGTACGCATCGTTGTGAGAAGTTCAGTTCACACCTTACCTGTTGTCGTTGTGTTGTGCCAAACTATTTTATTTGGCAACCTCACTGGCGCAGTGCTAAAGCTGTTGCAGGTCATTAGCAGAGGGGGTCGAACATCTCAAACACAAAACTTATTAAAATCTTGTTGATTTGCGAGCGGAACATAATGGTATAGATTATGTTATGTAAAATTGATTTAAAGGCAATATATAAGAGTATCAGTTTTCTCTAATATACTTATCCTGTTATCGACATGCCGAACATGGTCGATTGTTAGGGCGCTGATCTTCGGTATCGAAATCCTACTGTGGCATGGATGTTCGTAGCCGTTCAGAATCGGTTTTAAGCAGTAAGTCCCAATCTTATTACCCCTCATGTTGCAAAAACGTAGACCGTATCGCTCCAAACCAAACCTATCATTGACGAATAAATAAATGGATATGAAGGTTGTAAAACACACGTAATAACCGAGGAAAAGTATAAAAATAGTGTCTGGGATTGAAACATTTAATAAATTGATTGACTTGGCGGGGGGGGGGGGTTCAGCTGTTTACATGATTTGGAAGTTAATATCTACCAAAAATGGAATACTGACTGTGAAACTATGAAGTAGTATTAAAATAATTTCAAAGGGGAAAAATCTTATTAATTAAAAAAAAAAAAAGTAATGTAGCAAAACAGTAAATGGTACCGCTCCAAATCAAATCAAACCTTGGCTACGGACTTGGCCCACATAATACTGCCTTTTCATGGAATATAACCGAACTGAAGTGTAATCCCTATGCTGCAGCGTGGATTTTGAGCGAATGTACATATTTTAAGTTAAAAATATGACATAATAGCGATATAAATTTTCATACTCGAATGTTCAATGTTTACAAGCGACTAAACAGTTCCATTCCGAAAACTGAGTCATATTTTAAATAACAGATGGCGCCACGGTCAATAAAGTTATTGGTCTCTACTTAATTTATTTACTTTTATTCAGTATGTTTTGGATGTACATTATAATTATTGTATAAGAACTTTTTTGAGGCAACCACGGCAACGGGTAATGGGGAAGGGTTTCCAAAACTTAAGAAATACTTTCCCATGAGTTCTTTGCATGAATTTATTTTCATGTGAAAAATCAATTATATAATTTAAATTATCCCATCCCGAACTTCTTATAAAATTTCTTTTCTGCATACTTTCTGCTTTTTTTCCTATTTTCACGGAAGTAGTTGTTTTATTTCATTTTATTATGAAAACTTAAAAATTATTTTATTATAGAGGTGATATTTTTTTTTTAAATATTTATATATATGGGAACAACCAAAAATTACATAAAGTGAATAGTTTAAGTTTCACTTTTATTTACGTAATTGCTTAAAAAAGTTTCTCTTCAAATTGTCACTTGTCTTACTTTTATTCAAAATATAAATAAACTTAATTCAATGTTATTCTAATGAGACTTAAAGTACCTAAAACTGTAACGTTCGGTATACTGAACAGAAGTTTATTCGATTAAATAAATATAAAATCATAACAGAAGCAAATTCCATAGTTCTACAAAAATCGGTAAATTCCCAGTTCCGGGGGCCCCGCCGCCATGTTATCAATTTACAATTATCTTTAACATAATGGGTGAAATAATTTAATATTTCCTAATATCCTCAATGATTAATGCTGGGAAATCTGGCAGTATTTTTTCTTTCCTGTATAGTGATTATGAATAAACTAACGCGGAGGATTTTCTTTTGGTATAAATTTTTAAAATTAATTTATATAGTATTTGTTCATGTTATTATGAAAAAACCCCATAGTAATTGGAATTTATTTAACAACAACAATGAAAACAACGTAATGTCGCATGATTTCCTGGAATTTCACGAATTCGTTTAAAATCCATGTAAGCTAGAAATGATACCTTAATTTATGGAGAAACTTATCTCATCCGGACATTTGATCCCAAGTAAATGTGAAAGACACCATATATGGAATGTAAATTTAGTGTAAAATATATCCTTTGAGCAAATCATTAAAAACAATTACGCCATCTCGTGGTATATTTTTAAACTAAAAACCCTGATAATAAAATCATTGAGACATGTTTTTATTCCTTACATCAACTCATCGATTCAACCTGAGAATTTTTAGTAAATGTCACTAATTACCAATAAAATTGATCAATAGTTTATAACACTGAATTGAAAAACAGTGGTCATTATAAAATATTTGCAACTTGATCGGAATAACCAATACATATTTTCATTTGCTATTACAAATGTAAATATGTATTGATGTGTAAAATAATAATGTATGATGTATATGTATGATGTAAAAATTGTATTGTTTTGTTTTGCGATATATGACGAAATTACAAACGCCGTTAGAATAATTTGTCTGAATCATCGTAATTATTTATCTGTTTATTGTTAGCAGTATATTAGAGAAACTAACTTCTTATTAATTTCCATTACTTAATTATTTGTGAGATACCAATATTATTATAATAAACTTTCACTTCATTAAATGTGCTAGATTATATGTGTTCGGATTACATACCTCGTATCCATTATAAAATTGCTGGAATTAATGGTGGATTAATGGAGAACTAATTTAAATACACCAGAATTCTTGTCATCAGGATTGATTTGTTTATATTAATTTTGGTCTGTAAAGAGTACGAAGCTTAAGTTTAACTAATGCATAAAATTACAGAGGTAGCAGATAGAATTTATAAGTCAGTAAAACTAGTGACTGTCGTGTTTTATTTTACATCTCCTTCAAAACATACGGCATCTGTGGTTTGTAATGTAGATTTTTATTTCTCCTTTCGGTATTGAACCTACTTCATTCTTTTATAAATTCATGTTGGTAACAAACTGTATCGCCAGTGATATTACGTTTTAAGCGAATTTTGGAAAAATGGTTCGTAACTGTACTGAACAGTCATAGAAGATTTCCTAGGGTTATTTACATTATTTCGCTTCCTACTTTATATGAGAATCATAATCAAAAAATATCTGAGAAAGAATTTCGTGTTTGCATGTGGGTAATATTCGTTACAACTGTTGCTTCTGATTGAAAAAAAAATAATGTGAAGGGGAACTAACAATCAATATTAATTAATCATAGAAATAATTGTATTTTAAGGTAAAATATTGAATTAAAGAAAAATTGATTTTCTTTATAAAATGATTTATCCAATTCATATTAGTTTTCTTTCATTCAAACAGTTCAACGGTTAGTAGTGCCATCTATGAGAAATAATCAGAAACAATTTTACGGCTGATCCATAAAATTGATGATTATTGCATGAGTGATCTATATACACCGAGCATGTAAAACTCAATGTTTAATATGAGTCAAATCAAACATGATTTCAGTTCGGCCGCAAAAAATAAAACTTTAATTTTGTATAGAAGTGTGTGTTTTCTCTTCGATATGTACAATGGATACAACAAATATAAATAAATCAGTAATAATAAAAATAATAAGAATAAAGAAATAAAAATAAATAATTTAAAACAATCATTTAACAAATAATTATTTAGCTTATACTTAGGTACTATTGCACTATTTTTTTTTTTAAATACTTGCGGAATTGAAGGAGAAAACTGTAGCCCGATTACCGTGTGTGAACGTAAAATATTGAGCATTTAGTCACAATGATAAAGTGAAATATAATAGCAATAATGACAAGATAAAGGTACAAGAAACTTTCAAGCTTACTTCAAGAAACTTTCCATAGATTAAAATTCTACTACCAAGTTTGAAATTAAAAATATTTCCTTTTGGGAGGAATCCCCATCCCAATGATGGACGTGATATAATTTGAAAAATTTTTTAGAAAATTTATACATACTTTAATGAGTACAAGTAGCTGCGATACATACTTTAGAGAAAAAAAAATTGATTTTTATATACAAGAGTTGACTAGACTAGACTCCCGACCTCCTCAAAAAGATTGTTTGTGTACACGCCCTTCTCTTTATTTGGGAAGGCCTTTAATCTAAATATAACAACATAAAAAAAAAAACTTATTCTAAAAGCAGAATTTTGGAAATGAGGCAAGAAAGTCCTACGAGGTGCTGTTGAATATTTCATTTAATTCAATATTTTATTACTACTTGAATAATTCGTTTCTTATGCTTAAATATTTTTTGATCCCCAAGGAAAAAATTGTGTCGACGCCAAGGGTGATTCTGATCCGAAAATTTCCGAATTTTCCAAAAATTATAAAAAAACAAACATTTTCTCTCGAAAATTTGAAAAAAATTTTCTGGAAAATCTGTCTTTAAAAATTAAAAAGAAAGTTTTTTTTCTTTTAAATCATTTTCCGCTTCAAATATAAATAAATTTTGAAGATAATCAGAAAGTTATCTTTTCTCACCCTTTTTGCCGAGTCCACAAATCTTTTTTCTATCGAAGAACAGTAATAATACGTTGGGAATTTCTTTTTTAAACCAATATGTAAAAATTTAAATTTTTGCATTCTGATGTAGAAATTGATTTTTGTTTTCTGGATAACCACCACACACATTAATGTAGGTATGTTTGTATTATTTTATACAGAACACACTTATATTTATATATAATACGGTTATATTTATTAGAACATATTAATATGATATTTGGTAAACAAATCACAATATTAAAATTCAAATATCATTTAGGTCTAGTTTTGACATCCAGAAATTAACCTTAATATAATTTTTATTTTAAATTAGTAGCATATATTTTTTCAGAAAATTTTGTAAATTGTTCAGAAATTGTTTTTTTACTTAGAATCACTCATGGTCGACACCCATGGTAAAGAACAAGGAATTTTTCCATCTTTTGTTTCTTTACCCTTAGGAGAGATCTGCATTATCTGAGCGCTGCTCTTATTGTTGTATGTATTTTTTTATAATGTCCTCGTTTAGCAACGTCATTTACAGTATAGCTCCTTATAACCTCCAAATTGTAATAGTTTCAACCAGGCTTCGAACCGGAACTGGTCCGAAAACCGGAAAAGACCATTATTTTAGTCGGAACGAAAACCGGAACTAACCCCCACTCCAAATAAATATATATTTATTTCGTTATAAACGTATCGATATTTTCAAATTTAACATCAACGATATAATTATCCTCATTAGATGCACATTTCTTCTCGATTTCCTGTTTTGATGTTCTCCTAGTACGTCGAGTAAGTTGAATTGAAACGGAAAAATTGCGGTTCGAAGCTCTATTTAAACTATGGAAAATTTTAACGGCCCACCAGTGCCTCTTCACCCACGAAAATATGTAAAAGACTATTTTTTACTAATGTTATTAAATATTACGATTGTTATATGATGGGTACTATTTTGTTGGCTGAAATGATTTTTCTCGTAACTCGTTTTTATATTAGAAATAAAATTCTAGGAAGAATAATTTGTTCGGGTCTCCGAAATTTCCTTCATGTCTTAAGTACTGAAAGTTTTGCTGGATGGTTATTCCGTTACTGGTCGCAATAGCGGTCAGATTGAGCCAACCCCACGCATTGAACATCGCTGCTCAAATGTGATTAAATATAAAAAAAAAGCTGAATACTCCCTCAGCGGCCAAGCATTCCCTTACTGCCACCCGCTACCCCCCTAATCCTGTCGACTTCCCCCTCCTCATCACACCTTTTTTCCCCCTTCGGTGGGAGGAGTGGCGTTATGGAATACGGCAGGCGCTCCCGGATCCCCATTTTTACGATCCGTCGAATTTTATGGCCTCCGTTTGCAGTCCGGCATACCGATGAGCTGGCATTCTCCTCCCCGGTGTGGGGTTAGCGATCCCTCTTAAATCCCGGGATAGATGGCTGCACGCTCAGATATTAAAAGACTTATTACTCAGTTGTTTGGACCAAACGAAATGATCCTTGGGCAGAATGGGTTACGTACAGCGCTTTTATCTACCTGACCCTCGCGTTTCAACACATTTAGCCATATATGAGGGTTTAAGTGCATGGATGTGTGTGTATGTATATGTACGTAACCAAGGAAATTATTTTTCACCGATTATACTGATAATTAACCCTTATTATTTAGATTGCTCGGGCTTAGTGGCAATTCGAAGGTTTTAACCGTAGTGCGCCGAACGATGGCCGAATGGTTAGGGCGCTGATCTGCAGTACCGGACTTCGTGGGTTCGAATCCCACAATGGTATGGATTTCGTAGCCGTTCGGAATCGGCTTTAAGCTGTAGGTCCCGGTCTCATTAGCCCTTGTGGTGCACAGTAATAGACTGTAACACTCCAAACCAAACCTAATCGTAGTGCAGTCGTAAAGAAAAAAAAAGGTTAACGATATGAAACTTTAAATTTATTAAGGATAAAAACATATATATATATATATATATATATATATATATATATATATATATATATATATATGTATACGATGCATTGTATGTACAGATAGGTATGCGGGAAATCTTTTGCGTTTGAAAGATGCATATCGTACTGTTTCGGCCATTGATCTGGATTTCTAATTTCAAGAGTAACCTTCAGTTAATATACCGCGGTATTCCTCTCCTATCCCCCTCCGATCCTTTGCACGACCTCATTATGAATATGACGCAAAACTGGTTCATATACTACCTGTTAATTAGGGCTTCAAACACTTAATGAGATGAGCTCCTGCTGGGGTGATAAAACTGAATTCCCAAGGAAGCAAGCAGCAGATTTACATATGCGCTAGATGAGAATGTTTGAAATGCTTCATGAAGGTGTTAAGGTTTTTCACATTTTACACTAGCAGCGCTCATTCAGCGTTAGTTTTTGAACTACGGGAGTTTGACCAGATCTCTTGCGTAACCAAAATATTTATAAAAGCACTTTTCGTGATACATTTTAAACAAAAATGGACCCATCCATAACTTGGGTGATGGAAAAGGGAAACAGACCTGAAAGCAAAAAGATCAGTTGAACGACAGCATGTATTTTTCTAATGATTTCCTTATTTTGTGGCTCACCGTTTTACGTACGGGGGGAGGGGGATAAGTCTCAAAGAATGAGCTTTGAAAAGTATATCTCCAAAATAACTTATTTTAATCTGACACATAAATAATGCTTAAGCTTTTAAGGTACTTTTTGTTGTTTACGGCTGTCTCCGGCAAATGTATGTAAGGCTTCAATATTCGCATTACATTTTTCATTACTCATGACTTCTTATTTATGGGATAGGGTGCTTATGATTAAAGTTAAGTCACATAAGTGTTCCATTACCCCTTATTTGAATATATAAATGTCCTTTTTTGAGTTTTAATAACTTATATATTCCAGCCAACGTCCAAAATGAATTGTAAGTAATTGCGAAATGTCAATCGTGTATCTCACAGATTCGATACGATCATTAGTGTATCAAGACGGGATGTGAGTAATGGAGTGTTAAAATTATACTTAATATTGATAATTAGCTTTATGGAATATACTATAAGAGAACAATAATTATAACTGAAATAAGTTGCTTACGACCTATTTTTAGTATATATTTTCCTCGAAGAAAATTAATAAACTGTAAATATAAAATTTAAAAACGTTGATTTTTTTTTCCTATTTAAACTAATGTATATTCTACTTTATTTGGAAGAACGTAAAATTTTCCAGATATTTTTAGATCTCTATACTTGTTGCAGTTTCTGGAATTTAGGCCCAATACTGCATATTATATAGGGAACTTGTAAATTAAGTTTTGATTACTCTCAGTACATACTCCTTATTCTTTGTACCCGAAAAGCCATGACGTGAGGTCTTGCATCACTCTGTTGTTTTTTTTTTTTTTTTTTTTTTTTTTTTTTTTTTTTTTTTTAACTTGTTTGTTATGACCTCTTTTGTTATTTCGCGTGTCGAGGTAAGATTTTTACAAGTTCTATTTCCTTATTTCTTATTTCAATTATTGGAGGATTGTCCAAACTCGTTATATTTATCTCAAATCACAACTTTAGCAATCAGTTTTTTTTTATTTAATGATAATGTCATTGCTGTTGAAAAGAGATTTTATCCTTTCAAACTACTTCCGTTCTGGTGACAATATTTTGTTTTACCTTCCTATCGTGACTTTCAACTTTTTTTCTTCTTTCTGTGATCAAATTTTCAACCCCTCTAATTTTTCAAACGTTTTTTAGCTTTGGTACTTCAAATAAATATATAGTAACCATTTTCATATTTTGACAGTTTAAATCTATAATCTACGAGGCGCATCCAGAAAGCAAGTTTTCCGGTGTTTTCCCCTTCAAAGTAAACGTAATTAGCCGTGTTAATTGCGTGTGCGTAATAGATATATGACGTATAAATCATATGCCAGCTGGACAAGTCTCGATTCGTGCCAGTAGCGGGGTAGGAGTGGTCCGAAATGGAAACTCTAATTCCTTCTCCCGCCGCCTGCAAGGTTTGGTCGGTGATCTTGAATGCACAAAGCATTGCACCAATTGAAATTCATCATCAACTCTGTCAGGTCTATGAGCCAAAACTGACACCCGAACACAAAATTCAACCCTTAGGAGCAGCACTGACATTTCTGCTACGGTGTCACGACGACGGCGACGAATTCCTCGACAGGATCGTCACGGGCAATGAGACTTGGATTTCGCACTTTACCCCGGAAGCCAAGCAGCAGTCAATGCATTGGCATCATAGTGGATCTTCGGCCAGGACCAAATTCAAGCAGACGCTGTCTGTACGGAAAAGGATGTGCACGGTGTTCGGGAACAGGAAGGCTGGTTCCATTCACAAGCGGCAGAGTTCTACGACAGAGGTATACAAAAGTTGATCCCACAATACGACAAGCAGGGATGGAACAGCTGCTCCAATTGCGCCAGACTGCGCCAAAAACGACATCTTTTGCGCCATTCTGCTCCAAAACTATCATTTTTTAAGTAAAATGCGCCAGACTGCTCCAAAATAAAAAAATTTTTCTCTCCAAAAATCATTTAGTAAAATGCGCCAGACTGCTCCAAAATAAAAAAATTTTTCTCGCCAAAAATCATTTTCCCATCTTTTGTAACAACGATCCCGCTGTAACGATCCGTTACATGACCCCAAAACGAACAAGGAGCCCAAAAGGTGACCTTTCGTCGGGGACTCACGAGTAGCCGATAATAGGACCAGGTGGTCTAAAACCCGTAATTGAAAAACGGTGCGTCAACGGCTTTGAACTGGTTGAACATTGTTACCTGTTGAATGGACCTTTACTGTGTACATAATTGAGTGCACCTTGCCGCCCATTAGCGGTTACAAAAAGAGACCATTAGGTTGATTAAGTCGCTGGAGATGCTTTCCACATCTGGGAACAGGACAGCTGATCTAAGACTTGGGAGTGACCGCAAGATTGCGTCACCCTGGCTCGGGAAGTTTCTCGAAGAACCGAGAATCGGAAGGAGTGCTTTGTATAAATGGAACAGGACCGGACTAGAAGGGGGCTTTTCGCTTTGTTCTTCTCTCGAGGCTTCTACCTGCTAGAGCCTGGTCGATCGAGGACCGCTTTTATCTCCGTGTCTGGAGTTTGTTTTTTTGATTGAGACCGCCAGCGTCTCCGTTGCTTGATAGTCGAACATTCGACTTGGGATTTCCTTCCCCGTTATTGCTGATTGATAGTTAACTTCTAGCATAGAAGTAGTCAGCCTAGAGTGACTTTGCACTCTAATTTTGGATCGACTTGCATCCTGTGTTTTCGTCACGAATCCCAGCGTGATACGCACTCGGAACCTCCGAACCTGCTGTGAAAGCCAACCGCGCTAATCGACTGACGGAGTGATCGAGTCAACATTAGTCCCAGCACTAATCAGTTCCAGCTATTGTGTTTTAAAGCCCTAGCCATACTGTTCCGGTATCCCACGCATCCTTGTATGTGCATATTATCTCTGTACGAGATCCCTGAATGTTATCGTTTATTGAATTTGTACATATCTGTACATAGTTTATTCTAGTGAATAAATATTTAGTCAAGAATACCTTAATTTCTAGCCTGTGTCATTGAAGGCCTCGCCTACCTATTTTCCAGTACGTTACAGGCTAGTGGTATTCTAAATATTGGTGGCAGCGCTGTTACGGTAAACAGTGAAGGCTAGGTGAAGAAATTTTCGCGGGTGAAATTGTGCAGCCAGACATCAGATGAGAAATTTTGCGTTCCGAATCTGAACCTGCATTAGTGAAATTTTTTTTGTGATCCTGTGATATTGAGAGTCAACTGTGAGACTTTTTGTGTGATCCTGTGATATTGAGAGTCAACTGTGAGACTTTTTGTGTGATCCTGCGATATTGAGAGTCAACTGTGAGACTTTTTGTGTGACCCTGTGATTTGAGAGCCAACAGTGAGATTTGGTGTTCAACCGTAAGACGACGCTAGAGACTGATGAAACAAGCATCAAAAATCGTGAGTAACCAATTCTGTTCTCTTGTATCGAACCAACAGTACATTGAGTATAGGTTGTGCTAGGAATTTAGATAGATCAGAGTATAGTAAATTGTGTTGCATTGTGTTTAAATTAGATGTATATCAATTGAAAGAAATCTTAAATTGGTATGCAAATATTTTGTAGAGTGATAGAAAATAATTTCAAAGATAAGAATTATTGACTAAGGTATATTAAAGTTTTGAATTAAGAGTAAAGTTGAATTAAGGAATTTTGTGTAATAGTATTGTGCATAAATTTGAATTTTAAAAGTGTGTATAAATTATAATTGTAATTGAATATTAATTGGAATTTAACTGTTCATAAATAAGATTTTTAAACTGTGTATAAATCAGAATATTATATAATGAATATATTTGAAATTGCATAAATTGAAAATTTAAATTGTGTATGATGGTGTTTGATTTAAATTGTTAATAAGATAAGAAAAATTAGTGTGTTGAGAACATTGCTTAAATTAAATATATTAGTTATTTAATTATCATAATTTGAACTTAAGAAAACTGTTAGCACATTATAAGAGAATATTGCAAGTATTTATTTTGTATTGTGTGCATTTGTGCTAGGAAAATTCATATTGTTTATTGTTTTGGTTTTCAAGTGATTATTATTGTGTTAATTTGAAATTTTGGAAATTGGGTTAAACGTTCTAATATCGAGTAGTATTTGTATTGTGTTAGTATTGTATTTCACGAATTGGTTGAGTAGGCGTAAGTTACTATTGTGAAAATTGAGTAGTAAGTTATTAAGGATATTATCTCATCATGAGTTATTTAAGTAAAGGGCGTAAGGCAGATCTCCTTGAGTTAGCCAGGGAAATGATAGGGGAAATAGACGGAACCCTGACCATAAAACAACTTAGGAGGCTAATTGAGGAATCAGAAGGGTATGAACCCACCTTTGTGGAAGGATGCCTGGATAACATTATCGAGATTCGGTTAGAGAAAGAAGCGAGAGAAGAGAAAGAGAAGGAGAGACAAGAGAGGGATAATGAGAGAGCGTTCGAATTAGAAAAATTAAGATTAACCCAGGAATGTAGGAGCGCTAATGAACTGATAGAGGTGCCAAGACCCTCAGGGGCATCTTTGCGGAACCGGATGCCACAATTTAATCCGGATGAGACGGACATAAATTTGTATCTTTGTCTATTCGAAAGACAAGCTGAATACTTGAAAGTACCTGAAATTGAGATGGCAGGGGAACTTATTTCATTATTACCGCTTTCAGTGTCAAATATTATTTTAAGGGAAAAGGCAGAAGAAACGCGGGATTATAAATTTGTAAAGAAACTCCTCTTAGAACGCTATAAATTATCGGCGGAAGCCCTGAGGCAAAAATTTGTACAACATGTACGGAAATCAGGAAATCTATGGAAGGATTACCTTTTTGAGATACGCACCTATTTAGAAGGTTGGGTATCCAGCTTAGGAGTTACAACATATGAAGGTCTACTGGATTTAATGCTAGTAGACCAGCTTAAACGGAAAATGGGGAGCGAATTCAAGGAATTCCATCTCAAAGAATGGGAAAGTTTTGTTTCACCAAATATCGTAGCGGACTTAGGAGACAAGTATGAATTACTTAGGAGACCCGGGAGGTCCCAAACGCAAGGGAAAAAATTTCCGGATTCTCGCACCCCTGATTTTCACAAATATTCAGTACCATTCAAGGCAGAAAATATCGGACCCCCTCCCCGGGAAAAGGTGGAAGTTAAGAATGAAAGGCCAAAAACGCCGAGTGTAAATGAACTTAAACATCGGGATTGGCGAAATGATCGGGAGTTTGAAAGGAAAAGGCACAGAGACATTATTTGTTTCCAGTGTGGAGTCTCTGGGCACATTAGACCTGATTGCCCGGAATTAAAACGTAAGGAGGAATTAAATGCTATCCATACGGAAAGTGAGGTAGTAGATCTGTTAGCACCGTACGTTAGTTTGGGCACTGTAAACAATAAACCGTCTGAAATTTTAAGAGACAGTGGAGCTAGCTATGACTTCATCTGTAGGCGATATGTTAGGCCGCAAGATTTTACAGGCGACACGGTATGGGTAACTCAGCCCTTAGATACTCACGCTATAAAATTACCTGTAGCAAGAGTTTCGCTATGTACTACATATGGGAATATCGATACGAAGGCTTGCGTCATTTCTGATTTTTCGAATCAACAACGATATATTCTGGGAAATTTGACGGCTGCATTATTAGAAGAACAACGCCGAAAAATACAGGTAACTGAGCAAATTAACGCTCAAGCGAAGTTACAAACCCGAACTACTCTAGAGAACGGGAATTCCAGTCCGACGAATGAAAAATCCAGTGCAGGTGGGGGAAAGGTAAATAAACAAACGGCCGGTTCCACGAATCGCCCCCCTCCCCTCGTTGCAACCAAAACCAGTCGAGGAATAACTGCATGCGAAGGTATGGGCCGAAGTACAATAGGGAGATTTGTTCGCGTAACGGACACTCCGGTTTTAAGTCAGAAAGATGAAGCGCGAACCGGGAAAAAACAAACTGAGGGTTTCGAAATTCCCGCGCTTGGAAAAGGATCCTCTGATTCTGACTATAATGAAGTAGTGCGCGAGAATGAAGTAATATCTCGTCTAACTACTGACCAACAGTCGATATCAAAGAGACTATTAGGTAAAAATGCGATTACTAGGTTGCAGTCGGAAGCCCTCGAGGTAAGCGGGAACTCTAATACGGACGAATTTAACAACCCCCTAAGCGCAGAGGAGGGACCCGCATTGTTACACGACACGAGCGGAGAAACTGAATATGAGCTTCCAATTGTTAACTTGACCGACGCAGAACGGGGTCTTGTGAATATAACCCCAGAGGAATTTGCGGTCAGCCAGGACAATTGCTCTGAGACTAGGGAAGTGAGAGAACTGTTAGTTAATGTAACATATAACAGTAATGCGCATAAAAGTTTCGTACAAAAACATGAATTGTTATGCAAAATTCAGGTAAACCATTTAGGAGAGGAAAATTGTGATTTGGTTCTTCCGAAAGGTTTACGGGAGGAAATTTTGGATCTCTGTTCCGGAGATGCGGGAGCTCAAGCAGGCGTAACTAAATCGAAACAACGCCTCGCTAAATTGTTTTATTGGCCGAAGTGTTATCAAGATATGGAAACGCATGTTAAGTCGTGCCATCCTTGTCAACTAGTAGGGAATGCTATTGATACAAAGAAGGCGCCTATGCGATTAACTCCGATAATTAGTGAACCTTTCACTAAAATTAATATAGATGCTTGTGGGCCGTTACCCGAATCTGAAAATGGGAACCGGTATATAATTACCGCGATAGGTCTGGTTTTTAAATACTCGGAAGCGGTGCCAGTGCCAAATATAGGATCTGTAGCGGTCACTGATGCGTTTTTACAGATTTTCAGGCATCTAGGTTTTCCGCGCGAAGTTCAATGTGATAATGGCTTTTCGTTTACAAGCCACCTCACAACGGAATTTTTCAAACGGTTTGAAATGACAGCTGGTGCTGCAACTGATAGCTACTGTGTGGTTCACAAACCCGGCACAGATAATACTAATGCAGATGCATTAAGCCGCTGCATCATGTAAAATGTGGTAAGAATGTAACCTGTACATACTTGCATATTGTCTTTTGTGTTGTAATTATTTAATATTATAATTTAGATATAGTTAGTGTTATTTTTTTAGTATAATGTATTTTAAGTATCTGAGTGGCTGTTGGTTCCTTACGATGAAGATCAGAGTTGCAGTTCTCCACGAGAATTGTCGGCATAATCGAGATCCACCCTGTGGAAAATTCTTATGCGAGGGGGGGTGTAACGATCCGTTACATGACCCCAAAACGAACAAGGAGCCCAAAAGGTGACCTTTCGTCGTGGACTCACGAGTAGCCGATAATAGGACCAGGTGGTCTAAAACCCGTAATTGAAAAACGGTGCATCAACGGCTTTGAACTGGTTGAACATTGTTACCTGTTGAATGGACCTTTACTGTGTACATAATTGAGTGCACCTTGCCGCCCATTAGCGGTTACAAAAAGAGACCATTAGGTTGATTAAGTCGCTGGAGATGCTTTCCACATCTGGGAACAGGACAGCTGATCAGAGACTTGGGAGTGACCGCAAGATTGCGTCACCCTGGCTCGGGAAGTTTCTCGAAGAACCGAGAATCGGAAGGAGTGCTTTGTATAAATAGAACAGGACCGGACTAGAAGGAGGCTTTTGCTTTGTTACTTCTCTCGAGGCTTCTACCTGCTAGAGCCTGGTCGATCGAGGACCGCTTTTATCTCCGTGTCTGGAGTTTGTTTTTTTTGATTGAGACCGCCAGCGTCTCCGTTGCTTGATAGTCGAACATTCGACTTGGGATTTCCTTCCCCGTTATTGCTGATTGATAGTTAACTTCTAGCATAGAAGTAGTCAGCCTAGAGTGACTTTGCACTCTAATTTTGGATCGACTTGCATCCTGTGTTTTCGTCACGAATCCCAGCGTGATACGCACTCGGAACCTCCGAACCTGCTGTGAAAGCCAACCGCGCTAATCGACTGACGGAGTGATCGAGTCAACATTAGTCCCAGCACTAATCAGTTCCAGCTTTTGTGTTTAAGCCCTAGCCATACTGTTCCGGTATCCCACGCATCCTTGTATGTGCCTATTATCTCTGTACGAGATCCCTGAATGTTATCGTGTATTGAATTTGTACATATCTGTACATAGTTTAATTCTAGTGAATAAATATTTAGTCAAGAATACCTTAATTTCTAGCCTGAGTCATTGAAGGCCTCGCCTACCTATTTTCCAGTACGTTACACCGCTAAGCAGAGTTAGTTATCTGTCGTCAGCGTACAATTTATAGTAATTTCCCGTTAAAGGAAAGAAAAGGGGAGGGGAATTTGACATTGATTGGTGAGCAGTCGAAGGTGATGTAGGCTAATCATCAAAGAATAGCTGTAGGGGGGGGAGTGCTCTTCTGTCCACAACAACTGACCTTGAGCGAGTATCCAGAAACTGATAAGTACCCGAAGTGGCTGCTGCACCCCGGGGGGGGGAGGTGCATCGGATTTGGAAATGTAATTTGGAGCAAAATTTGTTAAAGCTCCAATTACAAAAAAAAAAAAAAAAACGAACGAAGTTCCTCATTCAGGGATGATTCTAATACGAAAATTTTTGTGGGTTTGTTCAAAAAGCAGAGATTGTTAAACACAGATTTTTTTTTTCGGGAATTAAAAAAAATAAAGGAAGGAGCGATTTTTTTTATTTCACATATATTTAAATTTTGACGATAATCTGAAAGATTTCTTCCCTTTTCTCATTTTTTTACCTCTTTGCCGCGTCCACAATTTTATTTTGACAAAGAGCAGGAGAAAAGCGTTATCAGTTGATTCTCGCAACACGTGCTTCAAGGTCAAAAAGCCGTGTGACGCGGTATAAATGAAACATAGAACTTGTGTGGTTCTATTTATAACAGTACAGCTAAACCGTAATTGTAAGTTTTTGGTGAAAAACAACCTTTTTTGGATTTCGGTTCCGGAAAATGCGCTTTTTTTAATGGATAATCCATTACTGCGATCATTGTACGGGGCTCTTTGTAGAAGTATGTTTTAACAACCTACGTACTTTATACATTACCCCCGAAAGCACGTGTGTGTATACAGATCGCAATGCTGTTTTATATATCGATATTTTTTTAATATCGCGGTAATAGTATTAAAATTTCAATTCCCTCCTATAGTTATTTCTAACGATACTTCATCTTATTGACTGAATTTTTGTTCCATGGACAGTGTCTGTGAGAAAATGACACTGTTGCAAATAACTTACGGAATTTTGGATATGCACGGATGTTAATTATTGTTGAAAAATCCGCAACTTTTTTTGTTAAGTTTCGCATGTGTATTGAAGTTGGTGACAAAATTTGCTAATGAAAAATCTTTACTTTTAACGGCAATACCGATAAAAGTCAGCCCTACAGCTGAATCGGTAGGACGCAGCCACGGGTTCGAATCCCGCTGCTTTGTTCGCAGCCGTTCAGAATCGTAGTAATTAAGTAGTAAATTCCGATGTCTTTAGCCTTCGGGTAACATAACTCTAGCGCTCTCAGACCAAACTAAATGAAGCTAAATGGTTATAAATCTGTTAGTCTAAAGTAAAATTCGAATCCACTTTCTCAGATACCGAAAGAAAGCTCGTCCTATTCGATCATCGTCCTGAAATTTTACTATTTAAAAAAAATTTTTTTTTAATCGTCCACTTAAAAAAAAATAGCCTTATACAGTGTATATGTTATTTAAATCATGCGTTTCTAGACATTGATTAAAATTAAATCTAATGATAATTATTGTATCTTTACAAACTATTAAGATATAGAAATTCTACAGTCACAAAATTAAAAATTTGTTTATAGAAACCTTCTAAAAGTTTTATATCTAAAATGCGCATTTATATTAGACTTTTTAAAAAAAAAAAATTAGGATATTTGAGAAATTTCTGATTTGAATCGCGTTTTGAACATTTTTTTATTAGTAGACTTGAGTAATTGTTTATATTAGTAAAAATTATTTAGCTTCTGGTATATTTCATACTTAGGTACTTGTTTTTTCATTATGTAAATCAAATAAATATTTTTAAATTGTTCTTTACTTTCTGTTTTTCCTTCTTCATTTTCCTCCTTTTTTCCTCTAATATTTAACTTCTGAATCTGCTACTATTATAAAAAAAAATTTTGAAATTGTCCTAAAAAAATTAAACTTATACTGTATTTATAAACATTAATTATAAATCAGTGTAAGAAAAAATAGTAGAATTTTACAAACTAGTTAATAACAAATTTTGCTGTTACAAAGTTTTCAAGTTCTGTTTAGAAGTGCATTTTTAAAGCTTTGCTATTTGATACAACTTTTAAATTATTGATGTACTGTTGAAACTCCTATTTTAAAAAACCAGCTTATAACAAATGAAACTTTTGATCTCATGATTTTCCTTTTGTTTACAATGCTAATTTATCCATAAATGGTGAATCTCCATTTTATACATTTATAGTGAATCTTAGGAATGAGGTAGAAGGATCCTTTCTTTCAGGCATTTACTAAGTTTTTATTAATTCATTTTTTATAAAACTTTTTTACAGTTATGAAAACAGATTTAAATATGTTTCTAGATTTAAATAAAAGTAAAGTGCATAAAATTAATAACATCTTGTCCAGCCACTCAAGGATAGAAAATGTTTTTTGCTGTACTGGACAAAGAAATTTCTTAAACTATCTTAATACTGGGATCATGTCTGTAGAAGATTATAAATTAATTCAGTATTAAAATAGTAAGCAATAACTAAAGACAAAACTAGTTTTGAATTTGTCTACATTTTTGGTCAGTCTATATTCAATCGTTCAGTTTGGTTTTAGTCAATTAAAATCATTAAAGATACTATTTTTATAAATCTTATATAAGATAATATGTAAACTTATGTAAATCTTATACAAGTTATAATTTTCTGAGATCTAGCATTTTTCTTAAAGGTTCAAGTACAACAAACAATATGGTTCCTCAAAATTTATTATAATAAAGTTCAACTGTGTTGGTGAATTTATTTATTTTTTTTAATTAGGCACATGGAAGAAGCATCTCATTTGAATCTATTTTAAATATTTTTTTTTTACTGGGAAACTTGAGTACTTGTTTATATTGATAAAAAGTTATATAGATACTTCCATATTTCATATTTAGGCACTTGTTTTTGCATTAAGTAAATCAGAATATTAATTTTTAATAATTATTTAACTTACTCTTTTTTGCATTTTTCTCATTTTTTTCCTTCTTTTTTTTCCCAAAATTTTGACTTCTGTGTCTGCATTGTATATAACTTTTAAAAATTGTATAAGAATGTGATACTTTAAAATCTTTATTAGTAGAAAAATTACATTAAAATGCCACGTTTTTAAGGAACAAAAAAAAATATTTAAATGCTGACTACTTTAACATTTGCAATCTGACATTGGGGACCAAGTAGGTGAATTATTACTATATCTTTTATAAGTGCTATATAACTACTAAAAACTACTTACATATACCATTTTTTACATATTAGCTCGAAAAATAAACACAATTGAAAATTTTCTTTTTTTTTTTTATTAGAATAACCTCATGAGATAGAAGTTTCATTAGCCCAAATTGATATTTATATTTTATTTATTGCATAATGTTTAAAAAAAA